>OY979668.1:3000000-3522000 GCA_963855955.1 Luperina nickerlii
TGGATGGATGGATGGATGGATGGATGGATGGATGGATGGATGGATGGATGGATGGATGGATGGATGGATGGATGGATGGATGGATGGATGGATGGATGGATGGATGGATGGATGGATGGATGGATGGATGGATGGATGGATGGATGGATGGATGGATGGATGGATGGATGGATGGATGGATGGATGGATGGATGGATGGATGGATGGATGGATGGATGGATGGATGGATGGATGGATGGATGGATGGATGGATGGATGGATGGATGGATGGATGGATGGATGGATGGATGGATGGATGGATGGATGGATGGATGGATGGATGGATGGATGGATGGATGGATGGATGGATGGATGGATGGATGGATGGATGGATGGATGGATGGATGGATGGATGGATGGATGGATGGATGGATGGATGGATGGATGGATGGATGGATGGATGGATGGATGGATGGATGGATGGATGGATGGATGGATGGATGGATGGATGGATGGATGGATGGATGGATGGATGGATGGATGGATGGATGGATGGATGGATGGATGGATGGATGGATGGATGGATGGATGGATGGATGGATGGATGGATGGATGGATGGATGGATGGATGGATGGATGGATGGATGGATGGATGGATGGATGGATGGATGGATGGATGGATGGATGGATGGATGGATCACCATAATTGCCCTCTCTGTCATCTACGCGGGCGGAGTAAGCAGCAGGCGATACCTACTACGTAAACGCGACACGAACCAATTGTTATTATTGTGACTCACGACTGTTTACGGAAGGATATTAACATTAACTCGTTATAAGACAACAGAATGGAACGTTGCAACTTAGATAAATCTTTATCGGAAACGGCTGTGGATCGAGTAGGGCTGCAGAATCCGGAGCAATCGACATCTCCTAGCTTTGTATCAACCCGACTGAAAAGAAGACGTGAGGAAGATTTTGGCGAAGAATTTGCTAAATTTAAGGAAGAGATGCAGTCTATGTTCGCTACGATGATGAAAGCCCAAGAGGAAGAATTTAAAAAAAATGCCACAATTCTTCAAGGAATACAACAATCAAGTTGCAACATTGAAAGTTCCATTGCCTTCTTGACGGCACAAAACGAAGAATTTAAGAAAAAAATCGAATTCTTGGAGGACAAAATGAAAGAGAATAAAAAATATATTATTATTTTGGAGGATAAAATGGAAAGTATGCAGCAAGATAATAGAAAGGCTAATTTTGAAATAAAAAATGTACCGAAGAAGTCAAGCGAAACCAAAGACGACCTCATTCATATGGTTACAAGCCTATCGAACTCAGTGGGCTGTCCGATCGATAAGACGGTTATCCGCGATATATACAGAGTTCGTTCAAAGAAAGATACAAATAACACACCAATTGTAGTGGAAACAAACTCCACAATGATAAAAAATAACATTCTGAAATCTTGTAAGGCGTTCAACATTAAACAAAAGGCGAAACTCTGTGCTAAACACCTAGACATGCGCACGAACGAAGATACACCTATTTTTATCACTGAGCAATTAACTGCAAAGGCTGCACGCCTGCACTTCCTCGCACGTGACCTCGTGAAGTCAAAAACTTACAAATACTGCTGGACTGCATATGGACGGGTATATCTCAAAAAAGAAGACGATTCTCCATCCATTATAATTAAAAGTGAAGCACAAATCCAACAGTTGATAATCCATCAATGACTACATTGTCATAACAAATTTCAGAACTGTTCTTGCTGCTTTTTTGCTTATTTTCTGTGCTTATCAACCAGGGTATGTAAAGTCTGTTACACTTACTCGACATTCACACAAATTACATTATTTCTTATTCCTCCAAATACACCAACAAACACACACACACACTATCATTATCATACATATTATAGACCTAAAAGGTTTTTTACATTACAGTCAACTTTAATTCACGACAGGAAACTAAACAGATATAAAATTGTATTAATAACTAAAAATACATTGATTAAAATTAACAAAAAAATAAAATTACTACAAAATAATTATTATCTAATCCTAAAATCCATAATTTTATGCGTATGGCATGTTTTTTTGTGGCCCCAAACATATATAAATAATACCCTTATTCAAAAGTGTACCGTGTACTTAATAAAACATAATAATGGGTGATCTACTACAAACTTTAAATGACATCGATAATTTGAGTATTGCAAGATCGATAGAATGCGATTGTAGTGAACTCGCTCAGAATTATAACATAGATAAAAGTGACCTTACTATAATTTCCCAAAATATTAGGAGCGTTTATTGCAACTTCGATGACTTCGTAGTAAATATGTCTTGCTTGAACTTTGAAACAGATGTTATAATTCTGACTGAATGCCGACTTGATCCAAATAAACCTATACCGACATTGGCCAAGTATCGCTACTACGCTACAACTCGTCAACTAAATCAAAACGACGGCGTTGTGGTATATATCAAGGACTCCTTAAAAGCCAGTGTCACAGAATTAAGCATAAGCCAAGCATCATGCCTACAATTAAATATATTGAACAATATCATCTTAGGTATCTATCGTTCACCATCAAATACTAATGCGGAACCTTTTATAAATTCTTTGGCACTTCATTTAGATAACCTAAAATCTCAAAAAAGAAATATTATAGTTGCTGGTGACATTAACATCAACATAAGACCTAAACACACTGAACAAACATATGAATTTAAAAATAGGACTTCATACCTGGATATGTTATCGGGTCATGGTATTCTCTCTGGTCACACCTTAATTACAAGGGAAACCAATTGTCTTGATCACTTTATGTTGAAAATAAACAGAAAACGGCACTCTGCTTTTATTGCCATACTACGCACTACTGTAACAGATCACCGTACAACCTTTCTATCGTTATCTAAAATAAAACATTACCAAACTACACCAACAATTATTACCAAAATTGATTTTGAAAGTGCCTTGCAATATTTAAAAGAAAAAAATCTGTCGACGTTACTTTTTTGTGAAAACCCTAATTACATAACAGAATGTTTAACACAAGGACTTCTTGAGTCACTAAAAATAAATACTACTATTCACAAGATCCCTAAAAGTAAACGAATAATTAAGCCCTGGATCACTGAAGGTATACTAAGATGTATAAATAACCGTAATAAGCTCCAAAAACAATCCCGAGATGATCCTCAAAATGAAATTAAAAAAATTACATATGCTCGTTACAGAAATCATTGCAATAACCTTATTAAAAAACTAAAAAGAAAATATGAAAGAAACCTTATTAATAAATCGTTAAAAAACAACAAACTTCTCTGGAAAAACCTGAAAACTATCACATATACAAATAAATCTACTAGACCTAATTCTGAATTAACTAATCTGAAAGCATCACCTACGGAATCAGCAAACTTTATTAATAAATATTTCGCAAATATCGGTAACCAACTGGCAAATGACATTCAACAAACCGTAACACAGAATGACCTAAATCTATACCTACGTTCCTTACCTAGTCTTTCTAAATCTTTCGTTCTCCTGGATACTGATATCAATGAAGTGGATAGTATAATAAACTCTCTAAAATCAGATAGTGCCCCAGGATGGGACAATATCTCCACTAGGTATCTTAAACATGTAAAACATGAAATAATCCCAATTATAACGCATTTAGCTAATCTTTGTTTTAAAAAAGGCACCTTCCCTAATTATTTAAAGAAATCAATAATAACCCCCATATACAAGGGTGGGCAGGAGGGAGATGTTAATAACTATAGACCAATTTCTGTTATTCCTGTTATAGCAAAAATATTAGAAAAACTTTTAAACTCCAGATTATTAAGCTATCTTCAAACCAACAACATTTTATCTCCATCTCAATTTGGCTTTAGACGCGGTACTTCTACGGAAGACGCTATCACGTCTTTAACCACAGTAATAACTAAAGAACTCGACAAAGGAACTAGGTGCTTATCGGTTTTTATAGACCTAAAAAAGGCCTTCGATACGGTCTCTATCCCTATCCTTATTAAAAAATTAGAAAAAATTGGTATTAGAGATACACAACTATCTATATTTACTGATTACTTGACAAATAGAAAACAGAAGGTTAAGCTAGATAATTGTGTCAGCGAGGACGTTGATGTAACATGCGGCGTACCCCAGGGAAGTGTTCTGGGTCCTACCCTATTCTTAATATACATTAACGACTTATGTAATATGACAATCAATAAAGCTAAAATATTTTCGTATGCCGACGACACCGCAATCGTCTTCACTGGCTCAACTTGGGCTGAAACCAAAACCAACACGGAAAATGGTATGTTACAAGTGGCTTCATGGCTAAAAACAAATCTGCTTACGCTAAACACAAGCAAAACTAACTATATCTGCTTCACAATATATAAAAATGTCCAACCAGAAATAAATTTTAACATTAAAATACATGAGTGTAGGAGAACGGCTGATTACTTCTGCAATTGTCCAACCATCAGTAAAGTTAACCACGTCAAGTACTTAGGTATATTGTTGGACCAAAGCCTGTCCTGGTATCCTCAGATTGAACAAATTACTGCGAGAATACGAAAATTTATTTGGATTTTTAAAACTTTGCGACACATAGTCCCAAGAAGTGGCATAACAAAAAATCTTCTAAATGAAGTGTACATCTCACTAGTTCAATCAGTAATAATATATTGTATCTCCATCTGGGGGGGCGCGCGTAAAACACGTTTCCTTGATGTTGAAAGAGCGCAACGTACACTAATAAAAGTAATGTATTTCAAAAAAAGGACCTTTCCCACCTATGAGCTATACCAAATAAGTAACTTAATATCAGTTCGAAAATTATATATTATACACATAATATTAAAAAAATATAAAACCCTACCCTTAGATCCTAATGTTTCATCTAGAAGAAGGAAACACAATATTGCTTTCACCCCTTTTGTAAAAACAGAATTTGCAAATATTCAGTACGACAAACGCTCGTCTTTCTTATACAATAAAATAAATAAACAAATAGATATACATACTAAACCGTTCAAAGAATGCAAATCGTTGCTGATTACGTGGATAAATAAGTTAAGCTACGATGACGTAGAGAATCTTCTACAAAATATGAGGTAATTCCGCTTCCTTTACAAAACAACAACACACACGCACACTCACACCCACACCACACACACCACACACACACACACACACACACACACACACACACACACCCCCCCAACACACACACAAACAGACTATTGATGATCTTTTCTTTCTTCTTCTTTCTTTATTTTTCTTTATTAACATGTTGCACAAATTGTAAAAGATATAAAAGAGCGGCGCCTCCTGGCACAGGCATCTATATGCTTAAAAGGAGACGCCACCAACTGTATAATTTATAACGTGTAATAATGAAATAAAACCTTTTTGATTTTGATTGATTTGATGGATGGATGGATGGATGGATGGATGGATGGATGGATGGATGGATGGATGGATGGATGGATGGATGGATGGATGGATGGATGGATGGATGGATGGATGGATGGATGGATGGATGGATGGATGGATGGATGGATGGATGGATGGATGGATGGATGGATGGATGGATGGATGGATGGATGGATGGATGGATGGATGGATGGATGGATGGATGGATGGATGGATGGATGGATGGATGGATGGATGGATGGATGGATGGATGGATGGATGGATGGATGGATGGATGGATGGATGGATGGATGGATGGATGGATGGATGGATGGATGGATGGATGGATGGATGGATGGATGGATGGATGGATGGATGGATGGATGGATGGATGGATGGATGGATGGATGGATGGATGGATGGATGGATGGATGGATGGATGGATGGATGGATGGATGGATGGATGGATGGATGGATGGATGGATGGATGGATGGATGGATGGATGGATGGATGGATGGATGGATGGATGGATGGATGGATGGATGGATGGATGGATGGATGGATGGATGGATGGATGGATGGATGGATGGATGGATGGATGGATGGATGGATGGATGGATGGATGGATGGATGGATGGATGGATGGATGGATGGATGGATGGATGGATGGATGGATGGATGGATGGATGGATGGATGGATGGATGGATGGATGGATGGATGGATGGATGGATGGATGGATGGATGGATGGATGGATGGATGGATGGATGGATGGATGGATGGATGGATGGATGGATGGATGGATGGATGGATGGATGGATGGATGGATGGATGGATGGATGGATGGATGGATGGATGGATGGATGGATGGATGGATGGATGGATGGATGGATGGATGGATGGATGGATGGATGGATGGATGGATGGATGGATGGATGGATGGATGGATGGATGGATGGATGGATGGATGGATGGATGGATGGATGGATGGATGGATGGATGGATGGATGGATGGATGGATGGATGGATGGATGGATGGATGGATGGATGGATGGATGGATGGATGGATGGATGGATGGATGGATGGATGGATGGATGGATGGATGGATGGATGGATGGATGGATGGATGGATGGATGGATGGATGGATGGATGGATGGATGGATGGATGGATGGATGGATGGATGGATGGATGGATGGATGGATGGATGGATGGATGGATGGATGGATGGATGGATGGATGGATGGATGGATGGATGGATGGATGGATGGATGGATGGATGGATGGATGGATGGATGGATGGATGGATGGATGGATGGATGGATGGATGGATGGATGGATGGATGGATGGATGGATGGATGGATGGATGGATGGATGGATGGATGGATGGATGGATGGATGGATGGATGGATGGATGGATGGATGGATGGATGGATGGATGGATGGATGGATGGATGGATGGATGGATGGATGGATGGATGGATGGATGGATGGATGGATGGATGGATGGATGGATGGATGGATGGATGGATGGATGGATGGATGGATGGATGGATGGATGGATGGATGGATGGATGGATGGATGGATGGATGGATGGATGGATGGATGGATGGATGGATGGATGGATGGATGGATGGATGGATGGATGGATGGATGGATGGATGGATGGATGGATGGATGGATGGATGGATGGATGGATGGATGGATGGATGGATGGATGGATGGATGGATGGATGGATGGATGGATGGATGGATGGATGGATGGATGGATGGATGGATGGATGGATGGATGGATGGATGGATGGATGGATGGATGGATGGATGGATGGATGGATGGATGGATGGATGGATGGATGGATGGATGGATGGATGGATGGATGGATGGATGGATGGATGGATGGATGGATGGATGGATGGATGGATGGATGGATGGATGGATGGATGGATGGATGGATGGATGGATGGATGGATGGATGGATGGATGGATGGATGGATGGATGGATGGATGGATGGATGGATGGATGGATGGATGGATGGATGGATGGATGGATGGATGGATGGATGGATGGATGGATGGATGGATGGATGGATGGATGGATGGATGGATGGATGGATGGATGGATGGATGGATGGATGGATGGATGGATGGATGGATGGATGGATGGATGGATGGATGGATGGATGGATGGATGGATGGATGGATGGATGGATGGATGGATGGATGGATGGATGGATGGATGGATGGATGGATGGATGGATGGATGGATGGATGGATGGATGGATGGATGGATGGATGGATGGATGGATGGATGGATGGATGGATGGATGGATGGATGGATGGATGGATGGATGGATGGATGGATGGATGGATGGATGGATGGATGGATGGATGGATGGATGGATGGATGGATGGATGGATGGATGGATGGATGGATGGATGGATGGATGGATGGATGGATGGATGGATGGATGGATGGATGGATGGATGGATGGATGGATGGATGGATGGATGGATGGATGGATGGATGGATGGATGGATGGATGGATGGATGGATGGATGGATGGATGGATGGATGGATGGATGGATGGATGGATGGATGGATGGATGGATGGATGGATGGATGGATGGATGGATGGATGGATGGATGGATGGATGGATGGATGGATGGATGGATGGATGGATGGATGGATGGATGGATGGATGGATGGATGGATGGATGGATGGATGGATGGATGGATGGATGGATGGATGGATGGATGGATGGATGGATGGATGGATGGATGGATGGATGGATGGATGGATGGATGGATGGATGGATGGATGGATGGATGGATGGATGGATGGATGGATGGATGGATGGATGGATGGATGGATGGATGGATGGATGGATGGATGGATGGATGGATGGATGGATGGATGGATGGATGGATGGATGGATGGATGGATGGATGGATGGATGGATGGATGGATGGATGGATGGATGGATGGATGGATGGATGGATGGATGGATGGATGGATGGATGGATGGATGGATGGATGGATGGATGGATGGATGGATGGATGGATGGATGGATGGATGGATGGATGGATGGATGGATGGATGGATGGATGGATGGATGGATGGATGGATGGATGGATGGATGGATGGATGGATGGATGGATGGATGGATGGATGGATGGATGGATGGATGGATGGATGGATGGATGGATGGATGGATGGATGGATGGATGGATGGATGGATGGATGGATGGATGGATGGATGGATGGATGGATGGATGGATGGATGGATGGATGGATGGATGGATGGATGGATGGATGGATGGATGGATGGATGGATGGATGGATGGATGGATGGATGGATGGATGGATGGATGGATGGATGGATGGATGGATGGATGGATGGATGGATGGATGGATGGATGGATGGATGGATGGATGGATGGATGGATGGATGGATGGATGGATGGATGGATGGATGGATGGATGGATGGATGGATGGATGGATGGATGGATGGATGGATGGATGGATGGATGGATGGATGGATGGATGGATGGATGGATGGATGGATGGATGGATGGATGGATGGATGGATGGATGGATGGATGGATGGATGGATGGATGGATGGATGGATGGATGGATGGATGGATGGATGGATGGATGGATGGATGGATGGATGGATGGATGGATGGATGGATGGATGGATGGATGGATGGATGGATGGATGGATGGATGGATGGATGGATGGATGGATGGATGGATGGATGGATGGATGGATGGATGGATGGATGGATGGATGGATGGATGGATGGATGGATGGATGGATGGATGGATGGATGGATGGATGGATGGATGGATGGATGGATGGATGGATGGATGGATGGATGGATGGATGGATGGATGGATGGATGGATGGATGGATGGATGGATGGATGGATGGATGGATGGATGGATGGATGGATGGATGGATGGATGGATGGATGGATGGATGGATGGATGGATGGATGGATGGATGGATGGATGGATGGATGGATGGATGGATGGATGGATGGATGGATGGATGGATGGATGGATGGATGGATGGATGGATGGATGGATGGATGGATGGATGGATGGATGGATGGATGGATGGATGGATGGATGGATGGATGGATGGATGGATGGATGGATGGATGGATGGATGGATGGATGGATGGATGGATGGATGGATGGATGGATGGATGGATGGATGGATGGATGGATGGATGGATGGATGGATGGATGGATGGATGGATGGATGGATGGATGGATGGATGGATGGATGGATGGATGGATGGATGGATGGATGGATGGATGGATGGATGGATGGATGGATGGATGGATGGATGGATGGATGGATGGATGGATGGATGGATGGATGGATGGATGGATGGATGGATGGATGGATGGATGGATGGATGGATGGATGGATGGATGGATGGATGGATGGATGGATGGATGGATGGATGGATGGATGGATGGATGGATGGATGGATGGATGGATGGATGGATGGATGGATGGATGGATGGATGGATGGATGGATGGATGGATGGATGGATGGATGGATGGATGGATGGATGGATGGATGGATGGATGGATGGATGGATGGATGGATGGATGGATGGATGGATGGATGGATGGATGGATGGATGGATGGATGGATGGATGGATGGATGGATGGATGGATGGATGGATGGATGGATGGATGGATGGATGGATGGATGGATGGATGGATGGATGGATGGATGGATGGATGGATGGATGGATGGATGGATGGATGGATGGATGGATGGATGGATGGATGGATGGATGGATGGATGGATGGATGGATGGATGGATGGATGGATGGATGGATGGATGGATGGATGGTGAGACTCCCGCTATTCTGACTACTCTAATTTTTATTTCTCTTTATTTTGGGTCTTTAAGTAAGTATACAACTTCTTTATTAACATTGGCATGTGTTTACATAATTATTTTCTTAAATCTATTTCTTAATAACTACATATAATTTCTAGATACTAATTTTTATATATTTTTTAAACTTATAATATAGGTACTGGTAATTGATATGCTTAAACAATACATTTTAACATACTATTACTAATTTTTATATATTTTACTAACAAAAGAAAAACTAATAATATAGGTACTGGTAATTATACAATGCGTTTTAACATACTATTTTGCTTATATCTATTTCCTGATACAATATTTCTATGTTATCTTACATTTAGCACAATATGTATACTTATTTCTGGTTTTCGGACTAAATTTTTAAAATTGCACAATTCTATCTGTCCTAAGGGCTTGTGTGACTTCCTTTTCCAGTTGCTATTTTTTATATACTTGAATTTTTGCGTCAATAATATATATATATACATATGTTATACATATTTATTGTCGTTTCTTATTCTGGGATTTTTCTACCTTCAACTTTACAGGGGGGGTTTGGGTCGTGTGTGTTTGATATATACGTATATATTCATTATATGTTTTATATATCTGTGTTTGTTGGTGTTTTTTGGTTTCCATGTATCTACTTATCTTTGTTATGTACTCCCAATTTGTGTTGCTGTCTTGGTGTGTTCCTGTATGTGTTGCGTGTGTGTCTGTGTGTGTTATGTGTGTAACGTGTGCCGCAAGGAGCAATTTAGGCATATGCAGTTGTCGTCCGAGCCAGGTAGTCCCATTTTTTGCGGACCGGGCACTCCTTGCTGAACGCATTGTGGTCAGTCCTTTGCAACTTTGAGTGCGAGCAGTTGCAGCACTGCGGCTCATCACCCGCGACAAATTCAACACATTTCTCACGGAGATGAGGTCCTCCGCAGTGGCTGCACCTGTCCACACTCTCAGTGCAAAATTTGCGGCCATGTCCGAATGCTAAGCATTTCGTGCATTGGATGAGCGGAGACTGGTCCTCCACCCTGACCCTTTGAAGGTCAAGTTAAAGGGCCCCAGCCTCCGTCATCCTCTGCCATACTTTGGGTCTGACCTGTATAATGACGTGCGCTGTTTTTGGGTTCCTAGTCCTCTTCTTGTATTTTATCACTATTTCTTTTTCTTCTTCTTCCAGGTCCCTGAATATATCTCTATTTTGGGAGTAGAGAGCTTTCACCACTTCGTCGTCCTCACTGTCCAAAAAGACGTCTTTTAGGACGACGAGCGGGTTTTTATTTTTCATGGGCGCTGCTATTAGCCCTTTACCTCGGCTCTCTATCCTTTCTTTCACCCTTTTAAGTTCGGCCTCTGTGTCACATCCCAGTATCACTGTCTGGTTTTTTGCCTTTCGGACTTTATTTATTTTTAGGCCAGTTCCCCTGGCATCGACCGCCTCCTTCACCCTAGCGAGCACCTCGTCAGCAGTCTCCAGGCCGCCCTCAAAGGTGACCGCCATCGAGTGAAGTGCCGGCCGATGCCCGGGTTTGGCTGCCGTAACATCGGCGTATGTCCGTGGGTCGGTGTTTTGCTCGCAGGCCGCTTCCCTTATTGCCTCTTTTAGTCCGTCGGCTCTGGCGGCCACCTCGCCGGCAACGTGATCGATTTTCCCCTCGAGGACAGCGGCAGCGTTAGTAATGACCAACACTCCTTTCGTCGTGTGGTCTATGTCCGCTAACGCTGTATCTACCTTGTCGCTGACCTCGAGGATCTTATTGACGACCTTGTCGACGAGGTCGGCTCCGCTATCGTCGATGCGGTCGGTCACTTCTTGAAAACCTTTTGAGACCTTATCTTCGAGGACGTTAAATCGTGTGCTCATAGTTTCCTCCACCTTTTCGAGCCTTTCTAAGATTTTATTCGGCAGTTCGGGTGATAAGGGCGCGGTGATGGTTCTTTTTGGCGGAGCTGTTTTGGGCGCAGTTTCCAGGGCCTTCATCCGTTTGCTCAGTTCGAAGAGGATCCGCAGGCTTTTATCCGACTGTTTCTCCAGGAAGGCCTTGATGTCTCTCCTCATCTGAGGGTAATCTTTGATTCGGGATGGGATATCCTCGAAGGTCTTCATGACCTCCTGGAGAAGTTGGTCGTTTGTTGAAGCAGCATAGGTGTCCGTCTGCTGCTTATAAGCCTCCATATTGTCGACGGATCTCCTCTTTCGTTCCGGTCTCCGGATGAAGGTCCTGGCGGCGTCCGGCGCCTGTCCAGACGGGCCCGCGGGGCTGGGAGTGGTGTTTCGGGCGACAGCGCCAGAGGTCCCCGCCGACGTCGGCAGTGGCATTTCGGCTGTTTCCGCTTGGGTTCTCTGAACAGCGTCTTTTCTGCCGAACGTCAGGGATAACCCCTTTGGCGCATCGTGCGCTCCGGAAGGACCCTCATTTCCCGGGTGGGCAGGCGACGTGGACTCTTGTAGTCCGCTGGTGCCAGCTACCGGCTTTCTCTTCTGGACTGGGGTGTGTATTCCGAATACCATTTTTATTTTGGGCTGTGTATGTTAATGTACCTACTACCTTGTGTGGTTTGTGTGTATAGGGCACAATGAACGGGGAAAGTTGTCTAATGTGTATAATAATTGTAAAATGTATAAATTGTAAAGAAGAAGGTAAAGAAGAAGGTAATTAAATAGGATGCAAGTTTCAAGACGAAACCGCAAGAGTCTTAAAAACTATGGTGACTACACGCACCGTACACTCAGGATATACCCCAGCACCAGGCGAATAGGTATATATTATTATATAAATAAATATAATAAATAGATCAGGAATAGTTTTTCTGTGATTTCTCCGGAGCCAGAAGAGAGATCTTTTTCTCCTGGTTTCGGAGAGCCCAAGCTCGGTGGGTCTATGACTTCTGGTTCCGAAGTTATGGCTCGGGGGGGTGAGGTAACGTGAAGGGTTGGGGGGGATTAATACAGATGGATATTTAAAGGATTTTGGAAGGCTACAGGAGTCCGCCAGTGGGAACGGAGAATGTTCTAGAGGTTCCAGGAGTCACAGTGTGTCACGGGGTTTCGTTGGAGGCGGGGTGAGGGGGGGGGAGGTGTAGGATATAATGTATAATATAATATAATAGCTCTATGGTATATAACGTATAATTTAAAAGTTAGGTGCTAGGAAATTTTTTGGGGTCTATAATGGGGGGGTCAAAAAGGGGGTCTAAGGGTCTTATACCAATATATGTTCTAGATGAGAGGGGGGTTATAGGGGGGGGGAAAATTTGGTCAGAATTTTGATATTCCCAGCCGTTCCCGAGATATCTGGATTTTAAGTGGGGGAAGGGGAAATTTTCGGTACTCTAATATTTCTGCCTTACGAATAAGTGGCGTATGACGTATGATGTGGAGGATACGGGGAATTTGGAAGTGGTCTCAGAGGGGTAGGGTGGGGGGGGGGGGGATTTGAAGGAAGTCTTAATATATAACGTAGATGATATATAGCTATGGTCATAGATGGCTATCTGGGCTGGGGGGGAGGGGGAGGGGCGGGGGGAGTCAGTCTGATAAGACATATTAAAAGATCATACCATCCATACTAAAAGAAAATCATTTAGTATTCTTCAATCATTGAAAGTACATACAAACCAGCGTTGCCGTTAGCGTACATTTTACACATTTGACGTACCTTTTAAGCCTCCTATGTGTAATGTGTAGTAAGGTCCATTTTACGTACCTTTTCAACTTAACATCCAAAATCATATGTAAAATCGTGGTTTAAAGACTATTTTACGTACCTACCTTTCTTGAAACCGCCGCCAAAATGAGAAAACGAGATTAGCATCTTCGGTCCTACCTAATGTGATTATGTGAAGTCACAGACGTACCTACGTAATGTAAGAATAGGAAGTAGCTCTGTCTCGCTTCCGCCGAGAGTAGGTAGGCAATGAACATTGTATCATTGTATCGTGTATCCGACCGGCCTAGCGGCGCGCTCTTTGGGCGCGCTCATCAAGTGACCACAGACACTATACACAGAGATAGAACACTACTCTACTAGCAGGGCGCGCTTGTTTGCAAAGAGGATAGTGTACTTTTGATAGGTACCTATATTTTGTTTTGTATTTTTAAGCGCGCGAGATATTGGTCTCTACGATAAGGGAAAGTGATTTTCTTTCTTGTATACCTACATAGTGCACAATGAATAAATAGAATAAGCCCATTTCCAATAATCGAATCCTGTGTTCGATTTGTTCGTGGTGGCCCCGAGCGGCTGACTGGTGCCTTTATTCGCTCGCTGCTGTGGTGCTTGGTAAGTTTTAAAATACTTCTTTGAGAATATTACTAGATATTTTCTGTGTGTGTGTGTGTGTGTTGCATTGTGTTTTGCTGTGGGCTTTGATTCTATTACTACTTCTACTAACTACTACCTACTGTTAATCAGCCATTAGAAGTCCACTGCAGGAGGTAGGCCTCCCATAAGTTGGGGGTTTTGCCGTAATCGCCACGTACCGTAATCGCCATGCTTGACGTTGCGAGTTGGCGATCGCAGTGTTGAGTGTGGTGGTACAGTACGCGGAAAGAACGCTGCTGCCTATGACCTATCCTACGGTTTTTCGCCTTAGTCGACTCTTACCCTTAGGAAGAGGTGGGGTCGTGCCACACCATAGGCCCAATTCCCGATTTACTACGTTCAAACTATGGAATATAGCCTCAACCACCTAAGTACATAAGTTTTTTTATAGTATATACAAATTGCCACTGCTACTGTGTCTTCAATCACAGTACTGTAATTCGATAATATACAATTACCTACAAACAATGTTGGTTGTTGCATACAAACCCCGGTCAGGCAGATTATGGTTTTATCAGGTTTGTCACGCGAACCAAGTTACTCTTATCGGGGCTTGTATCGGACATTGTACATATTTAAGTAAGGACAACGAATTCTTAATATGTATTACATACTACAATTAGAATTATTATTATTATTAGCCCAAACTAGTATGTGTTTATATCGTGTCATGTCATCCATCCCTTTCCCTAGCCACAGACTATACAGAGAATAGAGATCCCATTCCTTGATCCCAGCATAGCTTGCCACAGTTGCCAGCCTCAAAAAGTCTGGTTCTTTGTGTAGAAAATATCGATGGCATAGATACTTCAAAAAGTTTTTAGTTTCTCATAAAGCAAATGAATTGGGATGAAATTTACCTCTATCTGGCTAATAAAATTGAGATTGGAACCAGTCTGATGTACCTATTCTTACTGAAGCAGTCGCAGTTTATAGACATTTTTGCTCGTTTGTTCTTGTGCTGTTTGGTTTTTACTTAGACTTTTTAGACCCCCTTTTATAGACCCTGCGCCTAACGCAGCCATAAAAAGAAAACACTCCTGAATAATGAATGCCACAAACTTAATATAACATTGAACACCTATTCTCTTCTATTTTTCATATAAATATAATCACTTTTAACAGATTATATTTATAAGAAACCAACACCCGCGAAATTCAATTTTTTTGAGGTTTTTTGGAATTTGCTGGTCAGTATTAAGTTGTACGTTGATTAATATATGAATTGCGGCCGTAAGAAATATGTGTTTACAGAATTATAATCATTAAAGTTATCAACACAACTCTCTAAGACCACGTAAGTTCAAAGAATAACTGTTTCATGAAATCATCATTCTTTGGACTTACATGGTCTTAGAGAGTTGTGTTGATGACTTTAATGATTATAATTCTGTAAACACATATTTCTTACGGCCGCGATTTATATATTAATCAACGTACAACTTAATACTGACCAGCAAATTGCAAAAAACGTAAGAAAATTTGAATTTTCGGACTACCTTAGCGCTTCCCCCTTAAGCTATCAGTATGCCTACTTGTATGACTCTAAAATGTTTGTTGTTTTAATTTCATGATTTCCACTCGCTTGGGCACATATGCATGATACAGAAGCCTGAAACAATTTCAATTACTTACCTATTACTAAAGACAATAGAAAATCTCACTACTAACTAATTGACCCAGTAAGAAAATGGATAAATTTATCCGCCGCTTACCCCCAAAACCTAATTTCACTAAAATGGTGGAAGATGACAAAACAAAGCCGTCCACTTCAACTATCCCTGCTGCGCAAGGTGTTACAGCATTATCTAACTCGAACCCAACTTCCAAACCCGACTTATACACAAAGCCTTCTTCTTCAAATACGGTTTTAACAAAAGAAGAGACAAAAACAAGGCCTGCTGAACAAGAATATCCTGCAACTAGTTCTACTGATAACATAGAAACAGTACAACTTGATAATGTGCCAGAGCCAGTGAAAGAGTTTCTAGGTGTAGAACCTCCCGCTAAAAAAAGAAAACAGGTCTATAAATTTAATGATGACTGGCTTTTGTTGTCGTCATTTTGCAAATGGCTAGAAAAGAAAGAAGAAAAGGATAAAGAACCGACTGCATTTTGTAAATTGTGTGAAGTCACAATTGCTAATCATAAACCTGTATTAGAAAGACACATGACAACCACAAAACACCAAACAAATGCTAATGCTATACAGCACACTAAACACATTGGTGACCTAATAAAAAAAACTAGTGGTACTAGCAGGGATCAAGCAAGACGGGCAGAAGTAAAATTCACTGTATTCTTGGCTGAACATAATCTGCCGTTATCTTTGGCTGATTCTCTGGTCCCATTCGTACGTAACACATTCCCGGATTCGACGATTGCACGAGAAATGTCTTTAGGTCGTACTAAAGCCACCGACGTTCTGGCTAAAGTTGTAGCGCCAGCTTGTAGATTCGAGCTGATAACGCACTTAAAAACTCCTGGAAATTTCTTCAGTTTGGTAATGGATGAAACGACTGATGTATCTACAAAAAAACAATGCGCACTGTCCGTGATATTTTTCAACAACGATACTGAAATTGTAGAAACAAGATTTTTTGATTTGTATGAAACCGACTCTGGTAAAGCTGAAAACTTATGTGAGGCCATGTTACTCCGTCTAAAGAATAACTCAATTCCTTTAGAAAACGTCGTAGGATTTGCGTCTGATACGACTAATAGCATGGTTGGGCAGCATAACTCAGTTTTCAGCCACTTAAAAAAAAGCATACCGGATATTACTTGCGTAAAGTGCAGCTGCCATATGATCCATTTAGTGGCATCAAAAGCGTGCTCTACACTTCCAAGTTCGATCGAAGACCTTTTAAGAAACATAGGAGCGCACTTCAGCCGAAGCTCTAAAAGAGTAAGCCGTCTTCAAGAGTGCCAGGAGTTTTACGGTGTGGAAATACATAAAATATTGAGCCCAGCTAACACTCGTTGGCTATCTCTGAAAGCCTGTGTAGATCGCACGCTAGAGCAGTACGTGGTCCTAACCGAGTATTTTCGCCTGGAGATGTTCGAAGATGGCACAAGCGTTAACGTTCGTATTTACGAAGGCCTGGAAAATAAACTGACAAAAGTGTACCTCGAATTTTTATCATACATATTAGAGTTCCTAACCGATTTCAACAAATTATTCCAAACCGACAAACCACTTCTACACTGCCTACAGCCCGAAATAGAAAAGTTAATCCAATCCACTGCATCTAATTACATGCAATTAAACCACGTCAAAAACATTAAACCGTTACTCATCGATCACGCCAACCCAGGTCACTTTATGCCTCTCGAAAAGATATATCTTGGAGTACTGGCACAAGATTCTGTGATTCAAATCTTACAAGACCAACCTACAGCATTACCTGATGTGACTAACCTTAGAAGACGCTGCCTTACATTCTACATAGAATTGATCAAACAAATCAAGGATAGATTTGATTTTAATGATCCAGTGTTTAACACTATATCTATACTGGACCCAAAAGTGGCACAATCGTTCGAACGACAAGATTTAAGTGAAATATTAAATAGATATCCAGTTTTGAAAAGTGTTGTTGACGAGCCAGCTCTATACAAAGAATGGCGAGAGCATGCTCTGCTGGATCATGAAAAATTGAAACTAGACCCAACATTAACGGCCACCAGTTACTGGAATATGGTTTTCAAGTTACGAAACATGAACGAAGACCCTCTGTTTCCCAACCTAAAGAAAGTTATTTGCCTACTTCTGGTCCTTCCCTTTTCAAATGCTTCGGTCGAACGAATATTTAGCCAGCTTAAACTCATCAAAACCGATAATCGGAACAGATTAAACACAAATACTATATCAGCTCTCATGATGACCAAACAAAGTATCAAAGATTCTATCAAATACGAACCGCCGAAATCACTACTTATCAGCAGCAACTGGAAATTCAAACAATGATTACTTACTTATTCTTACTAACAATTTTATATTATAATTGATACATACTTAACGTCCTAGATCTCCTGGGCTAACAAAAGGTTGGTAAAGGCATTTGTTGCAATGAACATGCATGACTTGATTGTAGAATTAGTTACATAATTAATTTATTGTTTTAGTTTTAACTGACAATTATGAGGATATATGTATGTTTTTTTAATTTTCAGATTATGGATCTAACTTCAATCACAATCACGATTTCAACTTTTTTATCGTGCGATTTCTCAAATATAATAACCACGAGAAACAATTCAATGAGTACCTACCTATCATAAACTACGGGGATTTTTTATATAATATAGGTAAGTTTTCTCACGCCTGGAATCCAAAAAATAGAACTTCTGCTGGCGAGCAGGCAGTCTCTCCCTGTCTCGAATTTATTGCCAGAGAGCGAGAGAAGCAGTAGTGAGTGATTTTAGTAAAAGCATTGCTTATGTACCTTTTTAACCCAAAATGTACCTTTTCAGCGCTGAATAAGTACCTTTTGGGAACTCAGTTGCGGCAACACTGATACAAACACCATGGCAAGTATCGTTACAAACTTGGATTTGTTCGTTATTTTGAAAGGCGCAATTGTGCGATAACGGAGATATCGTCATTTATTGTGTCGACTCCATACAATATTTTTCGAAATAAATTCTAAGAGCGCTGTTTGCAATTACAAACCCAAAAGTTTATCATAACAGGTACATAGAAGGTATTCCCGATCGTATCCAAGTATAAAAAAGCGTCGCTTTCAAAAAAGGATTTGAATGTCTATGAAACACGAATTTCAGCCCACTGTGTGCCGTGGCGGCGGGGAAACATAGACGTCTTGCACATTTTTCTAATAAACAAGCTCTTCTTTTCCTTTTGGAACATCTTTCTTTGTTTTTTTACCATTTTTATTTTATAAAACCGCCAAATAAATTCGCGCAATGCTTAATGTCGTCCGGAAGCCGACTAGCACAGACCCGTCGCTGACAATGGTCAAGAGGGGACTGAGAGTCTGAGTGGGGCGAGGATTGTATACGCGCGCTAGCTTATAACTAAAGGACATAAGCGACAAAATGGTTTTTGTTGTTTTATTTAGATAGAAACGATAATTTGAGAAATTCCTTTTGGTATTTTAAAGAGTATGTATAGACTCATCTACATAGAAAATTAAGAGGCTTAAATCGGTCCCGTTTGCCCATAATATGTGAATCCCTTTTTAAAAAGAGGTATGTTTGATATATTTTTCTCTGTTAAAAAAGTTACCTAATCATGTATTGAAAACTGACAAAATAAGGTTTTTATCATGAACTTTCAGGTCACCAACTTATATTTTGATCCGTTTTGTATTTACTGAGAAAAATTGAGATCCTTGGCGCCAATATCTCCAAGGCGTCCTCTTAATATAAATATAGTCCTGTCCCTGTCTCCTGTTTTAGTCTTCAGCGGGTTATTGATAATTGTCTTGTGATGTTAGTTTTTGCAGCAATGATGGCAAACTGGTTATGTTACTAGTCAATTTTAGTACCGTTTACTAGTTTTATAGTGCAATTAATTGTATTCTATGTGCTTAATCACGTGTCTTTGTTAACTGCGTTTACTTCATGTACTGCGCCAAGCCAATCAATGCTCATATTTCTTTTATACTATAAAATAAAAATAAATATTCCATAATGTTTGTTTCTCGAATATATTCTTACAAAATCTCCGCAGTATATTTACCTCTAAACATCACACTAAAAATAAATCTCTGTTAGAATACAAAGCTGAAGCACGACACTGTCCAATTTAGCAAGACATCTCGAAAGACATAGTTCTTTCTTTCTTCGTTCCATTTTAAGAAAACAAAAGAGAGGTTGGAAGGTCAGGCTGTAATGGTCGTTGATGCAAAACGTGAACCTCAACGTGCAACTACGATGCAGCGATAAGAATTTGCACGATTCTCTGTTGAATTTCGTAAATAAAGCGATGCAGCGCTTTATAAAGGTTTATTATTAAGTATACTTTGAATGCTAATTGCTTGATTATTCGCTTTAAGAGACTTTTCCATTATAATTCTTGTTTAATAAAAAGTCTTGAATAGTAAAGTTAATTTGTTTAGTTTTACCTTTGGTGTATTCTTGCACATTTGTTTGACGTGACAGTGTAAGTTCTGCTGTTTAAGCATTGTTATCTTCAGTAAAACTGGTAAAAACGGGTTGAGTTATCAGCCTGTGGCTACAAATAAAATAATGTGGATGTTTTGCTTCTCGCAACACGTTTCAGTAATATAATATTTATCTTAACCTATCATCATGTTGTGTACTTTGTATGCTTGGAATGGCAGCTTAAATTCCTCAGAAAAGGTTGCGATGTCTTTATTTGCAGAAATACATATTTAAATAAATTTTCAATATACATTTCACACTACGAATTGATCAATTTGTTTCAGCTAAAACGCATTAGAAAAGGTTTATGATTCAATTGTACCTGATTGCCATGAACAAAATAGTTTTGGGAATTACCAATTCTGCAAAACCTTGAAAGATCATTAATTGTATCTGATTAACCCGTTAGGGTTCATAAATGTGATTTTAGTTATTAAACATTTATTCTTTGATAGAATAATATTTTATTATAACAAAGGTAATAAATTATTTCAGTTTAAATTTCAATAATTTAAATAAGTGCCCTGGAGGATTTCATGAATACAAAAGCAATTTTCTTAAAAGGAAATAATTCAATACATAAGTACCTTATAAACAATTCCAAGTGTTTTATCGGGCTTTTCAGCTGCTCCCACAGTTTTTGTTGTACCTTCATTGTTGAAAAATAACAGCTCACTTTTATCTGAATAATAGTATACTTTAAGAAAACGAACAGCTCTCTCATCTTGCTACAATTATTAATTTTCCCGGCTACATATTTTCATAACAAAAGCGTTCTAGCTCCAGCAAACAATTTGAGGCATCCACTGTAGCAATTCATGGAATATGATCTTAAGCATGATCTCAGGTTAAAACCGGGTACCGTATATATCTTGGAAACACTAAGCTGCCAAGATGTATAGTATTTATGCTTACTTACACTTTACTTTCATCACGCATAATACTATTTATCATTATTTACACTTTAATACTATTTATCATCCTTTTTATTTGTTTATATGTTTACATTATACTTTTACTCAATTTTCATGTTGTGACACGTCAATTGTCAAACTGTCAATTACTTTTTAAATGTCTTTCTGGCTTAGTCTATGTTAATTACTCTTTGGTCTAAATGACTTAAATTATTTTTATCAATATGTTTAGCTTTTGTATTATTAGGATTATTATGATTGTTTAGTCTAAATAACTTAATTTTAAATTAGATTTATAATATTCTTTACGCACTCGTGGATCTGTCTTGGCCGGATACACATGTCAGATGAGATGATGGCCACATAGAAGAAAACTGATATTTGAAAAAGGAAGACTACTTAAAAACGAGCTCACGAACAGCTGGAGGCTGCTGGCATTCGAGTCTTGGGACTGAGACATTAAGCATCAGAAAACTGCTTGGTTTTGCTGTGTCAACTTGAACTTCTTGGTTCTGCTGCGACATCTTTGACTAACCCAGGGGATCCAGCTAAAGATTCCACCTGGGACCTTCTACTTCTAATCTTCGCGAGCTAACCTCGTATAACTTGCTACCCTGACGCCTGATACCCGTTCCTACAGTGCTGAGCTGATTTCCATAACGTGAACTATAAAACTCCAGTGAGTGCGCGCGTGTGTGAACTATAAACTTCCGAGAGTGCGTGCTATTTAGTATTTTTATAACTAGCTGTTTTTATAACTTTCTGTATTTTATCTTCCCTAATAAAAATTATTGGACGGTCTGCTTACCCTCTATTTTAAATAAGGTACAGATCGTTACAGTTTGGCGCCACAACGTTAAAATAACTCGAACTCACCCCTTTTTTCTAAATTCTAAAAAAAAACTAGCACTAGGTATCTATTTTTGAACTCCTTATTTGGCTTAGTCTTTTGAATACTAACTAACTTATTTTTCTTCTTCAGCTCTCTTCTTGAAGACTCCTATATTCGACTCAACACTTCTTCATACTGAACATCATCTTATACTTCATTCTCATACATCCCACTACCGAAAGGTAGTTGGCATCCATTCTTCGCTTGTCAGTGTTTTTAAAACCATTCGTGGTCACTTACAAGTTGGGGTTTGGCTTACTCTACGACGTACTATTGGACAATATCCCGTAGTCGTTTTCTCCTACACTTAACTCTTTACCAATACATCACTACACTGCACCCCACATACTTGTACACTACAGCGTTTACCCATTGGTAATCGTACTCAGTCTTCGCTTGGCGTGTTTTTAAAACCACCTCGTGGTCACTACCAAGTTAGGGGATTGAGACACTTCACGACTGAAACAGGAGAATATCCTGTGGATGTTTTTACAAACCTATACATCTACACAACTCCTATAACAAATACTCCACTATCCTCTTAAACACTTATTATATAATATATTTATACTTATATCTGGGAATCATACCGAAATAAGTATATCGTGGGCTCTCAAAATATTTTTCTAATTGTTATTGTTTGACATTGGTTGCTAGGTAACTAGCCATAGAGCATTTGCATTGAGTATTAGTCTTTTTGCGCGGTGGGAAAAGTAGGTACTAAACTTTATGCATTAGTTCCGAATTTCACCACTAATACAAATAAGTTTTCATTGGTTTTCGATTTTTATTTTCTGTAGACTGTCTTACTCTTAAATTTATATACACTTTTGGACCGTGTCCAACACTACTCTCTTGACGTATTACTCGGAGCTTACCGACTACTGTATTGCGGGAGCTGCCCTGACGTTTACTCGGAGCTAACTTACTGCTGCCCTTGACGTTTTACTCGGAGCTTTCCGTCTTCTGTATTACGGGAGCTGCCCTAGCGTTTTTTCTAACTGCGGTGTTGCGGTTCAGACCTAACCCCTTTATCCTTCCTTGCCTCTTAACTTAACACTCTTGAGACGACACTTGAGTCCTTTCTAACATTCGAGTTTTCTTTAACTCTGACCCCTCTCTTAACTCATGACACTCTTGAGATGACACTTGAGTCCTCGAGTTTTCTCTAACTCTGACCCCTCTCTTAACTCATGACACTCTTGAGATGACACTTGAGTCCTCGAGTTTTCTTTGACTCAGATCCCTCTATCCCTCCTTCCCTCTTAACTCGTAACACTCTTGAGACCTTTCTAACATTCGAGTTTTCTTTAACTCAGATCCTATATAGACTCGCATATTTTTATTCTTTTACACTCGTTTGCTATCCCTATATTTGTACTTTTTTTTTCGTATTATACTATATTCATAACTCATCCCTTTCTTCTTTCCTTCCTCTATAATAGAGTTCCTTTTGATTTATTAAAACTCTATTTGTTTTTTAATTCATTCATCGGTTCTTAAACCATTAAAAGATTAATTTTAATCTTTCGTATATATCTATTCTTTTCTACAAGTTAATATGATAACTTGTCTATTTCTATCAACTCTAAAAGTTGATTGGAGCGGTTGACAACTCCATATAAATAAGCCCTTGTTATCTATCGACTCTAAAAGTTGATTGGAGCGGATGACAACTCCATATAAATAAGCCTTTGTTAACTATCAACTCTAAAAGTTGATTGGAGCGGATGACAACTCCATAAAAATATGCCTTTGTTAACTATCGACTCTAAAAGTTGATTTTCTGTCTATCGACTCTAAAAGTTGATTGGAGCGGATGACAACTCCATAAAAATAAGCCCTTGTTGACTATCGACTCTAAAAGTTGATTTTCTGTCTATCGACTCTAAAAGTTGATTAGGAGCGGATGACAACTCCTTTAAAAATAAGCCTTTGTTAAACCTTTATATTTTCATCTCATTAGTGGTTTTAGACGCGAGCGGATTACAACTCCTTAAATAAGCCTTAAAGTTATGACTTATCAGGTTGAGTAGTGATCATTGAATGTGAATCCTACCTGACCTAACTTCGTAAGATGTCGGTGTGTTTGAATGAGTTATGTAAGTTTTGTGAATGTTGTAATATTTTAACCTTAGCAAAATTTTTGTTCTAGGCCAAAAATTTTCTCGGGGTTGTTGGGGAAATATAGTATTTATGCTTACTTACACTTTACTTTCATCACGCATAATACTATTTATCATTATTTACACTTTAATACTATTTATCATCCTTTTTATTTGTTTATATGTTTACATTATACTTTTACTCAATTTTCATGTTGTGACACGTCAATTGTCAAACTGTCAATTACTTTTTAAATGTCTTTCTGGCTTAGTCTATGTTAATTACTCTTTGGTCTAAATGACTTAAATTATTTTTATCAATATGTTTAGCTTTTGTATTATTAGGATTATTATGATTGTTTAGTCTAAATAACTTAATTTTAAATTAGATTTATAATATTCTTTACGCACTCGTGGATCTGTCTTGGCCGGATACACATGTCAGATGAGATGATGGCCACATAGAAGAAAACTGATATTTGAAAAAGGAAGACTACTTAAAAACGAGCTCACGAACAGCTGGAGGCTGCTGGCATTCGAGTCTTGGGACTGAGACATTAAGCATCAGAAAACTGCTTGGTTTTGCTGTGTCAACTTGAACTTCTTGGTTCTGCTGCGACATCTTTGACTAACCCAGGGGATCCAGCTAAAGATTCCACCTGGGACCTTCTACTTCTAATCTTCGCGAGCTAACCTCGTATAACTTGCTACCCTGACGCCTGATACCCGTTCCTACAGTGCTGAGCTGATTTCCATAACGTGAACTATAAAACTCCAGTGAGTGCGCGCGTGTGTGAACTATAAACTTCCGAGAGTGCGTGCTATTTAGTATTTTTATAACTAGCTGTTTTTATAACTTTCTGTATTTTATCTTCCCTAATAAAAATTATTGGACGGTCTGCTTACCCTCTATTTTAAATAAGGTACAGATCGTTACAGATGTTAACGTGGCCATTACCATTTAAATTTTAGAGGATTAATCTTGAAAGCCGACACTTTAGCGTTATTTGAATATTTGCGAAATTTTCGACTACATTTGAGACGAACATTTTAGCTACACAGTTTTCATGTTAAACCTTATTAATTTATCCTAGTTAATCATTGATATTTGTTTTGCTGACTGGCTAACATTAAAATGGGTTGAAATGGGCTGATACCCAATACCCATGACCCATACTACTCAATGAAGTATACAGTTCTCTTCTACAAATTATTTTAAATATAATATTTTCTACTTTACCTATATCAGCCTTAGACTGTCCGTAGCCTAATAATTAACGGTGTCGTGGTCTGTTAACACTACAACAAAAATAACTCTTTTCAACGAACAACAAAATATAAATCTCTTCAGGGCTAAAACAACAAAAAGGCTAGTAAATTCATTAGTGCAGAAACTACAATAAAGGGAGTGGGTTCGATATAGGCGCGGCACAAATGTTAAATGAACGGAATGCCCGCTTTAACCTAATGATGATGAATGTAGGCCAATTTGTACCACTTGTGTGCATATTTTAATTAAGCTTACTGACGGAAATTCTGGTTTAATTTTTTATGGTCACCGGTATATGAAGGTAACCCATGGAACTATAGTTAACCTGGAATCAACAATTGGCTTACGACTGAATGACTGCATTGAGTTAAATGGTATCTATGAAGCTGATTACGGAGAGTCTAAACTCTGGTGTCATCATCTATTTCCCAAATTTATTAGAAGAAAAGTTGAGATTTTACTTGTAGTCTTACAATAGAAGAATTCTAAGACCCTTGAAATAACCTAGGAATCATTTCAATTGTCTAAAGTTTATACAAATCGGAGCAGCTGCACACGTCACATATTTCTCATTCCAGCCGGTCGATTCTGTAAAAATCTCACCGTGAAAACTTAGGTGAAGTGAATTTGTTTTTGCTAGGAATTGACACTATTGACAGCTCACTCCACGCTCACTTCACCACAGCCGGTCGATTCTGTAAAAATCTCACTGTGAAAACTTAGGTGAAGTGAGTTTGTTTTTGCTAGGAATTGACACTATTGACAGCTCACTCCACGCTCACTTCACCTAAGTTTTCACGGTGAGATGGTTACAGAATCGCATTGCAGTTTTCACGGCGAGATGGTTACAGAATCGCACTGCAGATCAAAATATTTTCGGGTGTGACTCAAACAGTACCTAAACTCAATACTCTGTAGCTAAATAAGGCGGGTCTTACAGCATTTAGCGTGGGTGTTTAAAAACTGCCAAATTGGTGTGAATGAAAGGAATTACGAGTGCACATTCCCGTTTCGAGGCTTAAGTTACCAGCATCAGTTGCTCAATGTTCATTGCAGAACGTCAGTGTATTTATCATGTAGACTGGAAGGGATCGCAATCAAAACACTAGTTTACAGATGATACTCTGCTACCCATCTTCCTTAAAATCGAACGTGAGTATGTTTACTATAAATTCTGCAGTAATTACCATGCAAGGAAGCCTGAAGGGATTGCAATCAAAATACACTAGTTTACAGATGCGAAGTTTCTACCCATCGTCGTTAAACTCACTTCGAAGACAAAGTTTCAGTCTTTTGTCTTCAAATAAACCTTCCTAAGGTTTATTTCTGCCGGGAGTCCGAAACTACGTTTATCTTCCAATTAACTCTGCTAAGTCTTCTTGCGGCATCGCAGACAATCGCTGACAAATGGTTAAGCCTGCAAAGCCTTTGCAAAGTCAACATAACTATTCTTACTGCGCATATTCTTTCAATTACCGTTATCTCGTATGTTTTGATAATTCATAGAAGAATTTTGATACATTAAAATTCCGCCATTACTCTATATATTTTAAACTCAACTACTGGATTTAGGGAATCATTTCTATATTGAAGTACCAGCAAAAAATTTAATGGTTGCGTTTGATTGATTTATAGAACAATCTCTCTATAGCATTGCTTAAGGTCCTACTCGCTAAGAATAAAATCGTGAGTAATCCATCCATTCCTCATATGGAGCTGCAAGTGACACAGGAAGTGTATGTATATGGATAAGACGCGGTACTCCCTGACCACCCTGTAAGGAAACTAGAATGACGATAATGTATGCAGGTGTGTGATTCACATCGATATTTAAATTATGGAGTGGGTTCGGTTTGTTTACTACAGACGATGATCGGAAGTGGATGTGTATAAGGATAATTCGATTTCCGTTTTTCATTTGACCTTCCACATTGACATATTATTATAGTCTATATAACATATATACTTACTATGTCCTCTGCTGATATATTTTAATTCCGTATTTTAAGTCTTACATATACTACTACTGATAATTTTAAAATTAAAGACTTGTTTCATGTTTCCATAACTCTACCTTTTGAGAAATTCGGATAGTGTTGGTAGACAATGTGCATTTAAGGTTATTAAATAATACAATTGTCAGATTGTGTTTGTCAATTTTCAGCAAATGGAAGCCATGCTGCATTGTATGAAGAGCCAAAATATCAAAATATGGATGCTATTTTTACATAATATACAAATGTGCCTATACAGAAATTTCATTAGAAATATTAGTCAGCTGCATACTTCATTCATCTAGAACACGGCCTTGTTGGCGGTTATCAACTTATGGTAAATTTTACGACCCTATTGTGTGAAGACTAGGTAAATTCTGATAAGATAGATAACACTAGCAAGCCCGCAAGGCAAGCCCCCTCCAGCGACACTTAGCCACTCTGATGCCAGTACGCCGCGCGCTTTGTCCACGAACGGACGTACCGCGCCTGCCCTCAAATTGATACGACCACCGAATAGGCAAACAGGATACTCCGCATTCGGAATAGTGATGAGAACAAACAATAGTGACGTTCATACCAAAAAGGAACCGTTTTACTAGTGCTGTCTATAACTTACTAATTGATGTGAATTCGCTGACCTTGAAACTCGGCTAGAAAATGGATTAGTCACAATTTTTTTGTGTTTATTAATCGAACGACATTGATCGAGATAGTGAGTTAATTGAAGTAGAGATGGGATTCGTGTAATCGATTAAATTATTTAGTTAAAAGTGAGGAAAGTGAAAATTGTTAAAAATGACAATGCTGGCGGTGAAGAATTTTTTCATGCCGGAAAAGAGAGTGGACTCCCCGAGGTTTTCGAGGATGCCCGAGGCATTGATGAGGTCCATTCGACGACGCTCTTTACGGGTGAAGAGAACCAAGTCGTTGGTATTAGTGAACGACAAGAGGAAATCCGGTGAGTGGTAGCGTATGATTCTTTTTTCATTTTTATTTCTTGATATTGATACAGATGTTCAACGTGAACATGTGTAGTCTTGGAATTATGAGTTCTCCTTTACCTTCGTTTTATCACTATGCCATTAATTTTATTTTATTAGTTCTTTTATTAGTTTTAGAGTGATATTGTGTCAGAATTTATTGACGCATATGATACGTTTAATGCTTGGAATATAAATTAAGTATAATAGCTCAAGTTTAAACCAAAAATCATTTTGAGATCAACTTTATATTGTTTTACCCAAAAGATTTAACAAAATCGTCACGGTGTACTGTACAGTTTACAGTACACCATGACGATTTTGTTACACTTTTTGGGTACCGTTAAGGTAATAACAACTCTAATTTTACTCAAACGAATTTCTTTTGCTCTTCTAATGACACCTTTTGTACAGTAATTAAAAAATCCAAAGGCACCATTAGGTAATCATCAATAATGGCTTTGATATCTTAAACCCATCCATTGGTTTTTTGCGGTAATATCAGGTTGAATTATTGCAGATCGATTTTAGATAGAAAAGCCATTTACCTTACCGAGAACAGTAGTATTAGAAAACAATTCAGATTGAATTATTCATTGCACGAACATATTTTGCAATACCTACTGCGTAATTTTTAATTCAATGTTTGCTGTTTAGATTATTCTTCCGTTAAATTACTTAGCAATAATTTACTGTACTTAGCAGCAACAATGCTTGTTGCTGTTATTGTAATCAGTTCACGTTTGATGTTTGAACGACAATATTTGTATCTTGAAACGTTGAAAATATTTGCAGTATGTTTAAACATATCATCTATTACCTCTATCTGCTTAGCTAACAAGAATTAATACTCAAAGCAATTACAAAACAATATTATTGTGACGTATGCGAAAAATTCATTATTATCCAATACAAATAAGTTTGTATACAATTCCAACTACAGACAATTGACTTACGTTCTGATTAGCAATTTAATTTTCCTCCAGAGCTTTCATATTAAGCGTGGTCATTGCAAGACCTTATCATCACAACGCAACGTCATTATACGTGACATCATTAAGCATTGTTTCATGTGCTTCTAAGTCATATTTTAAATGGTCACTGGCCATAAAAATGATCATAGGTACCTCCTTCTTTTAGTAGATGAGACCATTGTTACGGTGGCGTGGCCGTGTACTACATATTTTGTTGCGCTACATTTAAAAGGTGATTTGTAGGACAGGAGCCAAAACAGTTTAATCAAAATTAGATGATTTAAATCCGGTCTACAAAAGCATAAAGTATTTGAAGTGAATACACCTAATTTACGCTTGTTACATTACAAATTTACAAACGAATTCTTGGGTACTGTTATAAAAAATTCGCATTGTACAGAACCCAATGAAATAGAAGGTTGTTCTGCATACAAATTAGGCACCTACTCTCGTTTCTTTTGTTTTTTCTCCCTAGCTACCCGAGTTCACCTTAACATTTTAATTGAACTGCCCGATACAGATCAACAGATTCTTATTGCAACCGTTTCGTAGTCTTGTACAATCTTTAACGTGACTATAATTCTCAAGGTTTCTGCAATGTCTGCTGTTTATATTGTTCTTTTGATCTTTAGTGCGCAATTGACAATATTTTTTATATTCTACGACGATACAAAAACCATATGTTGTGCATGTATGGTTATTTTATAGGTCACATGTGGTCTTTGGTCTTGTTTGTGCTCTCAAGCCTGATTGTTTATCGATACTGTTATGTTATATTATTCTTGGACCTTTTCCCATATTTTTATCGTAGCATCGTATTTTCTCACGACACCCATCCTCCTTTCTGTCTCAATAAAAGTCATATATCGTATTACAGCATTCCTTTGAATTTATTCGCAAAAGACATTGGAAAACATTTTTAAACCTGGTGGAAAGAACGGCGATATTCGGTTTTTCTTCGGATAACTATTAAAAAACATAAGATAACTAAGTTGGTTGCTAAATATATGAACAACAACGTGTACATTATTTTAAGGGTTGCTAGAATTGCGAGTCAACTGAATCAGATTATCAAGATAGTCTCCATTTAAAAACCGCAAAGAGGAGGACGTTGATTGCTCCAAGATCGATCACTTGCGGAAGCTATAAATAAAAAATAAAATCGATTAAGAAACGATGTTCGTAAAAATCTAACTAATGAATGCAAAGGCTCGGTCCACAGATAACGTAAATATTTCTAATCTGTTGCACACTTATCAGCTGCGTTGCTTTCAAGTTTGATTAAGGTTTAGATCGATTAGTTCAAAGATACAATCTTTTTATGTAAAGATAATTGGAGGGCGGACATGCAACAACCGATTGTCCAATGCAAGCCGGTGTGAGTTGTAAAAGTTTAATTCTATTAATTGAATTACTTTCATTAGTTTCATTACTAAATAGCATGTTTGGAATTAATTTCGATATGTTTGAAGATGAATTCGATAAGGTAAGTAAAGTAAGGGCTGCTAAGTGGTGGTGGAATGGTTGTATAAAATTAAGTTTCATTTAAATACAAAAAAAACCTTTTTAAATTAATTGCCATCTGATCGAATCCCTATCGATAAATATCTAAATATGTATTCATACTAAATCGACATTCTTTAAATAAACTCCGAAGTGATTACATTGCTTACACAGTTCTTTAATTGGCATTACATTCTACGGTTAAATAATTATTAAGAACTCACTACAATTTTCAAAACCTTATCTCTGTACAACGTGGCGAATCCACGATTGAAATCTACACACACACACTAGTGGAAAAAACTTAATAAAGATTAAATTAAAGTACAGACGCCAGCACATCAAGCTAACCGAAACTGTCAAATTTTCCCAATCAACTTTGAACTTTATCGCTACGGCATAAGGTTTAAGGTGATTGGGAACTTTTGACAGTTTCGGGTAGCTTGATGTGCTGGCGTCTGTACATAAGTACTTCCATAAAAGTTAACTGCTATAAAATAACTTAAAATTGCTATAGACTTTACCTTAGTACATAATAAAAATACAGTCGACGAAGATTTTCAAATATACCGTATATTTGAAAATCTTCGTCGACTATATTTTCAAATCTAATAAAAATAGTTACTAAAATAAAATCGACTAAAACTTTTATTTCCTCCAACGGACATCACTAATTATACTACAATGCACCTGGCTAGTAGCGCGTGCCAACCTAAATGTCACACTTGACGTTACAAAACCAATTTATTAAACTTGACCCTTTTTATAAACAACGACTTACCACTTAATGAGTTCGTTTATATCGGTTTAGTTGGTAATTGTTTTTTAATTGTTTTCTGATTTGAACATCCCGCGTTACTTTTTAGTAATAATCGAACAAAAATTCTATGCAAATTCTCAAAATATTATTTTTATAAAGTTTGAGGTACATTTAAAAAAGGAACTGTTTCTTCTTTGTAATTTATTGTCATCCGTTCTTGGCAGTTTTCAATTGTCATAGTTGTAATTTCAAAGTAACAAAGAGTATTTAATAAATTCTTGATTCAGTGCATGACTATGCAATTTTATTAATAGACTTACTGGGAGTAATTGTGGAATTTTGGAATTTGGCAACGTTTGACAATATGTAACAACAGAATGGACATTTTATAATCTTCAGCCACATGTTTTTCGTACAGCGATCGTTTCCCACAAATAAATACAAGCAGATGCGCCAAGTGAATCACATGTTTGGACTTGTAAACTTAAAGATACTGCAGAATTGCAGATTAATACATAGTACCCATAATGTGTATAGTTTACACAACAAATCCCTTTTCGTGTCTGTCTGTGATGTGACTGCGTTATTGTCCGCAACGGATCTTGATGCGGTTTCCACTAACATTTAATTAGAGTATTCATTGCAGAACGTACAACAAATTAACATAAACCTTAATGGTTTTTGATAATTTGTATTAAAAAATAATCTACAATTCTTGAAAAGCTTTTTTGTATTTGACCTTACCAAATTCAGCCTTGGCCGTGAAAAAAAAAATTAAACCCATGACGACACGACTTCGTGTGAAACGCGCCAGTCAAAACGTATTTTTCCTATTTTTAAAATTACGAATTATTTTGACGTCCGTCTCATGCGTGGGAATAAGTTATACCTACATATTATTGCGTAGTTTATCATTGTTTTATTAATATTTGCAAGGTGTTTTTTTATAAACATAATAAACTGTTTTGAAGAATATAAAACGCTCACAAACTCACGTAGTAATGTGCGTTTGAGAGGATGCGTCATCATCCCATCACCTCATCCCAATTTGACATGCTAAAGATAGTCTGCCAAATATTATTTCTGTGCTAATCTGGCAAGGTGGCTCTGGCTTGTCATTTTAGCTGTTCTGAACGGATCTTGAATCTCGGGAAGAACCAAAAATAATTAATAGAAAGATCAAATCAATGTGCCTAGCCTTTGTTATTTTTTTTTTTCAGAATGGGAAATCATCAAATGACCCCTCCCGCTCTGACTGACTGATATATCAACGCACAGCCTAAACCGCTGGTCCTAGAGACATGACATTTTGAAGGTGCGTTCTTTGTGAGGAATAGGTATCCACTAAGAAAGGGTTTTTCTAAATTCCACCCCTAAGAGGGTGAATAGGGGGAGGGTGAAATTATTCGCGGCCGAAGTCACGGGCAGAAGCAAGTCAATCATAATATTGGCAACACGTTACTATTTGTTTTGTATGACAATATTTTTGCTAAGCGTGGCAATGTTTTTTCTATATGGCAATAAGACTATTCATTTCAGCGAATAATTAGACCAACGTTTATAATGGTAATACCATAAACAACAAAACAAAAGACTAAAGCCAACCCACTATAATAATTTACACTAAAACCATAAACCAATAAACTTGAACAGCATGGCAGGTAAAAGCTATCCAATATAAATGCAAATTGCCCATTGGAGCCAGTGACCTAATATGGGGGGAATTGGGTCAGAAGTGTCAGAACAGGCCATTGGATCCAGTCCAATTCCTCGCATACTGGCGCACCCCTTTAGCGCCAACCTTGAATTTAAATTGACCTCTTCCACCTCTAGGAATTGTCTCCCAATTTCACTAAATGGTTATGGAGACTGTTCACGTTTGGGGTAATGGTCTGGATCATTGTTATAGGGCTTTAGGCGGCTTAATGTAGCGGTGTTTGTTGCTGAATCATTTCCATCAAGTACCTAATTAGGTTCTTACGTGTTAGGTAGTGCAGAAACATAACGCTTTTGCAGTATCGGAATCAATACACGGCGTATTTGAGAGGTAATTATCTCGTAATTAGTCCTAGAGATCGAGCTACTATTTCACATCAGATGTGTTGGACACCCAGTCAACACAGATTAGCTGAATAAATTTTGCGTAAAAGCAATTCTTTTGACTTTAAGCTGGATAAAGTATTTGTATAACTTCTGTGTAAGCGCTTATACAGATGATATTCAAGCAATTTGGGCACAAAATATCTTGCTTCAATTTGGATAACATTTGATTAATAGCCACATAGCAGCTGAATAAATGTACAACACACTGAATATCTTCTGCATAAATTCTGATTTTTCTTTAGTCCAGAAATTATACATATTTTATGCAGTTGTTAATTTGTGAGTTTAGATATTCAAATGATATTCAAAATTCCGATCTCAGGAGTAGTTTTACAAAGAAATTATGCAAGTAAAAAAAGTATAAATGTATTTTTTATTGTGACGAAATTATTTTGTGTTACTTAGTTCAAAAAATTGTATGTCTTCAAAAATTTGGTACCTAAGTAAATTGTTTCATACATTTTAAGTAAGTTTAAGGTGAATTATAGAAACGCATGGCACTTTACTGTGAATTATCAATATGATTATTGTAAATTTTTTGAGCGCCTTAAGATAAAGCTACAATTTAAAAGATAAACAAATGTGAAATAATATTGAAATTAAATTATCTTTACTTTTTATCAAATTTCAGTCCCAGCAAATAATGAGAATCAAATTTTGTATAACTGCTTATGTTTCCTACTCACTAAACAAAGTGTTTCATAAGATAAATGTTGAGGATTTTTATAAAAAGAGGTTATGTCGAACGTTAGTTAATGGCGGACAGCCAATTTGAATAAAAGTGTCTATTTCAGTGATTATTTTGCTTATTTCTGCATAATAGTTCACATACGACTACATATCCAGAAATTATTTGGTTTAAAGTACAATAATTATACATTTCTCAGAGAAAGATCTTAAATTACATAATGCGGTATACTCTTATTCAGCTTTTTAGGGTTCTTTTTTATAGAAAATAAATTCATGAATATTTGAATATTTAAACATACGATATCTTCAACTAATCAGTTATTTGCTGCTTAAGATACCCACATTTGTAACTGATATTGTTTTAAGCTGAACATAAAGACAATTGTACGCTTATAGCGCTATAAGTTAGGTAAAACAAGGAGTTTATTTTCAATTATGCAGAAGTCAGCTGTGTAAAGAAGAAAAAATCTAAAATATTCAGCATCTGAATAAATTAGTACCATTTCGCACACTATGCAGCTTAAAGAAAATGTTTCGTCTAATATTCAGCGTTTTGCTGTTTAACTGCTTTGTTTAAATATGTTATACAGGACAATGCAAAACTTCAGCTACTGTGCAGATAATAGCTGATTCAATCACTTTTATTTGAATATCGCTTGTTTAGCAGATTCTACTCTTGATTACTATTCAGCTTAAAAAAATACCGCGAGCTTTATACAGAATTTAGTAAGCTTGCAACATTATTTTATTTTAAGAACTCTCTTATTCAAAATAAAGCCATAACATCAGCTGTAATACAAAAGTAATAAAGCTTGACACTGCTTATTGTGGTATATTTTCGCTACTATCTGGCTTATGTGTTGACTGGGCAGCTCTCCTAACCTAACTGACTCTCTCTTCTTTTCTATCAAAAATCTTAAAAATATGAAATAGTGTTTATCTATAAAGGCTCCTGCAAATAGGCGCGACGCGCGACACAAAGGTACCGCTCGTTGCGCGACTTGCGGTGCCTTTGTGTCGCGCGCGATTTTATCACGTGTCGCGCCTGTTTGAAGGAGCTTTAAACCGTGCCACTGCATAATCTACCTATGATGTTCCTACTGGTGGGACACAGGCCTCCTCTAGATGAGAGGAAGTGGGCCGTAATCCACCATGCGAGCCCAGTGCGGGTTGGTATTTAGGAGATGTCACTCATGTCTTGTATTTTTTGGTTCTAGGACATGCCGGTTTCCTCCAATGATATTATATTACGTCATTGGTTTCCTCACGATGTTTTCCTTCACCGTTATGAGAGCAGTGGTGATGAAATAATTTACACAAAGTAAATTGCTTGTCTGGGTTCAATCCTACCTACAAATCGTGGAGGTTACCACTGGACCATCACTTAAATTATGAAACATTCGTGGACATCTCTTCTGTAGATCACTATGGGTGTTCTAGAAGATGGCTAAGAAAGAAGACAAAGAAAGCAAACTATCACCTAGAACTGTTCCCGAAACAACATATTGCAAATGTCAAAGAATCTGGCAACTGCTCAAATCAATTAGCTGATAATTATGTGATATGTTTAATTAAGAAATCTGCTCTACCGGCTATTTGTTATTTACCTAGTTTTTACAAGACAACAGCCGATCTAAGAAAACAGTTAGGCTGATGGCACTTATCCAGTCTAATTATGTATGACTAGCTGTGCCTCGCGGTTTCACCCGCATAAGTTTCGATCCCGTGGGAATATCGGGATAAAAAGTAGCCTATATGTTAATCCAGGGTGTCAGCTACCTCCGTACCAAATTTTATCAAAATTGGTCCAGCCGTTTGAGCGTGAAGAAGTAACAAACATATAAACACACACACACACACAAACTTTCGCCTTTATAATAGTGGTATGATTCAAAGTCACGTCAAGTTTATGCACTTACCAGCACCATAAAGACTCCTAAAAACAGGCGCGACACGCGATATAATCGCGCGCGACACCAAGGCACCGCTCACTGCGCGACTTGCAGTGCCTTTGTGTCGCGTGTCGTGTCGCGCCTGTTTGAAGGAGCCTTAAATTGAACTAAAAAAACTACAAATCTATCCACATTAAATAACAGCATTGATCCTCCATCTTATTTCTTCCCCAACTTCATTCTTCCAAACTCGAAACTAACACAAACAGTCGGAGAATAAAAACCTGACTATTAAGCAGCATACAGACACTATAGAAATTGCAAAAGTTTCGCGCGCCGAGCTCATAATAAATTCATTTAATGTCGGCTTCCACGGGAAACTGTTGCATCAATACAAGTTATGAGAGGCGGAGGAGGCGAATGAATAGGGATCAGAATTATACATGACCTACGATACAAGTGATCGCGTTTTAAACCCGTAATAGACAGAGCAATAATATTTATATCTTAACAGAGCTACATAACAGTACCCGGCGATAAATATTGCACATCGACCTTTATCTTTTTTTGTATTTCATACAAAGAATAAAAACAATTATCAAAAGAAGCAAATCATAATTGTTTTAACAGCTCCTAATAGATACCGGACTGTTTGTATTTCGTGCGACAGAGATAATGCTCTACGAAGGCGAAATTAGCCGATTGTCTCTTTCCAAAGGTCGATGTGCAATATTTATCGCCGGGTACTGTATATATCTTTACTTTGGTTCGCTAAATGTAAGTTAATCAATCAACTCACCCTATCGCAGTTCACTGCCAGACATAGTTCACTCTTAGGCTACGCCTCACCACCACAGCCTCCGCTTTCCGCATCCAGTCTGTACCAGCCTACTTCTTTAGGTCTCATAATCTAGCTGGGGGGCGTCCCACACTATGCTTGGCGATACGCGGTCTCCACTCCAGGACTCGTCTGCTCCGCCGGCCATCGGTCCTTCGACAAACATGGCCAGACCACTGCCACTTCAGTTTGCTTACTCTGCAAGCTATGACGGTAACTCTGGTTCTTTTCCGGATAATTTCATTCCTGATTTATCCTTCAACTCCGAGCATAACTCGCACTAAATGCATATAGATTCAGAAAATTTCGAAATCCTGTAAACAATTTTCGATCTGAAATCTGCCTTATTTGCCAATAGCTATGAAGGTGCTGATGACAACAACATACTTATTGTTATCACTAAAACAACAAACAACAACACTACACACAAAGACACCACACACACACACGCTCGCACACTAATACTTTTTTTTCTTTCTTTATCACCATTTCGCTTACCAAACGTATATTGGTGAGGTGAGGTGATACGAGAACTTTCAGCCGTCATTGTCTCGGACAACGCGTCTGATCAAACATACATGTCATGATAAAAATGAAATAATTGATAATCGCACGATTTACCCCATGAGTTGACCATTTTGTATGACCGTTGTGCACGCGAACGAGCGATGACCGCGTAATTATATTCTATACTACACCTTACGCTTTATAAAGCCATAGATAGATCATGAACATGGAATGAAAACGTTTTGAATAGGTACTAGCCAGCCAGCAAGTGCCAGCCAATTACACAATTGTTTTACCTCTGTTTTTGCATCAATGTCCAAATCACAGTGATTTTTATTCTCATTCTAATAAGGTTGCTGCCACTGACAAGTCTGTCAAAATCATTGATTGATCTTTATGTTCGTTATAATATGGATGCTGTTAAGTTTTTGCTGTCAAAGGTAAAATAATAATTTGTGAACGGACTGTCTTTTGGCGCTTGAATGATTTTGACAGGTACGGTCAGCATCAAAAGTCGATTAACACTTCAGTTTTTCTAATCTCAGTTATTGAGCAAAATATTTGTTCGAAATTGCAGCAGAAGTATAATGCAATTTTGAACAAATATTTTGCTCAATAACTGAGATTTAAAAAACTGAAGGGTTAATATCTTGCTCAATAACCGAGATTAAAAAAACTTAAGTGTTAATCGACTTTTGATGCTGACTGTACCTACGCGCTTTTGGTAGACGTTTGCGCAATTGTTTTGTGAAATGTATTGAAAAAACAAGCTGACTCCGTTAGTTCCGATTTTCGGCATGCGCCAAAAAATCCAGGTAAGTACAGCTACAACAATCGCTTCCTCCCATCAGTTTCATCTCTCCCTGCCAAGACGAGTACGCCTAACAATTTATTGGGGTCAGCGCGAGGGCTTACGTTATTGAAAAGGTTCTGCAACATATTGCTGTGGAGTCGGGATGGGCACGACACTCCAGGGATCAATATTCGGATCAAATATGGCTGATGTACGTGGATCTTGGTAAGCATGGCTTAGGTGCGAAGCTCTTCTTTCTGTGGGAATTCCGTTCTAATATATTAATTATAATTATTAAAGAACAGTATTCTATTAAAATCTCATTGTGAAAACTTGAAAAACATTCCATCTGATGCTTGGGATTCACACTATTGACAACTTACTTTAGGCTCATAATCAGCATATATTTTTCCCACTGCTGAGACACATGCCTTCTCGCAGTGAGAGAGATTGAACCGTAATTCACCACGCGGGCCCAGCGCGGGTTGGTAGATAGATGTCAGATGTCTTCGAATGTTTGGTTCTAATACATGCCGGATTCATCACGATGTTTTCCTTCACCATTTTAAGAGCAGTGTGATAAAAATTTACACAAAGTAAAGCGTCTGACTGGGTTCGAACTTACGACGTACGTTCGCCAGCAGATCAACCTACTACAATGTGTCAAATTTCTTTAATAAATTTTCAACTTTATCGCTAAAGCATAAGGTTCAAAGTTGATTGGGAAAATTTGACAGTTTCGGGTAGCTTGATGTGCTGGCGTCTGTACAACTCGTAAAGTGCGACCTTTACCCAGGCCCATATCACCACTAGGTACTTACTTCACCTATATTCTCGCGGTGAGATTTTTGCAGACTAGCACTGATCTAGTATCTAGATCTACTTACATGTTTAGCTCGCAAATTGCTGCCTTACGCAATAAGCTCTGTCTACATACATAGTCCAATTTCGCCTGAAAAGGTCAGGCCCTCCCGAAACATGTAAGTCAGTAATTGCAAAATGTTCAAGTCATGTTGGAAACGCTCCAAGGTGACGTCACCGAACTAGACAAACGACTGACGACTGATGCTATACTGTCAACTGTGACGCGTGAAGTAGCATCATTGTAGTCCTTTAAATTTCTAAGTGGACCTACCCCGTCGCATCGCATCGCCTGCCCGCGCTATTACTTCGTTTCCGTTTAGCGTTCTTTCTCACTTTTTCATTTATGCTCGACTCCTAAGAGTCCTAGCGTGATGTTACATAGCCTATAGCCTTCCTCAAGAACTAGGCTATCAAATGCAAAAATAATTTTTCAAATCCAAGTGGGAGTTCCGGAGATTAGCGCGTTCAAAGAAGCTCTTTAGCTTTTTTATTAGTACAAGTACATTATATACTAGATTGGTACATATTTGATCAGAATTAAATAGGCGAATGTCATAGAAATAGCACAGTCCGTTTTCCTTGCCTGTTTCTCTTAACTGGCTATCAGTCACGGAAACTTGACAATATTTTACACTTTATGTAATCACGTCGCACCTCTAGCTTGCATTTAGCGGGGAAGATGGTTTATCGATAAAATATTATATAATTCATGTGACAGCCACCAACCCGCACTGGGCCCGCGTGGTTGATTATGGCCCACTTCTCCCCACAGAGAGGAGGCCTGTGTCCCAGCAGTGGGAACATTTAGGCGGACTTTGCTGTGATACTCCAGCAAATCCAAAGGCAATAAATTAATGAAAATACATACTCTAAAACGTAGAACTTACAGTACCCGGCAATAAATATTGCACATCGACCTTTGGAAAGAGACAATCGGCTAATTTCGGCTTCGTAGAGCGTTATCTCTGTCGCACGAAATACAAACAGTCCGGTATCTATTAGGAGCTGTTAAAACAATTTATTATGATTTGCTTCTTTTGATAATTATTTTTATTCTTTGTATAAAATACACCAATTTCCAAAGGTCGATGTGCAATATTTATCGCCGGGTACTGTAAAAAGAATCATCAATAGTAAGGTAATTAAATTGTTTCCTGTAGTAGATAAATTAAAATAGCAAGTAGTTGCTCAATTTATAAAATCATAAAAACTCCAGGTAAGTACCAACTTATCTCAAGTGTATTTCAAGTTTTATCTCACCATAAAAGCAAACTAAGTTGCAATACCTCTTCACCAGTCTACAAAGTAAAACAAAAAAATAATTAACTTGTACATAAACAAACCGGCGTCGAAACAACTTAATCGCGCTGATGTAATCAATAAAATCTACAACATTCGTCATATCGAGTGTACAAACTAGTGATGTGATGTGACTAATGTGCGACATTGATTTTGACCTCAGCTTGCATCGTCATTCTGGGTGCAGTGATGGAAACGTTAGCCTTTATTGGTATTGTTGGTATTGATATACTATACTTACCAATGACCTAAAGTAAATACCTATTAGTAGTAGTTTATTGTTTTTTGTTGTTTGTAAACAATACAATACAGTCATCATTCTCTTGTCCTTATCCCAATTTATTAGAAATCGGCGCCATGTCTTCTTTTTACATACTTCTCTATTAGTCGTCACTTCGGTAGTCAACCCCTTTCTTTCAAATACCGTTTATCGACATACGATATACATATCTATAAGCAAAGGAAAAAAATAATAGGTTATTGATTGAAATCATAAAAAATATATAACATCGCCGTAGGACATCGAGTTACAAACCACAAAGCTTATGAATGTGATATGATGATGATTGATGACTATTGAATATTTCAAAATTGTTGTACTTTTTTATTCAACTTAGCTTGTTTAAAATTTAAATGGAAATCAGTATGATGTCATTTACATTATTTAGATTTTTATGTGTCACTAATCAAGCATTCGATTGTTAAATTAAATCAAATTACTTTCAATGGTCATTTCACTCGTTTCCAATTCGAAATGACCAATACAATCTTTTAAATTGGAACACAAATTATCCAATTTGTTACAAAATGACCTTTAGATTTAACACGCGTTTTATCGATTTAAACATAATTTAAATCGAATTGATGTAATGAAGGAATAATTATTTAAAGTAACCGTTACAAATATTCGCATCTGACAAGAATCTGTCTTCTTAAAAATCGAACGTTAACGGCACACCAATGAAAACGTTTAAAAATAAAAACTAGCCGAGCATGAACTTTGAAAAATAAGCAATGCATCCAGCCGGCCTAACGGAATAGCGCCGTTCCAATTTTGAAATCTGTAAAACCAAGAGATGAGAAAATAGGTCTCGAATAGTGCTGCACAACGGTAATGGAAATATCGGGATTGAAACGTACATACTACTACTTTTACTAGGATTACTAGGGATGCGTCGTCGACTAAATTTAGAAAAAGCAAATTTTTTACTTCTTCTGTTTATAAGTGAACTTTTGATCGTTCTGCGGGGTAATTACGTAATACACTAACAGTAGGAATGGCTGTCATTTTGACAGTTCAGCGACATTAATTGCGTTATTTACGTTGCTGAGAAGACAAAAAGATTCAGATTGTGATTAATAGTGTGTTACGCAATCATGATGTTGATTGGCAGTAGGTAGTCACGTCAAGAAAAACCTACTACCTAATCACTTCATTGAAACCCATGTTGAATCGCTATTTAAACACGTCAATTTGAGTAGGTAAATGAGTTTTCTTTATTTCCTTAGTCCTTACGTAAGTAATTAACAATCACTGCTTAAATACAACGCATGAACCAACAAAACAAAACAATAAGCATAATAATAAACCGTAACATTAGAATTTAATACAAAACCGTAACGGGAATGCTATCCTCGACACATTTACCAGCACTAGCGGCGTATAGTGCAATCGGAAAAGCCATTTGCGAAGCACAGAGGTCGGCGTCGCCATGACAGGCGACCCAGTTGCACCGTCCCTTTTTATAACTACAATAGAAACTCGTTAAGTTTCTGAAGCTAGGAAATTGGTCGTAAGTTATAACTTTCTGTTGTGAGGTCTTCAAGACGTGTTTAGTGTTTAGAGAGTTTTACTCCCGTGGACTGTTAAAGAGTTTTATATGTTGGGAAATTGAAGTTTCTTTAAAGTGATAGTATGGGCGAAGTAGGCTTTTAGGTGATGAATTATGTGAACGAGGAATGTGAATTAGATGAACTGAATGGCGTACAGTCCGCCCTTAGTTGCACGAGGAACTAACATCTACATGTTAGTTCCTCGTGCAACGTAAGGGCGGATTGATGTTAGATCTGTAAACGCTATATGTATGACATTGTGTCAAACACACGTTACTTTTGACGTAACTCGAAATCTCTCTCTTGCAATTCAATGGTTGTCGCAGTAAGAACGTTTTGTGCTTTCCATATTATATCACTGTTCATCCTGCCTATGTTTTTTATTTATACCATTAAACTTTGACGGATTTCAGTAATGAAACTGAACGTGATCAGCACGTCTAACTGCGATCAAGAGCTGCTGTCAGTGTCATTTTTGTTGAGGAATATTGACACTGACAGCTCTTGAACGCAGTTTAGATGTGCTGATCGCGTTCACTTTCATTGGTAAATCTGGCACTAAACTATTGTTCTATCGATCCATCACAAAATACTTAGTCGAAGCGAAGAATTTAATCAATAGTCAGACTTCAAGGAATCAAATCAAATCAAAAATATTTATTTGCTAGAATATGGCACATAAGGTGTTAGAGTAAATTTGTTTCAGCATATCCTGCCATAACATGGCGTGCACATGATATTCACAATCAGCGACGTCAATTAATCTAGCTGACAAATTAAGAAGAAGAAAGGAAGGAAGAACCTGCTTCAAATGTACCTTTCAACAATGTTATTTGAAAATGAAGTTCTATTCATCTCGAACAACTAGAACCGTGGCCCATCACCGCATATTATTACACGAACAGGACTGCAACAGCATTGCAAATTGACGCATTTTAGTGCGTTGACGTTACGCAAGCCGTCCCGTCGATATGAAAGCAAATGAACGCACGGCGGATACTGAAAGTACAGGAAATCAGGGGTGACACCTACGATAAGTTCTAGAATATTCTCACGTCTGTAGATGATCGTGATAAGTGCTGCAAGTTTAGTTTATCTTACATGGCGTAAGTTACAGGATGCAATCGATCTACTTTAGATAACAGATCGGCAAAGAAAAGAGAAATGAAAATCCGTTTTTTCGTCGTGTTCTTTGAGGGTTTGTAATTTTTTTTAAACATCGCAATGGCCTGCTTATAGAAAGCAGGAACGCTTGATATTTTTGGAGAAAAATATATAGTATAGCATTCATTTACATGTAAGTGATTGCTACCAATTTTTGTAGAAACAGTAAGATGCGAATTAAAGCCTAAGCCAGTTCTTAAGGGTTATCTATGTGGCTTATACATTACCTATATATTTGTTGTTGTGAACCTAGCACTCCTGTGACATGACATAAGTAACGAAATTTTTAATAAGTTTCTCTGAAACAGCAGTCCCTCCCCATAACAAATGCATAGCCATATTCTTCTTCCCTTTTTAATATAACCTCATCCTACTGTTATTAATCCCGGCTTTAGCCTCTTAATACTGTATAAAAAGATTGCGTGCCAACCCTAGTTCAGATGCAACCGACAAATGAAGCGGAATATCGAGCGGTATTAACATATAGATAGGTATATAGATACAGATCACAGTCCCTATATGTACTGTCCCTTTGAATATGGAGTTATGCATTACATGTACTTGAAGAACGTATTGCTGTATATAATAGAATCAGGTATAATTTCACTAAAACGTAAATAGAGATGTATCGTGCTATTGTCATAGATTTGTCGATGTTAGTAAACTATCGGTATTCACTTATTTTGGAAATCTTTTTATCAATATGAGAGTTTTGTAATGTAGTCCATCAGCATATTTAACTGCCTCCCTTTTTAATAGTTTTCCTGAAAATCTTGTCTAAATTATTTTAGGACCATGGCGCATTATTTTAACAATACTCAATGTCTTTTTTGACAGTTGAGTGATCAGAAAATCGAATTTAAAACGCACTTAAATCTCATAAACTATTAAATTACTTAGAAATAAGTGCAACAATGATTAAAAAACGAATAACAGAGGTAACGAGTGCATAACAAGCAGTAGAACAATACAAATTAGTTCGATTCTCATACATTGTCTGTTGAAAAGGAAAAAGATTAATGGAAATCTATTCAATCGACACTATTCTCTAGATCTGCGTACTACTTACCTACGTTTCACACTCTTTCTTAATGGGGTAAGCAGAACTTGTAGCTTCTATTTTTAGAAATAAGACCTGATTATAAATCTTATGAACTCTGGAAGCTTTACTTGCCCTTGTCCATATAAATCATTTAAGTGTTATGTTGGTTTATGTATTTTTTAGGGGTGGTTGAAAATCCAACAAGCAAAATAAAGTTACTTTATTACAAAGCTATTTCTATGGACGCCCGCGCCGATCTTTATTTCAATAATCTAATATCAGCCTTTATCTGGAACCATTAAATCTAAAATAGAGATACGGATTTTTATTTTATTTATAATATAAACAAAAAAATATTGGCACATTTGGCACGAGCTTTCAGCAAGTCGTAAAAATCAAACGATATTCAAAACGCATAACATCTTCGAAGTTAATATTATTTTTTCTTCTCAAAATAAAAATACTGCGGTAATTTACGAGTTCTGAAAAATAATATTTGCATTCGTATTACGCAACATTTATTATTACGCACATATTTCATATTTTTCATGATGATAATATGCTATATTTGATACGTTTTGCACATTTTCCTGACAGACAGAAAATGAACAAAGATAGTGTTCTGCAAACAAAACTTCACAAAACTAACATAGTTTTAAATATAGTTTTTTTTTTTAGGATGAACCCTAAATAATTTATAATCATATAGTAACTAACCTACACCTTACCTTAATCAATTTAAAGGTGTTAAATAATACACATTTGTAAACATTTCCATAATTCGATATTTATCTCGTCCAATGCCATATACGAATTTCGGTCGTTTCGGTGCGCGGGCGCACGTGGCGGGCAGGAAACGGAAGCCATTGTTTAGCCGCGCCGCACGAGCTGAATCGTAAATCGCGATTCGATTGCGCTATCGATATTTTTATTTTTGGTGGCGCAACCCTATTTTTGCTGTTGATTTTTTTGGTGGCGTGCTTAATATTTTTTGTTTAGGTGTTTGTTGCCATGGGGTCTTAGAAACCGCATGCGTTTTATTTTCAAGGCTTGGTTGGTTAATTCATGGTCAATAAACAAACTAAAAGTTTCCCGCAAACGCGTAAACGGTGCGACGCGATTTTGGTAGAACAATTTCTATGAAGTTTTCATAGAAATTGTTCTACTAGAGTCGCGTTGCGCCTGTCTTTGGAAACCTTTAAATGTTGCGGGAAAACCGAGTCGTAGTCACAGATTTTATTTGATTTTCTGCGAATTTATATAGTTTTAAGTGGATGTATCATCTATCATTAGATATAATATATGAATGACGTCAAATCACGATTTGATATATTCAATGACGCAAATTCAGTAGGTACTTTTTCTGGACCATAAACTATATTCTATATTATTTCGTGTAAACATACTAATATTAGAAATATGGGGTCGACAGCCCAATTATTCAGTGACTAAAATATTATCCTCGATTTGTTTTTTTATTTTTCTACCTCAGATTATTTTGCGGTTTAAATAGAACGGTTCATCATACTTTTTTGCTGTAGATACTATTATCTTTTATAGATTTATTTATTCATTCACTAGAAACGACAAACTTCGCAAGCAATGGGATATTATATTACTGACCTCAGGACGAGCTGCTTCTCACATGAACCACTGTACGTCGCCGTCGCTTTCTCACGCGTTTCCAGCCCTGACTCTCTTCATATTTTGGTTGGTGAGACCAAAACTACAAACGTAGTATACAGGAAAGTTATGTGGCTATTATTTTAGTAAATTGTGGTGTCTTACAAATTCCACGCGGGCGAAGACGCGGGCAGAAGCTACTCTTTTATAAAGTCCTTTTGTAAGGTACCTACCTATCTGTGTTAGCAAAATCTAATTTACTGTGTTCAAGAGCTTAGCAATATTCAGAATTTAGTTATATCTCTTCACATCAGAGTATATGTAAATTAGTGAGCCCGTTCACTCCCTCGGCCAGGTGGAAGTTGTAACAGCAAGTAAAGACTGTTTCCTGTGTCACCAGTTATCCAATGGTTAGTTACATTGTATATAGGGTACCTACGCATAACTAATGAAATGGACATTTCACTTCAAAGACGAGTAAAAAAAAATCTTATTAACCACATAACATATTATCACGCCTGTATTCCCCGTAGGGTTAGGCAGATGTGCACTTATAGTACACCTACATTTTTAAGGCGCTTACAGGACCTAAACATAAAAAACGCAAGTTTTAGAAACAATAAAAGTATGATCGACTACAGTAAACAAAATCAAAAAAATATATGATATTCTTCAAGATGTATGCTAGGTAGATAGTGTGTTGAAAAACATAATACAACTAATCTGATACGATAGAAAAAGTCATGAAGATACCTCTAAAAACTTTCTTTTTACAATAAAAACCATACTAATATACATACAATCATTATGATTTTTTGCACCCATACAGGGGGCGAACCTATTGCCAGAAATTGGGTACTATTCCAGGCACCGGAATGCTACTGAGAAATTCCAGATGAAAAAACAAATAACACTTTGTACGACCCGGGAATAGAACCCAGGATCTCATGCAGCATGCTCAGCTGTAGCGCTTGCGACCACTATAACAACGACCATACAAATCAATATCAACACTTGTATAAATAATTTATGAATCTGTTGATTGGAAATGTTCTCAAGAAAATAAAGTTTTCGTTTCAGCAAATTTGCATACACATAAATGCAGCATTCACAGAAAGCGGAAAGATGACAATCCCATTCACTTTCACATCTTTCTTTCCCATGCATTCGCATCGACGTGTCATCTGTCATAATTCTAAATCAATTAACGTCATAAAAAAATTATTTGCATCATAAACATAAACAGATCTTTCACTAGTAAACACAGGGTAAGCAGAAAGGGGCCTGTTTGAAACAGTGGGCGTTACCATGGTAACCGCCGGTAAATTATTTAATAATGATCGCGAAATTCACGTATCACGAAACATGTAATTATGCTTTGAAATGTTTGGAAGAGTGAGGAGTGGTTTTAGGGACGGGATTCGACTTAAGAATACAAAAAATATTCTCGATAGAAATGGATATTTTACGGCACTTTCTATCGATGTAATAAAAATATTATATGTATATTATATAATATTATTATATTATATAATACTATTATTATATTATATTTTTGACAATCCCTTGTATTCATTGGTGCTTTTGGGTACTGTCATTGTACATTTTATTTTGTACAACATAACAAGAAAAATCTAATTTTATCGGCCCTGAAATCAAATACACTATTTAGAAATGCTGGTAGCCCACGAGAACATAAAAGCAAATATGTACTCAACCTTATCTTCTTAACAGCTTGTACTACTATTCTACTTCCTTATTTTATTTATCGATAAAAGATAGTCTAGTTCAAAACCCCGCGATACTCATTAGTGATTTTGAATATATCGTCAAAAAGAATCATAAATTAATATTATATCTTATCGACCTTATCGTAGACAGTAGGTATATTACTGATAAGGAACTAATATATAATAGCTGTCTATTGTTTTACTATTTGATCCACACGTAATTCATAAAATATTATCGGCTATTGACTCTAAAAAACACAAGAGTCAACGTGATCATAATTATGTTTCAGTATATTCATTATTTTTGTTATACCTAGCATTTTTTCAGGTCATAACTTTTTTCGCCAAAACTAAGTATCGATATTATTGTCAAACATGTCCCACCACTACTCAAGATTAGGGTTTGCCTTCACACAAAGCTTCCTTAATCTATTCGCGAAGGGCTCAATGCCACATTATTTGTGGGCAGATGTTCTCCAGGTAAACTGGAGCAGATGCTGATAGAACAAAGCACCGAGGAACAGACGACATTGAAGATTTAATTAAATTATTTTGAGCACACTTGCGTTGCGTCTGTTGCAAAGTTTGAAGTATGCCTTTAATGTTAAGGATGGGTTTGTCTTTTTAGAGTTGTTTGGTATCGATATAATAGAGCGTGACGATTTTTTGTTAGTAGTTAGAAGTCACGTATCATTTTTAAATGGATTTTCGTGCGTAAATACAGTTATGGAGTACTTGCTTTCTGATCTTTGGACGTGTCTAACTATCTAATAGAATAATATTTTTGACAAAATTGTTGACTGCGTCACGTCTTAATTCAATTTAAATTTGTATTGAATATCAAGGTATTTTTTTCTAATGGTTTCTGCAAATAACAGTTTACCTTAGAAATTAATGAAAATCTGCAAAATCCGAATCCGAATACGTTAAAGTCTAGCAGAAATCTGTTTCCTGCAAAAAATGCTATGAAATTGTTATCTTTTACCCAAGTACTTTCTCGCGACATCAGCTCATTTCACGCTTCGCTGAACATTACGCAAAACATAATACTCTTTTTACCCAACCCCGTTTTTCCATCATTGAATACATCTTTTACAAAACCAGTACCATTCCGATGTACCGTAAGTGCTTTTTGTGATGTTTCGAAACTATAAACCACGACATTAATAAGAAAATAAATAAATAAAATAAAAACTGATTTTCCACGTTACTGAATTAGTGTTGAAGAAAAAGTTTGAGGCTGTTTCCTATATACTTATGTGGCGGTCCATAAGAGGAATGAAGACCAAATTGCGTTCCGAATAATAATTGAATACTTCTGTAAGTTTAAAGGCTCCAACAACAGGCGCGACACGCGACATAATCGCGCGCGACACATAGGCACCGCTCGTAGCGCGACTTGCGGTGCCCTTGTGTCGCGCGCGATTTTGTCGCGTGTCGCACCTGTTTGATGGAGCCTTAACAAAGAAATACTGTCACCTTACACTTATTATTATTAATAACCTATTATTAACTTTCTCCTTACAACTCCTTCAAACTCCTCTCTGTCTTGAGCTAGTGTGAAGCAATCCTGTCTGTAGGCGTCAAGCTCGTCCTGCCATTTTCTCCTGGGTCTGCCCCTATGTTGCCGGACGAAGTGAAAACTTAAAACTATGTATGTTTGCCGATGTACTGTTAATATTAGCATATCGGTGACGCGAACCCATATGGTTTTCTCCTACCAAAACATCGCTCGACGTGGTGAAGAAGATTTCACTTCAATAAATAGTCTTCAGTCCCTCGGGCTTCTAACGATCTAAAACATTATCATAAAAGCTCTGACACCAGAAAGAAGTTCCCGTGCCATTGTAAAAACTAAACTTGTAAAGAACCGTTGCTTTTACCATGACTACGGCATAAAAGACCCTTTCTTCTACACAACCTGAGAACCCCACACAGTAACATAGAATCAGTAATGCTCTTCTGTAAAAGCTTAGGTGAAGTGAGCTGTCAATAGTGTCAATCGCTAGCATCAGCCGCCAGCCGGTCGATTCTGTAAAAATCTCACCGTGAAAACTTAGGTGAAGTAATTGACACTATCGACAGCTCAGTCCACGCTCACTTCACCTAAGTTTTCACGGTGAGATAGTTAAAGAATCGCACTGCAGTACCTAAACCTATTCTATAAAATTCTCACCGTGAAAACTTAGATGAAGTTAGCTGTCAATAGTGTCAATCGCTAGCATCAGCCGCCAGCCGGTCGATTCTGTAAAAATCTCACCGTGAAAACTTAGGTGAAGTGAATTTGTTTTTGCTAGGAATTGACACTATTGACAGCTCAGTCCACGCTCACTTCACCTAAGTTTTCACGGTGAGATAGTTAAAGAATCGCACTGCAGTAAAGCTATTCTATAAAATTCTCACCGTGAAAACTTAGGTGAAGATAGCTGTCAATAGTGTCAATCGCTAGCATCGGGTGGAATGGCAGCTCACTTCACCTAAGTTACCACGGTGATCTTTTTACATAATAGCTCCGCAGAGCTCACAATATTGCCTGACTACATACAATATAGTACTATCAATAAATCTAGCCTAGTCCACAGGAGTGGTCTCGTTAGTCATCGTTCAATATAAACTGCTCGCGTGATTATAACATGTTTATTTCAAATTATTAAATTAAATCATTTTACTCTGTATTGTGTTGTTTATTTTTACTGAGTAGGTGTTATTTATTATTTGAGAGATGACTTTATTAAGATCTGATTTAGTAATATATCGATATAACAGAGGTGTGGATAATTGGTCAATCCTCTCACTATATTAAATAATAATCTTAGAAATAATTTACAAAGGTATAATAAATAATTTTAGATGCCTTTACTAGGAAAAACCTGTATCACAGGCGGCATGAGCATAATAAATACTTTATGATAATTATAGGACAATAAAATTCTTAACAATATTTAACATTGGAAGTCTTGAAATAATGACAACCTAAATGGTAGAGCGCCAGAGTAGCCTACGAAATTCAAATTTTCTTATGTTTTTTTGCAATTTGCAGGTCTGTGTCAGGTTGTATGTTTCGTGACCGTGACAAGTATGTATTTACAGAATCATTAAAATTATCAATACAACTTTCTAAGTTCATATAATCCTATTGATTGAATGAATTTCATGAAATATTCATTCAATAGGGTTTTTTAAACTCTCATGTCATAACACCATGATACCAAACCTAAAAAAAATTAACCATTGACCCAACTTAATATTTGGCTATTCTTTCTTACAAGTTAACTGTTGCACATGTTATTACCATTATTACATTTGACTTGACACCAGAGAAGCTCTTGCAACATTGTCGGATGCGCTTGCGTCGATTAATCAGCGTTCGGGCGACATGTGGCGCCGGATGATTCAGGGGTAGGGTTGCCATACGTCCGGAATTTTCCGGACAAGTCCGGAAATATAGGTCTTTGTCCGGAATGCGGGGGGAATCTTAAACCGTCCGGAATTTCTACAAATAAGTGAAGAGTGAAATAAAAAATGAAAAAACCGAAACGAAACGAACGATTTGGCAATCGATTTGGTTAGTTTATTTACTTGCACGATGCGTAACGATTTTAATAAAAAATTAACAAGATTGTCCGGAAATTTCATGGAATGTCAGGAATTTTCTCCGGATTTTTGATATTTTGATCTGGGAACCCTATTCAGGGGTTGCAATCGGTACAAGTTATAAACTTTTGCATTTTCTGTAAAAATAGTCGTACTGTGCTCTTCTACTTCATAACATACATCTACAAGAAAATTTGTTGAGAATACATATCTCCAAATAATTTTTTGGTTTTATTTTATTTATTAAGGGATAATTAACAACTACAACATATATAATACATAAGGTTAACAAAAGTATAGGCAGTAATGTTGCAGTCTACTACATTATCCGCAGATAGGACATATTAAAAAGTTCACAGGTTGTCACTAGATGAGCAATACCAAAATTAATAAGAAATACATATTTTGAAACAAATAAATAAGTTACTAATGCTAGTACACTATAGCTACAAAACCAAATCAGATTAGAAATAATTTCAGTTACTTAAATTTATGCAATAAATAAAAAATAATATTAAGATTAAAATTAAGATATTTTTTTATAATATGTATTAGTTTTAAATTTATTTTTCGAACATGCAAATATATCAATATCAATGAAATTTGAATTATAGGATTCCAACATTCTGTGAATAGGGCAGCGTAAGCCAGAGTTCGTACGACAAGAATTAAGCGCGAACAACAAATTTTAGTCAGAAGACAGTTATTTTATACTACATGATACTTATATAGACCAATATACATATAACCGGCCCATAGCAACATAGTACCTTATCTTGTTAGCAACCAATAATTTAAACTTCCAAAAAAGCTTCGAACTATACATATTTCTTGCTACGTCCTTGCAACGACAGCGTAGCTACAAATTCGTAGAACTCTAGATTTCACCCCTACAAGGTTACAACTTAAAATATACTGCAGTTTTCTTACTACACACAATTCCTATAACATTCTATGTTATACCTCATCATACAAATATATGAAGTATTTACAGTATTTCATAATCATACAAGTTAGTACAGCATTGCGCTAACGGTGACAGTTCCTTATAAAGCTACATCTCAGAACGATTTAACGCAAAATTGCGTTCATTAATTAGTCCATATACTCGCTATTTTTAGAACTAACCTGATCACTTTTTCAAATGCTGCTTATTATTTCTTTTTATGTGAGGAATAAGGTTTTATTTCGCGTGATTTGATTGTAGTTGTAAGTTTGTTATGGTCTTGTAAGATAGGGTTGTCGGTTTAGTTGCTAAGTAGATTTATTTAAACGAAAATAAATCTGGTATTGCCATATCCTGCTAAACATAGAATATTAAGGTAATAGGTACGTACTGTTTAATGTTTTCTAACCTTGAAGGCTCCTGCAAACAGGCGTGACGCGCGACGCGAATCGCGCGCGACACAAAGACACCGCTCGTTGCGCGACTTGCGGTGCCCTTGTGTTGCGTGTCGCGTCGCGCCTGTGTGTACGAGCCTTTAATATTTAACGCGACACATTATTTTCTGCTCGCTTACTTTTATTTTTAAACAAGAAAATAGAGATTAGCATTAAAACTAGACGGAACATGTCGTGTCAAGGATAACTGGGTAACAACCTCGAAACGTTTTTAACAAGGCTTTTAAATAAAATTGTTTCATGTACTTACGGCAATTCTGGAAAATTATAATATTCATATTACATCATTATACTGTTTCATAATAACCCAGCGTGATAGGGGGCAATATAATTAAGGGTTTTTTAAAAGAAACTTCTTAGAATTTAATAAAATCTAAAGCTTCATTGTCGCTAATAAATGTAGGTAATTTTCATAACTGTAAAACCTGAAAACTGAAAAGTACTTACGATAATTAAACATTGCTTATAATGTAAACTTTGTTGATGATGGTGTGACATGTATGTTTATATCTGTAATTTATGTGGTGTAAAAAATGTTATCCATTAATATAATTATGTAGGTACATATTATGATAAAATAATTATGTCTTTTTGGTTTCCAGTCAGTTTCTTTTGTTTGACAGTCGTTACGGGTAATCAGAAGCTCGAAAGAATGATAACCAGTCTTACCAAGTGGTATCGTATTACCCAGTAACTGGGTTGTGGAGGTCAGATAGGCAGTCGCTCCATGTAAAATACTGGTATTCAGCTGCATCCGGTTAGACTGGAAGCCAACCCCTACATAGTTGGGAAAAGGCCAGGTAGATGATGATTTCTTTTGGTTTCCGTCTGTATCTCCTGCCAAATCTCGAAAAAACTGCATCGAACTTGATGAAATTTTCTCTAATCACTAATTCACCTATCTCCATCGAGAGTTCAAAGCAACCCGTATAATAGGTTCCTTCGTGTTCCGAGCTGTCAACAGTCGTTAGGTATATTTTATAACAAATGCGCTAACAATGGCTATTGAAACATTTCTGTAAAATGTAGTCATAACAGCTTGTAGGCGCTACTTATAACAGCTTCTGAGCTAGGCTTGTTCTTGAATATAGAAGTGCCTATCCTTTATTACATGTTCGTCGTTCATGCCTTGAACATATAAGTACTCGTATATGGTCCCATCGTACATGACGCTAGTCAAATGTAACGTGCTACAAACTCAAATCACCAATAGCAGTAACCAGAATGTCACAGCACAGCAATAGTGTGTCAATATTGGTCCGTACACGACACATTTGAGATTGGTTGTGTCGAGGACGACGGGCGTTTTTTTTAACGAAATACACTACCACGTGGAGATAGTGCAGTTATGTGGGACTCTAAGCCACTAAAACTCCACGGTGTCCTCCTCTGCCGCTTACGGCAGGAGCACGGGCAAGCGTTAGCACTCATCCGTGAACCCGCCGCGGCTGTCCCTCACCGGACCCTCCTCTGGGGAGTACTCCCCATCACCGGCGCACCAGAACACATAGCACGCTGTGACCGCCCTAGGGACCAAACCAGCACATGGGCGCCAGACGACCCCCTGTCTCGGCACCTTTGGGTGGACGACGGGCCTAAGTCATCCTAGACTTAGATTTTTTTTGTAAATCTTCAGTCTCGGATATCACGTGAAATCCTCTTTTCGACAGGCAAAGGTTTTAGGTGTGAAAGCCTTTTAACATTACTACTTTTATTGGTTGGTTTTGTACTGGTTTTCTTCGTAAAGGCTCCTTTGCGCACGATTCACGTCGCGCGTCGCGCCTGTTTGTAGGAGCCTTAACGCTTAGTTTATGAAGGTAGTCCATGTGCTTTTACTCGGTCTTCATCTTTCCTCTTTATAAAGCTCCTTTTTTATATGAAAACCTGAAGTTGACAACCATAATATCACATGTTAGCCAACACTAACGTTGTTATAGCAATTTAATATAAGATGCAACCGCGCCGCGCCTGCGCACCCGTCGTGTGACGTCACTGTAATTACGGATGAGTAGAGGCGTAAGTGATGTTTGCAAAAGGAAGATTAAATAGATAGTAACTACTCGTTTTAACTAATTGAACTAGCTAACGGGTTAAGACGGGCAAATGGAAATGGCTTTATCTTGATGTTGAATAAGATAATGAATTAAGTAATCATGGCTTTTACGGACTGATAATAATGATTGCGTAATAAAACAAGGCGTTTAAATGAAGAAGCTCCCATTAAAAATCACATCACACTAATATTATAACGGCGAAAGCTTGTGAGTGTGTTTGTATGTTTGTTACTTCTTCACGCACAAACGGCTGGACCAATTTTGAAAAAAATTGGTGCGGAGGTAATCGACACCCTGGATTAACACATAGGCACTTTTATCCCGATATTCCCACAGGATCGAAACTTTTGCGAGTGAAACCGCGGGTCGCTGCTAGTATTATTATAAAAAGTTGATAAACAGAGTGAGTAAACAAAGGACTAGTTACTACAATCCAGGACATATTAAAATTTTCACCATAGCTGATAACGATCAAAATAATGACCCCGTATTTAACATTCGACACACAGTCCGTTACTTTATCAATTAAGATAAATTAACAACCCGATACATAGACTTAAACCACATCATATCGAAATCAGTGTCCAATGAAGCCGCAATTCTGTCGTTAAAATCATCATTTATCTGCTCTGTGTCATTGAAACATAAATATTCTAGTGGAAACAAGGCTGAGCCAGTCACGCACCATTGTGCTGTAAAGGTTAGTAAAACAATAGTATTTTTTAAGCATTTGTATACACTTTGAGAGATTAAGGTTAAGTTAGGGAAACAAGAAGAAAATTTCAATGGTTTTGGCGGCCATGACAGTTTTTAATGGTCGAATGTCCGGAAATGCAATGATTGGATCGCTTTGTTGCATTTTGTATTAAATATGATTATGATTGCAGACCTTGGTGCTGTCGAGTGTTGTAGTAATCAGGTATAGGATGAATAACATAACATCACGCCTGTAATCTCCGAAGAGTTAGACAGAGGTGTCGCCACAAGATAACGCAAGAGCACTCACTTCACAAACTCACTTCACCTAAGTTTTCACGGTGAGATGGTTACAGAATCGCACTGCTGCTGGCTAGGTGAGCGTGAGCGCTGGCGCTAGGCCCGAGTGGGGGGGGCGAGACGGATGCCGCACGCGGCGGTGTCTTTGAATCAATTTGATTTTCCCATCACTAATGAGTGCTTGTGACGTCATAGTAGGTAATCAAAAAATGGCACGTTTGGTTTTCATACAGATCGTAATACTTGCGTTATTTAGGTCTATCTATATCTGTGGGTGTACCCTATATTTATACACCCTAATTTCGCCAGTAATGTTTTAAGTCCCATGTAGGAAGCAGAAAGAATACTGTAATTTTATTAAAAAAAAACTTTTAGTGTTCATACACGAGAGCGGTAGGTTGACAAGCGTTGACGTCTGCCGCCGACACGCGTCGACTGCAGTTGCCTCTGTCGTCGACTCGTGTCGCTCGTGTGTTTGCAGTTTTACACCGCCTTTTTTGAGTTTTGTCATCAGCCAAAATTGAAATACATTTCGGTTTTCTTCTACAAAATAATGCATTCGTCATAAAAAACCGAACAGTTACATAATTCCCTAGTATTAAGATAACTATACACAAACTATGATTTATAAATAAACATAGACTCATTTTCAATGTTCTTAACAGCTAATTAACGCCATGAACACAAAACACAACTCTAACTCTTTAGGAATTACAAACACTTGGAATGATAAAATAATATTATCATTGAAGATTTCTGCCCAAAGGATCACTTTGATCTTTGTTATAAACTCCCACCGTACAAACTGTTTTGATACCTTTTGTATGGTAAGCGCCATAGGTTTAATATTAACATTAGAATATAAGGCAAAAGATACTAATTGTAATTGTGACTGCCTCGCGACAGCAAGTTCTAGTGCTGAGCATGAGGTCCTGGGTTTAAATCACGGGTTGGGCACAGTGTTATTGGGTTTTCTCATCTGAAATTTTTCCCGGTTGATAGCTTTAAGCTCGCTCCCTATTACATGGCCCTTGAACATAAATGCCGAAATATTGGTGTACTATAGGTACGGACGCCAGCACATCAACCTACCACAATCTGTCAGATTTCTTTAATAGATTTTCAACTTTATCGCTAAAGCATAAGGTTCAAAGTTGATTGGGAAAATCTGACAGATTGTGGTAGGTTGATGTGCTGGCGTCTGTACCTACAGCTCTCCCTTACCCTTCAGGGAATATTGATACAGGCATAATAATTGATGATGTTATGTATATTAATTGTAACTCGCAGTGACGATGAAATTCCTAGGCAATGTAGTATACTAGCGTATACTAGCGCCTAGATCCTACACTAGAAAGTGAGATGAGATGCTAGATCTGCGGTGCTATTCTGTAAAAAGATCACCGTGATAACTTAGGTGAAGTGAGCTGTCATTCCACCTGATGCCAGGGATTGACACTATTGACCACTCACTTTAAGCTCACTTCACCTACGTTTTCACGGTGAGATTTTTACAGAATAGCATTACTGCGGTGCGATTCGGTAAACATCTCACCGTGATTCTATGAAAACTTAGGTGAAGTGAGCGTGGAGTGAGCTGTCAATAGTGTCAATTCCTAGCAAAAACAAACTTACTTCACCTAAGTTTTCACGGTGAGATTTTTACAGAATCGACCGGCTGGTATATGTATAGTTTCCATGTAAACTTAACATGATATTATTTATTGTTTTATTTTCAAGTCAGTTTTAAGCAGTTAAATGTAAGTGCAACCATAGATCTATGGTTTTAAGTACCTAACTCAAAATTGTATTTTATTTATTTACATACTAGCAGTGCTCCGCAGTTTCACCCGCGTAAAGGCTCGTTCACACAGGCGCGACGCGACACAAAGGCACCGCAAGTCGCGCAACGAGCCTTGCCTTTGTGTCGCGTGTCGCGTCGCGCCTGTGTGTATGAGCCTTAGTTTCGATACCGTGGGAATATCGGGATAAAAACTATCCAATGTCCTTTCCCGGGACTCAAACTATCCCTATACTAAATTTCATCTAAATCTCCGAAGATACGAAGGGTTAAATGTTATTGTTTTTAAATTTGTAAATGGTTTTTAGCTGAAAATTATCCAGATTCAAATTATTTACCAGTCTGGTAGCTCTATATAATTGTTTTACTTCAACATGGCAGACAACTTATCCTAAAAGAGATTTCCAATCCTCTAAACAAATAATTCTACACTTATTAACGGACAAAGGTTCATATCTACCCACCTGACAGACCCTGGCCGTGATGCCAAAGGTCGGAACAGAAGTCAAGCGGAAACAATGAACTCAGACACACAAGGGTACGACTGTGGGTAGGTCCATTACCGTCAGGATTAAATATACTTGTGGTCAGTGTAGATTAGTAATTAAAAGTAATTTACAAAATTCAGGTCTGCTGATTCTTAAGAAATAAGCAGTACCTTTGTACTAAAGTGTTTCACCCTTGTCGTATCTCTATTTCACATAATATAATCCTACTACATAATATAATAAATGTGAAAGTTTGTGAAGATGTTTGGATGTTTGATACACAATCACGCGTAAACCACTGAACGGATTTCGATAAAATTTGGCAGAGAGATAGATTGCATCCCGGGGAAGGATATAGGATAGTTTTTGTCCCGATATTCCCACGGGTACGACACTTATGCGGGCGAAACCGCGGGACGCTGCTAGTAAATAATAAATGGCGCGGTTGGTGGCTGAAAGCATGCTTAGTGCATAATTTACTAGATCACATTTGCATAAAATCTTCCTTGAACTCTTACCACCTACATGATCTACTTCTAATGGATACTCTTCATTTTAATACCGTAGGCGGTCCAAATCGTGCTCAAAAGAATGCCCAAATAAATGAGCACAGCGTGTGTCCACTCAAAGAAAAAATAACACAAGGAATTAGTAGTAAATTCTACTTGAATAGGCAGATGTCCACTCCATTCATGCCGCTGTTCCAGCAAATACAGAGCAAAGCGGGATTTATATCTGTGGACACAATACATGAATAGACTATACAAATAACATTTTACATTTGAAAATGATTTGGTTTATTCGATTTTAGAACTTGTGGAGAGAAGTTAAGAATGATGGAGTTTTTTCGGGGGTGGTGTCAATAAATTTGTCAAGAAACAGTTTTCGGACATCTGAACAGATTTTTTATGTAAATCCGTCGGAAATGGGTCTGATATATTTGACATGGCGGAACGTCTCTTTTCACTTGAAGCTGGAAATAATTTTAAATTTGGTCCATAGTTAGGAGAATTATAGAAAAATAAGGTTACAGCTGCTAGGCATTCATTGTAGTATTTAATTATGACATAGAAAAACTACGGATTTGGTAATGACGACATTATTTCGTTAGTTACTGATCTCAAAGAACTGGCCAAGTGGGAGTCGGACTCGCGAACGAAGGGTTCAGTACCATAAGGCAAATACGCCGAAAAAAACACGTTTTGTTGTATGGTAGCCCCGCTTAAATATTTATTTTATTCTGTTTTTAGTATTTGTTGAAGCGGCAACAGAAATACATCATCTGTGAAAATTTCAACTGTCTAGCTATCACGGTTCATGAGATACAGCCTGGTGACAGACAGACGAACAATGGAGTCAGTAATAGGGTCCTGTTTTTACCTTTTGGGGGACTTAATTTTCTGTATCAGTATTTCTATTTATTATGTCCTTTATTACACCCACCTTGACATATTTAAATCACCTTTATACAACAAGATCGTGTGTAAACCTTTCCCATTCCCGATCCAATCAAACACTATCGTACTGATCCAATTCGTACATGCCGTTACCATGGCAACCGTGCAGATCCTATCTAAGCTGTGTTGAGTAATCCGATCCTCCCATTGAAAGCTCTTAGCATTTTATGTGCTCTCTATAATGTACGGAAACTTAACACTGTGCGAATGTATTGAAGGTTACGGAGTATAGAGTGACTTGATCAGAGATATTATGGGTTGTGATTGCTAATGGGTGATGTTGTTGCTGTCTGCGCGTATTCTACATATATTGTATGGTATGAGTTCTTACATTTGGGATTATCTATTCTGGGGGCCTAAAAATGCCACTTTGGCAGAATCATACAAGGATAACATTATGAATCATAATAAATGGCGAAGACAGTCCGTTTTTTCTTTTTTTCGCTGCACTACGTAGGTATAATCAAAGAGATTGGGATTTGGATTGGATTGCTTGGTATTTAAGCACAGACAAAAAAAAATAACTGTAAATCCTTCACCAATGGGATTTGATATGATTAACTTAACAGTTAACTGTCCATTATGATTCATAATGTTATCAAACTCAAACTCAAGTGGCCTTTTTAGGCCCCCTAGTATTCTTTTAATTGTTGTTGTGCTTGTGGGCTTTGTTGTTGTCATCACGCCAACGCCGGTTGCTGCAGAAAACTCGCAACTCGTACAGGGTCTTAGCATTATGCTGAGTCTACACTCAGCATAATGAAAATATGCGTCACATCCACGCACAACGGCTACCCGTTGTGCGTGGATGTGACGCATATTTTCCCCCAACTTGTTATTTTTTTTGTGTTCTTTTTCTGCGTCATGTTCACCGCAAATAAGCGTATTTTCTTTCTTTTTCTTTTCTATGATTCGCCAACCTGTAAGTTGTGATGATTTGTAAGGCTTCTAGATTCAAGCAATTATTACTGTTCCGTTGGTAGGCGAAAAAACTGCTAGCCTATATATAACCTAGAAAGAAAAGAAAGAAAAAAAGTTTATTTGGACAACCTAGAAAGAAAAGAAAGAAAAAAGTTTATTTGGACACAGTTCGTGAAACACAAAATACAAAATTTAAAAAAAATTGTGTTTGCCTCGCGGCTGCGCCAAAAAGGTTCGGCTCCTCAAACAGGCGCGACACGACACGCGACACAAAGGCACCGCAAGTCGCGCAACGACGAGTGTCGCGCGCGATTATATCGCGTGTCGCGCCTGTTTGTAGGAGCCTTTAATGCCAGACAGATGCTGTCTGACGCTGGTTTTCTATATTATTATTATATTTATATACTTGCCATTTTTCTCTACGTTACACGATCCTCTTCGATTCTTTGCCTTGAAAATCTAGCTATTTATTTTGGAAGCAATCAATTACCATCCCAAACTTAATGCATCTAAAAGTAAATAAATAGCTTATGACTGGCCATCGCATAAATCTACCACTCCTAAAAGTAATACAACCAACTTCAACCACCCAATGACGTCACAAAAAAACCTGCAATATCCCATTCAAAAAGGTTAAAGTTAAAAGCCATATACCCGCCAGTGACAACTCACAGGCAGTCATTTGGCGACGGAAGGAAGCCACACGGATGCCCCGACGCTTCCCATCGCACGGTACAACGCGTTCCCCCTTCCCCCGACGAACAGACAGAGAACTAACTAAAGGGGTAAACAGCATAAAAATATTTGACTAAAATTTATTCTGGTATTTAAAATGACGGAAGAAGGCAGAGATTAGATACGATAACTACGTGGATCAATTGGACGAACTAAGGGAATGGAAAGACTTGATTAAACTTTCAAAATCTTCTGACCATCGTATCCTCACCTGAATATCACCAGACTAAACAAATACATATACTTATTCCCTTCTATAGACTGTCTCGAGTCTCGAGAGAGCATTGCATGATCACCAATTTGAACTCTTTTGGGAAAATTATTGTATATCAGAGACTGTAGTAGTAATGCATCTGTCCTTCTTCTTGAATGATTTCCTTACATTTTCGATATCAAATAAGAATGTCCACTATTGCATTGATTATTATGCTTATGACATTTGAGCTAACATTGTATGCCTTGTTATCGTTATCAATAATGAAGACATTAACATTATCAATAATGATGACGGTTAGCTTAAAAATAAAGAAGCTGTTGGTGATAATTTATCACCAACTTAACCTTAGGTATCATTATTTGAAAGTCGAAGCTTTTCATAATGACAATGACGTAGGCGTCATTATCAAAAGCTTCGTGTATATGACTTGCTGTTAATTCGTTACGTAGGCGTGTCGTCACGTCACGGTAGGCAGGGTCAAGGTCATACACAAATCATAATGCTTTTCGTGTGTCGCTCCAATTAACAACAGATTTGGGTAAGGTCAATTAGTTAATTGAAAAATGTCTTGTATTAGGAACCCTATAAGTACTATTAGCTAGTAAAGCTGACTAAGTATAAAATATAGCTAAATATATTATCAGACGTAAACCCAGTGTTTTTAATTACTTACATCAACTTAGAGGTTGCAGGTTCACTATTCAAAGATTTGACAAGCATTTCAAGACACGAAAATGTATAGAGCGATCTCTCAAACTCAAACCAGTTATTTCAATTAAACCATTTACAGGAACTTTTGAATTGTCAATGGAGTTGGACATTCAGGAAGATGAAGATGGTTGTCATACCAAGGGTAGTAGATTAGGTTCCTAAGGAGAAGAACAGGCAAGAAACTCCATGGACACTCCTTGAAAGAATGTTGTTACAAAATACTAGAAGATAACATTATTATTTCTCTATAGCACACACGGTGACATATCTAGCTGTGAATTTCTAGTATAAGCTGACATCTCTTTGTACGAAAAGCCTATAAAAAACGAGATCAGCTAAAACTGGTAATGTACAGACGCCAGCACATCAAGCTACCCGAAACTGTCAAATTTTCCCTTTTTTTCGACAAAGTTGAAAATCTATTAAAGAAATTTGGCAGATTGTAGTAGCTTGATGTGCTGGTGTCTGTACAGTTTGATATGTCGTGTGTGTACCTACTTGTTTTACAAACGGCCCCTTTATAGAAGCCAGAATTAGCAATACCTAATGAAGCTCTATTTTTACAGCAAAATCTTTGTCTAGTTAAAAACCCAGAGATTACAAATTATAACAAAAAACATAACGGTACTTAGCACACAAAACGATAACAATTTTTTCGAATCTCCTTGAAGTTAAATATTATCTATTAAAAGGTAATAAAGTAGGTAGAAATCGAAGGTGAAATTGCATTCTCTGAGAAATCCTTGCAACTTTGCAGGTGACCTAGGTCGTAGTCTTGTTAATCCAAGCTTACCCTCCGAGGTCAGCCTTCCAATATTAAATTCTAGGAATCCTTGATTACTTCAGCAAGGGTTTGTATCAAATGTACTAGGAATTTCTGCGGCTTTATTTGATTTCACTGGAATTCTAATACGATTTTTTTAAATAAGAATTTTGACTGTTTTGAGCTTTTACCAAATATGTATGTTCATTCCTAAATTCCCCGAAGGTAGGGTTAAGGCTCCTACAAACAGGCGCGACACCCGATATAATCGCGCGCGAGACAAAGGCACTGCTCATTGTGCGACTTGCGGTGCCTTTGTGTCGTGTCGCGCCTGTTTGAAGGAAAGGGCCTTTAGGTGGTGTACAGTGCGTGCCACGTAAGAAGAGACTTGACACACCACGTGGTCTGACATGCGCAGAACACGATTTTAGGTATCTTTAGCGGTATGAGGTCTGAGTGCGGGACGGGACCGGACGTCATAGGGGCGGCGGAAAGAGCGGGGGAGGCGGGGTCAAGTCTCTTCTTACGTGGCACGCATTGTACCTAACACATTTCGCCACTACACCGACATTTCGTCAGTTATGTTTCAATCCCGTGTAACATGGGGCGAGCTTGCCATCAATCACACATCCAGACTCCGAGTTGCTTTTAATCTATCTAGGTATAAACATGTATATTATAACTGTAAAGAGAATATCAATGTCCAAGGTAGTTATTATTATTTGTTCACTCTACCCCGTCCTTATTTTGTAAGAACCACCATTTTGAAAGATATTGCTAATCCATTGCGTAAATAAAGGCTCGTACACACAGGCGCGACGCGACACAAAGGCACCGCAAGTCGCGCAACGAGCGGTGCCTTTGTGTCGCGTGTCGCGTCGCGCCTGTGTCTACGAGCCTTAACGTAACGAATGTTGTTTAACTGTCAAAATGGAAGCCATTCCTACTGATAGAGTGTTACGCATTTAGACCGCAGAACACGCAGGACAAGATACTAAATGTCCCGTAAAATATTAACCGACAATTAAACGCCTAAAACCCACAGACGCAAAGACACATACATCCTAAAAGCATAAAGGCTCCTTCAAACAGGCGCGACACGACACGCGACACAAAGGCACCGCAAGTCGCGCAACGAGCGGTGCCTTTGTGTCGCGTGTCGCGTCGCGCCTGTGTCTACGAGCCTTAACGTAACGAATGTTGTTGAACTGTCAAAATGGAAGCCATTCCTACTGATAGAGTGTTACGCATTTACACCGCAGAACACGCAGGACAAGATACAAGTGTCCCGTAAAATATTAACCGACAATTAAACGCCTAAAACCCACAGACGCAAAGACACATACATCCTAAAAGCATAAAGGCTCCTTCAAACAGGCGCGACACGACACGCGACACAAAAGCACCGCAAGTCGCGCAACAAGCGGTGCCTTTGTGTCGCGCGCGATTATATCGCGTGTCGCGCCTGTTTGTAGGAGCCTTAATTTATTATGATTATGCAAATCTAGTTGTTTGAACAAAAACTGTTTTCATATAATTCAGAACTACGTACTAAAAGTCATGTCGCACTTTTTCAAGCCCTTCAAAGAAGCCCCATAAATTGTGACAAGGTACAAGACGAGCCCCATAATTTCAAGTGCCAAAAAACATGATTAAGCTCTCGTTTCACACATTGACGACGCCGTATAACCCCATGGGCCGTCCCATGAATGTTAATTCAACCCATATACGTGGGTCTAAAGGACCCTAATGCCCAAAACTGATTTATAGGTGTCTGGTACTCCAATAAAGGTAATTTACTACGGAACCATGCGTTAATGATGGCGATTCGTTTGCTTGTAAACATGTCGTAAATGCCTTTTGAGAACTTTTATTTTGTTTGATTTTTGCAGTATTGTGAGGTTTGTGTGAATACTAACTAGTTTTTAACTGCGCTGTTTCTTTTGCGGATTGTAAATCAAAGGTTTTATACGTGGTTCTTTCGTTTAGAGCTCGGCCTATGATCACTTAACGATGCCTTACTTCGAAACAACGTCAATTCCTTAGTTAATCACGTCAATTCCGCGTTCATTGCGCGCGGTTTTGTTCATTATGTCATAGAGAATAAAGGCTCCTGCAAACATGCGCGACACGCGATATAATCGCGCGCGACACAAAAGCACCGCTCGTTGCGCGACTTGCGGTGCGTTTGAGTCGCGTGTCGTGTCGCGCCTGTTTGTAGGAGCCCTTAGGGTGGGTACTTAAGAGAATATTTTAATAATCACTACCGAATTAGTAATCTGTACTAAAACGCAATCACTGATGTTTTTTTCTAGTGAATAAACATCAGTGATTGCGTTTTATTTTCGTTACTTTACCCAACCTTATTATAGTCACATTATGTATTTTTATTATTTATGTATTTTTCTAATAATACTCGCCCTTGACTCAACCTGACGATTTACTTGGCAATGCCAAGTCATCATGACAAAACTCAATTTACACCAATGTTTGCAAATAACGTGGACATTGTAGAAGAATGTTGCAATGTTATGGTCCAAGATATTCACATTAAGTTCCTTTGTGGATTCGACGCGGGAGATGTCGTAATGTCGAAGCGTAAGCGATTTGGGTAGGATAGGCCAGGAAAGAAGCGGTAGATTCTCTGCCTACCAAAACAAGCAATACATAACTAGAACAAATTCTTCAACTGATAGGAAATATAGAAATCGATTGAATCCTTTTTTTAAACAGCCTTTTCTGTACGATTCTAAAGACAGGTAGATTTTTTACCAGATTCGCGCCCTTGTCTTTGTGTCTTTTTGTCTCGACTGTATCCACGGGTAGCTTTAAAAAATAGAAGTTTTTTTTAAAGTTTGAATGTGGATCCAGTTAATCAATAAAAATAAAGAAAGAAAAAAAATGATGTGGTCAACTGGACCCGCGAGTCCAGAAGCGACCGGGTCCAGCTGTCCGAAGACTCATGAGAGATGCGGCTGTCATGAAAATGACGGCAGCGGGGTTTGACTTTACGGTATCGACAAAACGCTCTCTAGGAAAACACACCAACTTACTGTCTTAAATAACATTTCAGTGACGTCATTCGCCGGTAAATTGCTGACGGTTTGTGGCGGTCATCGCTCTTTTAGGAAACTGTAGCTTAAACTATGAATTTTTCAAGACACACGTGAACTAACAGTTTCTATTGCCTCTCTCTGCGATGTGTTGCCTCGCTACCGCTTATGTATTGAGCCTTCTAATTTCATGGCCATACTGTGACAAATGTTGTCGGACAACCAGTGAGCTTCAGGCACGCGCGAAACGGTTTATGGTAGAAACCTTATAGAAAATTCCATTTTATTGGAGTTTTATTGTTATACCTTCTATCTTTTATGGCCTTTTCTTTGGAAGGCGTGGCGGTCATTATAATTTATTGTCATGAGAGCTCCACTCCAGCTCCGACTAAAGGCTCCTAAAAACAGGCGCGACACGCGATATAATCGCGCGCGACACAAAGGCACCGCTCGTTGCGCGACTTGCGATGCCTTTGTGTCGCGTGTCGTATCGCGCCTGTTTGAAGGAGCCTTAAGGCTGCCATCACACGGACTGCATCGCAGCAACCGCGCGCAGTCGATATATTCAACTGAGGCTATTAGCACGGTAATAATATATACAGTAGGTCGTCTTCATACAAACGGACGAAACGCGGGCTATACCTACGCGCTTCGATCACCGTGTGCGCTCAGGCGGCTCGGAGTCGCGACTGTGCAACAGTGACGAACGGACGGTGTGTTGTTTTTTATAACAATAACCGCGCGATTTTTTCACTAAAAATAAGTTCAAGTACATATTTAATATGACGAGTAGGCGATATTGTGCTGTTTTTGGTTGCATGAATTCGTCAATAACGCATCCAGAGATAGCTTTTTTTACATTACCTGGAAACTCGGAAAGGTAAGACTATTTTACTTACTAGTGGGTAGGTACATAATGTGTGTCTTTTTAATGGATAAGTATTTCCTATTACCTCCGGAAAAAAAGATGTCTGGATTAATAAATAAAGTGATTAAAGTAAAGGAAAGTGATAGACACGAGTGAAATAGGTAGTTATAGGCGGTTCATGAATCATTATACGGTAGGTACGCTTGTGTTAAAACCTCGGGGCATGTGTGTTTTGTTAGTTTGTATAATTCAAAGTAAAGACGTGGTTTTTATTATTAATAATAGTTGTTTATTGTACTGTGTGTATGAATAATACTAGAAAAAAATTGGTTGTCTGTAAAGTCGATTTACGGACGATAGTTTAACGTGACAAATCATAACAAAACATTAATGAAATGATTGCATACTTTTATGAATAAAATTAATTATTTTTATTGAATAACTGTTACTGTAATAAGAATACCTAACTGTTTCATGAAATCATCATTCTTTGGACTTACATGGTCTTAGAGAGTTGTGTTGATGACTTTAATGATTATAATTCTGTAATAGTACATTACGATAGTAGTGCGTTAAGATGTTATAACCAATACGCACGTATATCGTACGACGTTTTTTAACACATTTGCGAGGAAACAGAAAAAAAAACATTTCACAGTACAAGTACAAAGAAAAGAAAATTTGAGAAAAATGGCGCGAGGATTATTTTCTGCCGTGGCTGCGTGAAAATGTTGGCAAAGACACTAGAGCATGCAGCCAAGTTTTTAAATTACCGAATAAACTGTTTTTTTTAATTTTAAATAAAATCAATCTGTGAATGCACACTTGCTTTCCCGCCATTTTAACAGCGCGCTAGCGCTGCCTACTGACTGGCGCCGCGCGGCGATTAGTTCGAAATTTGAATAGCAACAGCGTGCTGCTCACTAGCTGGAGTCGTGCGGCGGCGATCAAAACAACACGCATTTTTATTAAACACTTCCTATTCAATTCACAAAGTATTTTATTTGTTTATATAAAAAGAAGTAGGTATATTTATTTATTTATTTTATTATTTATGTACACACAGTAAAATACAATAACAAAACTAAATGGAAACACAAAGTAGGCAAATGTAATTAAAATACTGGAGGCGGGCAGCCCTATCGCATGTTTACGTACCGCGCGGCTGTAGGCATTTACATCAAGGTTACGGCCGAGATACAATACTGTATGTCTTTATACTGTGCTATTAGCATCTTGGTAATTTTAGAGTTTGCAAAAATAACCTTACTTCTCACGTTTTCAGCAGTACACATGAATGAATATGTAAATATCCTTAAGCTAATACTCGTACATTAGAATACTTTCTGCTCAAGTTGGCATAACATTATTATCGCCGTTTTTCGCAATTTAGCACTTACGAGTTGTGTAAGCAAATTAGGTTTATTTGAAGATGGAGTGATATTTATTTGTGTGAATTTTTATATTTGTCGATAGAAATTGTATTCCGAAAATACCAAGACATCACTTTGTAATCAATTAAAAATGTTGGTTTCTCATACGTACCTACTTATCATAGGTACCTACCTAATCTAACAAGTCGTCTTGAATGCAAAAACAGCCAAACCTACGCTAGTACTAAATTGTTTTACATTAAAACCATAACATCCATCGTTTGTTGTAATGAATGCTACATTCGATTTCAAAACAATTTGACGGTAGTACCTACTACCTACTTACTGAATATTGGGGATATTACGCAGTAATTCTGATTCTAATTTCTTACGAAAGTAATTCTGATTCAACTCTATTAAGGATTTTTTCAGAATAAACTTATGTTTGATCCTACACTGAACATGAGACTCCTAATCAACTTTTCCACTGACAGGTCAAAGATCCCGCATAAGTTTTGATTATTGCAGTTTAAGGCTCGTACACACAGGCGCGACGCGACACGCGACACAAAGGCACCGCAAGTCGCGCAACGAGCGGTGCCTTTGTGTCGCGCGCGATTCGCGTCGCGCGTCGTGCCTGTTTGCAGGAGCCTTTACTTTGTAGTTACTAGGCTTGCTGTCCAACCTCTTCAGTTCACCTCCAGATTATCTACCAGTGGCAGAGATAAAATGTATTTGCATGAAATGCTGTCTGATAATGTTTCTCTCATCCTCCTAATATCTCTCGAAGGCATTACCCTTGCGAAGTTATGACATCCCCACCATAATTTTTATGTAGTGAATTAGGCTTGAGTTCACCAACATTCAAACAAACCACCGGTTAGGTATTTAAACAGTTGGCTTATGTAAAATTCCTAAGGAAATTTTAAACATAGAACTGATTAAGTATTTAATCAATTGATTAAAATGTTGGTGAATACAAGGCTTAGTACTTAGTAGTGCATTTATAATCTCTTTGGTAATATACAAGACACCGTCGCTATGCACTAGCAGGAACAGTATCTAAAACTACTTAATTTTTCACTAATCAAATTACCATATTAATTTAGGTTAATCAGCTAATGGATTAGCGAATATGAGATAACATTGCATTAATTACAATAATTTATTAGTGTAAATAATTAGGTATACAAACCGGTCTAAAGTTACGTTCGTTCACGGTTGATTGGTACAATGACAGAACTGGTTCCATTCCTCGGTTTATCTAACGTTCGGACCGTATCCAGGAAGTAATGGGATACCAGTGAAAGTTGCTTCGCTACATGAATATAATTTAAATACATTTATTTTGTTTGAATATGTTAACTAACTTCTTGTAAAATGTCTTTGAGAAGTCGCTTCCTGTTTCCTCAATGATCAATTTTGTGTTAATGTTTATGTTGACTATTGATGCTAATCGAAATCCGTGGTGCTAATGTAGTTCACATAATAATTTTATATTGTGCAAAATCGAAACACAAAATTCTTCACAATATAAAACGATTTTTTTTGTAATAAACATTGAGTTTCTTTTCAGCGCCATCTATTATTTTGTTTAGAAAACGAGTTTATCTTTATTGCCGCTAGATGGCAACGCCAGACATTTTCATTTATTTAATCGCTTCGTTAAATCATTTTTAAAACCTTTGTCTGTCTTTGCAGATTCATTCGTGAATAGTCAAGAATGGACGTCGTCACGAGGTGTAACAGAACTTCGGGTTGGAGTTTTGGGTTCACCGGACAGTGGGAAATCTGCTCTAGTCCATCGGTACTTAACTGGGGCGTATATGCAAGAAGAAAGTCCTGAAGGTGCGTAATAGTATTTTATTAATTAAGATAATGCAATCTTTCAAGAGTTTCAAGTATAAAACATTTTTTTTCTTGATATCAGCAGAGCATAAACACCACCATCTAGTGCCAAGTAGCAGAACTACGTACACTTAAAGTGAGCTCGGATATAGTTCGTTTTGTGCAATCTAGATGGCAGCACCAGCCTATCTAGCACTTCAATTTCTTTATTACGCCACTAGATGGCACTATCAGTAGGAACATTAACATTTGGAAAGTTCAACGAACTACCGAGGGCGTTATTGCACTGATTACGCTCTCCTCTAGGGTTTGATTAGTAGCGTAGGACTGCAAGTGCTATTTATTTACCTACACCCACACACTAGAAACTCGATCACTATCACAGAGGTAGCGATAGTGGTAGAAATTTAGTTATTCCTGGATATTGTGTTTCTTATTTCGTACTTGCTGTTTTATTAGTTTTGAGGTGGACATTGAAGAACGTGAGACGTTGAGTAGACGACGGAAACCTTTTCATCATTTTGTGTGGGTTTTGCTTGACATTTTGATGGATGGTTCCGTATTTTAGCAGATGCTCTTTAATTACTCTAGTTGAATAAGTACTTGTACTTTACCTATACAGCTATTAATTCTGCTAAAAGCTGAAAGCATCTATTTAAAAGATCACTGTACATAAACTTCTACATAATTTTCATTCCTACCTCACAGAGACATTGATAGAAGGAAAGGATTTACAGAGATATTGGCAGTATTAAAAGGATCGAAAATATTATCATAGTTGGTTACTTGTTCCTAATTAACTAATCAAGTTTTTTGGCTCTATTTCAGGTGGTCGCTTCAAGAAGGAAGTGATAATCGACGGCCATAGCTATCTTCTACTAATACGAGATGAAGGGGGCTCGCCAGAAATGCAGGTCAGTTGAAAAGTTACAATGTATACATACCTACTCTTAACTATTTATCATATACATTTTTGTCAAGACAAATGTGCTTAAAATTTCGTGAATTCAGTTATTGAGATTACAAAAAAAAAAAACAATTGTTAGCCGGTAAAATTCATGTAGGTAATTTATTGTACCTACCGCGTAGACACCTACCGCTCGATAAATAAACGGGCTTATGGATGACAAAAAAGCACCCTTGAAATTAACATTCGCATTTTAGGGTTCCGTACCGCAAAAGGAAAAACGGAACCCTTATAAGGACACTTCGTTGTTCGTCTGTCTGTCCGTCTTTCAAGACCCTTTTTCTCAGGAACGTGTGGAGTAAATACTCAGGGCTGCAGTCCCTTGAAAAATCAAACTTCTAAGTCAATCAAAAGATGCGGGCGTTTATGTTCCGTTTATCCCGCATTATTTGACACTCGCAATTGCAATCAAAACCTATAGGGTACTTCCCGTTGACCTAGAATCATGAAATTTGGCAAGAAGCAATGGCATGTAGCACAAGTAAAGGAAAAAATTCGAAAACCGTAGAGTACATACCTACGAAACCCTCGCTTCGGTGCGCGAGCCCCGACTCACACTTGATTGGTTTCTTGTTGATGTCAATGATATTGCAAAATTGCAATAGCTACTACAGGTGTTACCATGGATATCATTGAGTAATAATATATATTTATATAATATACTTACCTATACTATACGAAAACTACGTACATAATATATCGACGAGGCTCTACAATAACTAGGTACAAAACGACAATGGAAACCGAATGAGAGTTACCTAGTCGAATTCGAAACACTAGACCAAAACCATAAAATGCACACAGGTAGGCTTACCTACCTGTGTGGATTTTACGGCTTTGGTCGAGTCGATCAACATAGTTACAGAATTACATTTAATTCTAAGCAGGTAACCTAATCAATAACAATTAAAACAGGTGGTACTGATAACATTAATCTAAACAGGCGAACCGTAATTAATTACCCAATAATGTAGAGGAAGGTACCTATTCATGCCGGTGCGCGGTGTTGGTACTTCTACAAGCAGGCATTGACCTCTCTAAGTACCTACTGATTACATACTAATCAATACGCATAGGTAAGTAGTGGGTACCCGCCAAGAACCCAAAAGAGTATTGTTGAATCATTCGATTTGGTTTACCATGAGATGAACTAAACATTTAACAGTCTGTGTCTCAAACATAAACTATATAAGCAGATCATATGCTATGACCATAGTAATATAAAATTGCTTATATCTATGGCTACGACCCTTACTTTCAAGGATTATGGAGAGCATAAGTACGTTCCATCGTCCTTCGTTGATAAAACAATCTAATTTCAATATTTGCGTCCCCAACAAAGCATTCACGTAAACAACTTTGTGTACCGTTCATTACATTTGACTGAAAAACAACGACTTCAGACAAGCTTCGACAGAAATCGATTTCAATGAAATATTCAAGACAATGCGACGTCGCGTGTAGTGAATGATTGACGGTGTGGCGTCTAGGTACTCATCTATGTTGTGCAGGAGTCGGCAGTCAAGCTTTTGAACATGTATTTCGAAACAGATAGTGACCTACTCTTGTTGGCGAGGCTCCATTCTTTTATAAGGTACGGGAAATGCATCCAGGAAAATGTATGCAGCATGACCCGAAATAAGGCTCGTACAAACAGGCGCGACACGCGATATTATCGCATGCGACATAAAGGCACCGCTCGTTGCGCGACTTGCGGTCTCTTTGTGTCGCGTGTCGTGTCGCGCCTGTTTGAAGGGGTCATAAGCGGTAAAGCTCTAGTTTTTGAAGGCAATCGAAAAAATTACTTGATCCGTGAAACGTTACAGTAGTAGGTCCGCACGATGACTAAACAAGCTATACATTTTCAGGACAAGCTGACTTCTCATTGAACGAAAAGCCTATATAATACGAGGTCAGCTAAAACTAGAAAATAGCATGATTATAAAAATGTCGTCGTATGTAACCTACCGTTATTTTCGTAGTTCTTTTTGTATAAGCAGATTACTTTTTCAGCAATTTCCAGAGCACATTCAATCCACTTATTTTTCGTTGAAGTTCTTAAGGGCACTGTAGTATTTTATACGATGAAAGTAAACAGTTCCTCTACTCTCTGAAAAAGTACTATGCTCTTCCTTTTTACAAGCCTTTTTAGCAGACCTTACTTTTTTTTAAGAATTCAATTTCCAGACGAAGCAATGCCTAAATATCAAAGTGCATCTCACATTCCCGTGCCGCACGTGATAGATTATTCCAATAATTTCAGTTTGTTTATTACACTAAATAAAGTCTGTTTTTTTAATTGGACACAAATAAAGACATCCCTGTGATAATTATAACCTTTTTACGTGTGATACACAACATTTAATAGTTCCTCATCAAAATCTTATCAATATTATTAAGAAATACTGTTCTTTTGTGTATATGGCATATTTAACTGTTATTTACAACAATAATGTGATTTGTTTATTGATTATGCCATTGTAAGACCAAGTATGTAATTGAACTAATTAATTTCAACATATTTTAACGTAATTTAATCATAGTTTTATGATAAAATACAAATACTAACAAGTCTGTAATAGAATCGTACGATGTGACGTCACTTGTTTACCACCGGCTATAAAAGCCGACGCTCCGCCGTACTCGGCACATTCGCTCCGGAGCAGTCACACCGAACGGACCTAAGTTAAGTAACCTTATGTAATACTCTGTAATTTTCTAATGTATTTTCAATGATTTATGTGTTTACTTTACTTTGTTATTTATGCTATTTCTATGTCCATAAAAATAAATTGCTAGACGAATTTGCTTACTAGAATTTGTGTATACTCTTTACAAATAAATACCTAATAAACAGCTAATTTCAAATATCTGAATTTTTAAAATAAATAAATGCTTTGTCCCTATGTGCGTCTATTATTTTTAGTAATTCCAAATATAATTAGCTCACATCAGAAGTGGGATCGGAACCTGTTTTATACATTTCCATTTATTAATGTTTTTTGTTGAAAAACTGTTACAGATGGATCCTGCTGTGTTAGAGAACCTTCTGAAAGCCATCCGTGATGCTGTGGCTGGTAACCGCAATGAAGATGATGTGGTGTTGCCGCCGTTTGATCCCGAAAAGAACGACAACGGTGCCGAAAGCTGGTGCAACAACATCGACACCGTAGCCAAGGACCGTGGGTGGAGCGGCATTACTACTGTCAGCAAAGCTGGTAAGGCCCTTAAGGGCTCTGCTCTTTTATGGTTTGAGACCTGGGACCCAGATGAGGGTAGAACCTGGGATAACTTTAAGATATGTATCAAAGATTTGTACCCCGAGAAAAAGAACCTGTCAGAAAAACTTTCAAAAGCCGTACTTTACACCTCGGACGTAGCAGAAACCTACTGTGAATACGCTAGGGAAAAGCTAAGGTTATTACGTAATACTAAAGTCACATTTTCTGAAGGACAGTTGGTCGAGCTTGTTTGTGGAGGTATATCGGATATCAATATTAGGATGGCATCGTTTAACAGCCGTGTTAACAGCACATCGGAACTAATATCTCTTTTTACAACCTATATTAAAAACCCTAGAAAACGCCCATCGGAAACTAGTAATGTACCCTCAACTATAAAGCGTCCTAAGCCTGAAGATCCAAACTCTTCCAAGCCACCTACTTGTTTTCTGTGTAATAAAACTGGTCATGTTAGATCTCAGTGCTTCAAAAATAAAAACCAAGATACCCCAAATTCTGAAACGCCTAAGATTCGATGTTCCTACTGCAAAAAGGCTGGTCATGATGAATCAGTTTGCTTTTTCAAGAAAAGAGATGCGACAAAAAATAATAACTCTAATAGTGTCAATTGTTCCACAAATGGTAACTTATCGCTTACTGATGTAAAAATTTGTGAAAAACCGATTAAAGCTCTAATAGATTCGGGTGCTAGTTGCAGTATTTTGAAACGATCAATTGCAAATAGTTTTGGTCGCAGTTTAGAACCCTGTTCGACATCATTAAGAGGAATAGGAAATGGAATGATTAGCATTTCCTCAAAGATTAGTTTACCTGTTACATTTAGTAACGACGATTTAGAAATCGAATTCTGTGTAGCTAACGATTCAGATTGCCATTATGATTGTTTGATAGGCAGAAATGCGGTTCAAAATCCAAACGTAGCTATTGTTTTAGACTCCAGTGGTTGTAGATTGAAACATGTAAACTCTACAGAACCAGTTAATACTATAAATTTTCTTAACACTATAGATAATTACGTCCAGGATTTAGCGGAGTTAACAAGTCATCTTGGTTTAAACCTACAGCATAAAATAAAAAATATTTTTGATAAATTTCCCAAAGTGATGCCAAATTCCAACTATATCAGTACAGTTAAAACGGGTGAAATGACCATCAGGTTAAAAAGGGATGAAGTTGTTTATTATAGACCATATAGGCTAGCATCCACAGAAAAAGAAAAGGTTCAGGAAATTATTTCTGATCTACTTAAGAAAAATATAATTAGAGAAAGTCAGAGTCCATTCGCTAGCCCAGTCCTTTTAGTAAAGAAAAGGGATGGTAGCGATCGCCTTTGTATTGACTATAGGGCTCTTAATAAAATTATTGAAAAAGATAGATACCCGCTGCCGTTAATTCAAGATCAAATTGATAAACTAGGAAATGAAAAATATTTCATTTCTATAGACATGAAAAATGGCTTCCATCAAATCCCTATAAAAGAGGAATGTATTAAATATACTGCTTTTGTTACCCCTGATGGGCATTTTGAATTTCTTAAAATGCCATTTGGTATCTGCAATGGCCCCTCTGTTTTTCAACGGGCCATTAATAAAGCAGTTAAAAACCTGAAATTTTTGTTAGTGTACATCGATGACTTGCTGATTCCATTTTCCGAAATAACACAGGGCTTAGAATACCTTGAACAAACCATTGAGGCTCTATACTTGTCAGGATTTATCATTAATTTAAAAAAATGTAAGTTCTTCGTTCAAGAAATAGACTATTTAGGTAGACATATTTCTAGTGACGGTGTTAGGCCGACCAACGATAAAGTTAATGCTTTAACCAACTCTCCAGTCCCAGGAACAGTGAAAGAAGTCCGTCAATTCATGGGACTGGCGAGCTATTTCAGAAAATTTATACCCGAATTTGCATATCGTACGGCTTGTATCACTAAACTCACTAAAAAGGACCAGAAATGGCAATGGGGGCCCGAACAAGATGCCGCTCGAGAGTACGTTATAAAACATTTAATTTCCAAACCACTATTGAATATATTTAACCCAAAGCTAAGAACTGAACTGCACACAGATGCTAGTAGCATTGGATACGGTGCTATACTTTTACAAAAAGAGGATAACCAATGCCGTGTCATAGCATACTTTAGTAAACGTACTTCTCCAGCCGAATCTAAATACCCCTCGTATGAATTAGAAACGTTAGCCATTTTTAATGCTTTGAAACAATTTCGGATTTATTTACTAGGTTTAAATTTTACTATCATTACGGATTGTAATTCCATCAAGTCAACCATGAACAAAAGAGATATCTCTCCTCGCGTAGCAAGATGGTGGACGTATATGCAAGATTTTACGTTTGATATTGTATATAAAAAGGGTAAATTCGTTACACACGTTGATTATCTCAGTCGTAATCCAGTAATAACACCTGCAGAATCATCAGGGGTAATTAATATAATTAATGAACCACATTCTCCACCATCTTGGCTACACTCGGCACAAAATAACGACTCGGAGACACAAAATCTTTTAGAAAAGGTTAGGACCGGTGATATAGATACAAACAGATATATTGTCAGAAATAACTTGTTGCTTTATAAAAATGAGGATGGCGATCCACCTAAATTTTTCATACCAAAAGGGTATCGACTCAGTTTATTGCGGTTGTTTCATGACGAAAATTGTCACGTTGGCTATGACAAAACCCTAAACAAAATATCCGAAAACTTTTGGTTTCCTAGTCTTGCTGCTTTTACAAAAAAATATATAAGGCATTGTTTAGTGTGTGTAGAGGGTAAAGGTCATTCGGGGCCAAAACAAGGCCTCCTTCACCCTATAGAAAAATCTATACCATTTCACACATTACATTTAGATTGTACAGGACCATTTAGTGTATCTTCCGAAGGTTATAAACATGTTTTAATAATGGTGGATGGTTTTACCAAATACTGTATACTTAAACCACTTAAGACGCTTAACGGTCAAGAATTAGTCTCAATCTTGCGAGAGAACTTAACTTTGTTCGGTACACCTACCATGATAGTAACTGACAGAGGCACAAATTTTACTTCTGATCACGTACGATCATTTCTTAGAGATATGCAAATAAATCACCATATGATAGCCACGGGTACACCTAGAAGCAACGGCCAAGCTGAAAAATATGTTGGTACTATTATTAATATGTTAACCACTACTGTTAACGATTCTTCAGAATGGCCAAGCGTTTTGTGGAAAATACAATTGTCTTTGAATACCACGATACAAAAATCAACAGGTTTTGCACCAACAAGGTTATTAATTGGTTGCAACGGAAATATACCTCCAATACAGGCTCGCCTAGACGAAATACAAGATACTGATTCCATTCAAAACATTGATGCTGAAGCTGATAGGGACTTAGCTAGGCAAAATCTTAGAGAGGCTGCAGAAAAGTATAAAAAACGATTTGATAGTACTCGTAGAAATAATTTGGTTTTCAATATAGGTGATATAGTCTATGTAAATCAAAACCACAGACGACACGTCAAATTAAGTCCTAAATTCAAAGGCCCTTACGAAATAATTGATATTTTAGAGCATGATAGAATTTCTTTGAAAGGGATTAACACATTAAGGAATCTTATTGTGGCAAAAGAAAAATTAAGGCTTTGGCCGGGAGAATGGGTCGAACAAAATTCTTCTTTTGAGGAGTCCCCATAGCTCCAGCATCATTAGCCATGATAGATTATTATTTCTTTGTTATTTATATTAATTATCGTTTATGTTGTTAGATTTTACTTTATGCAATTACTTACTTTTCTTTTAATGATTGTATATATTTTTTGTTGTTGTCTTAAGTGATGTATACTTGAGAATATTCGTAAATTGATCATATTCATTGTTTATAATTTGTGTTCAATTAACATTGTATGACATAAACTTAACGAAAGATTTTACATTACTGCTGGTCGGTCACTGCCCTGATATCAGTCTGAAATTCATTCGCAGCAGGTGATAGGACTGGTATGTCAAGGCCAGAGGCTATTGTATGAACTGCTGGTCGGTCACTGCCCTGATATCAGTCTGAAATTCATTCGCAGCAGGTGATAGGACTGGTATGTCAAGGCCAGAGGCTATTATACGAATTGCTGGTTAGTCGCTGCCCTGATATTAGTTTGAAATTCATGTGCAGCAAATGATAGAACTAATATGCCAAGGCCAGAGACTTCTTGAAAATAATTATAATTAGTTAGGTACTTCGAGAGCGAAGTACTGGTCAGTCTGGCCGTGATAGATTATTCCAATAATTTCAGTTTGTTTATTACACTAAATAAAGTCTGTTTTTTTAATTGGACACAAATAAAGACATCCCTGTGATAATTATAACCTTTTTACGTGTGATACACAACATTTAATAGTTCCTCATCAAAATCTTATCAATATTATTAAGAAATACTGTTCTTTTGTGTATATGGCATATTTAACTGTTATTTACAACAATAATGTGATTTGTTTATTGATTATGCCATTGTAAGACCAAGTATGTAATTGAACTAATTAATTTCAACATATTTTAACGTAATTTAATCATAGTTTTATGATAAAATACAAATACTAACAAGTCTGTAATAGAATCGTACGATGTGACGTCACTTGTTTACCACCGGCTATAAAAGCCGACGCTCCGCCGTACTCGGCACATTCGCTCCGGAGCAGTCACACCGAACGGACCTAAGTTAAGTAACCTTATGTAATACTCTGTAATTTTCTAATGTATTTTCAATGATTTATGTGTTTACTTTACTTTGTTATTTATGCTATTTCTATGTCCATAAAAATAAATTGCTAGACGAATTTGCTTACTAGAATTTGTGTATACTCTTTACAAATAAATACCTAATAAACAGCTAATTTCAAATATCTGAATTTTTAAAATAAATAAATGCTTTGTCCCTATGTGCGTCTATTATTTTTAGTAATTCCAAATATAATTAGCTCACACACGCAACAACGTAGCCGCACCGCCTCTGCCTCCAGGATGCTCCTATCGATTTGTGCTATAAAACGAGGGTACTGTTTAATAGACGTTACATTTATTTACTATATAGTACGTTCCTATTTACTATACATAACAAAACCGTGAGCTTTTACGAGCCTGTCGTATCGAATTTACAAACCACTTAGCGGGTTTACGATATTTACGAAAACATCGTGTTTTTACTACGAGTTGTATGTAGCTTATTTTTTTTCCCTAGTAGAATGTATTTAACTGTAAATAGGTAAGGGGATATGGATTTACATTTACCCATGGTGGAGATGGTTAAGTATAAAATTCCAAATGAGAGTAATGTCCTATAAAGTTTAATGGGGAACATACTCATAGGCTCATAGTCTTACCTTTAGTTAGGTACCTATAGCGCCACGAGGTTAAATTGGCGCGTGACCAAAATCGGAACTAACTCCGCCATCTTGTTTTTTGAATACATTCCAAGTGACATTTCTAAAAAACAATTGCACAAATAATATACCAACAGTGTCAAAGTCATTAGGGGCCAAAATATCCTTAAGTGGAATCTATAAGCTTCGAATTTTAAGTTGTTTATCATTTTGTGACCACGGAGGGTTACCGTAAAAGGGTTACCTACGCCAGAAATAGAAAACTCCTAGGATCCTATTTTCAGCCGGTAACATAACGAAGTTACGTAGTTAGGTACTGCAAGCAAAGTGCACGACTAAATCTAGGATCTGGAGCGTGGGTTTGAAATATTTTGTAGTCAGATTTTCAGCTGTGTTTGATGTTGCAGTTACTATTAATTGATAAACTCATTTCTTCTTTCATTTCTCTTTTCATTGTGCTGCATCTAGTGGTCCTAAAAACCAATAAGGGAATGATATAGGTTTTTATGATAGGATGATATTCTAGGAAGCCTACACGAAGCCCACAAAAGTATGCAAGTATCGTGTCATTTATTTGTGAATATTTGTAATTGGCACAAGGTTATAGTTTGAAGTTACTTGATGATTTTTGTTGTCTGTACCTAAATCTTTAATGCATTAATTGAATTGTATTTTCTTGCATACTTGTAGGTAGTGTATTCCGACACGCTAATAGCGTACCACACTATGAATCACAATCTGAATCATTTTGAAGGATATTGCTAAACCATTGCTTCGTGTGTTCGAAAAATTTGTCTGCTCAACAACGTAAATAACCCAATGAATGTAGTTGAAATGAAAGCCATTCCTATTGTGTGTCACATATTTACCCCGCTGGCTTTATAACCTTATGATTATGACAAACATAGCTCCAGCCGGTCGATTCTGGAAAAAACTCCCCGTGAAAACTTAGGTGAAGTGAATTTGTTTTTGCTAGGAATTGACACTATTGACAGCTCACCCCACGCTCAGTTCACCTAAATTTTCAGCGTGAGATTTTTACAGAATAGCACCGCAGTTCTCTCTTATAAAATGATAAATTCTGCAAAATTACCAGATCTATTCTGTAAAAATCTCTCCAGAAGTGGGTTTGAGCTTGCAGCAGCTGCTGTCATCTAGATCTTACCATAACAGAACAAGAACTCGTCTTGCTGTCAAAACAAGGCAATCTATTCAAGCAGCTAGTTCGATTATCGTTTTAATTGAGTCGAGTGGCGACGACGGTTCATTCGATTCGCTGTCGATGGTGATTAGTTCGCTATGTTGTTTCTGTGATTGTTTGATGAAGGCAGCTCCGTAGGATAGTTTAGTTTACGTAGTGGGAAGGTTAAATAATAATATTGTCTTCTTCTTGGACGGACGACTGAATGATGAAAATTATAAATTCACCAAATGCGCGGTTTCAACATCATCTACTAGACCAATTTCAGCAATTAAAAACGTTCAAAATATAGTCGTACAGTACCCGGCGATAAATATTGCACATCGACCTTTGGAAAGAGACAATCGGCTAATTTCGGCTTCGTAGAGCGTTATCTCTGTCGCACGAAATACAAACAGTCCGGTATCTATAAGGAGCTGTTAAAACAATTATGTTTTGCTTCTTTTGATAATTATTTTTATTCTTTGTATAATATCGATAGGATCGAATAGGTCGATGTGCAGTATTTATCGCCGGGTACTGTACTCTCATCTCAGCTACAAAATGTGGGGAAACTAGAGGTATTTCTGACAGATCGAGACAGATCAGAATGTGAATGTTCTGTGAAAATTACGGGAATGGCCACTCTGTTAACTGTCCTATCGTTCTAACAGCATAATCGGACTTATGAACCTCAAACTTTAATAAATAAACTACCATAGTTTTTATACGTCTTTCCTTTAGGTTCTACGGGATTAGGTAGTGGTCTTATCAGTCTATGGGCGATTTATTTATTTATTTTTTTATTTATTTTATTTTATTTGCTTAGTATCCACCCCAACGTTCTAATGGTCCAACCACCAACATTTTTTTGTACCACATTGAACACACCTCTTTCCAACCGCTAGACTCAACCCCCTCGGACCACACCCTCGTCAAAACCTTAAAATACACGAAACCAGCTAAAGACCTTGAAATCGTAAAGACTCAACCCTCGATCACTTAGATTTACGAGCACGCACTGACGCGTTATCTAACCCTTCCGCTGCCGTCGCAGTGACGTCATCGCATTAGGTCGGATTGACCCGCAAGCCCGCAACCCGATTGTCCCGATATAAAGTCGTCTAAATATAGTCACATGCGTCCCCTGTGTTGTGACTCGTGACCAATTTTTATAAAGCTTTGGGATGGAGACGAATGTAAGCTTACGAATTTTGACAAATAAAAAAAATATTTCCTCATAAAGGCTCCTACAAACAGGCGCGATACGCGATATAATCGTGCGCGACACAAAGGCACCGCTCGTTGCGCGACTTGCGGTGTCTTTGTGACGCGTGTCGTGTCGCGCCTGTTTGAAGGAGCCCTGACGCTGCTTGCGTTATGAGGAAATAAGATGTCAGTCGGTAGCCGGATAACCCTCTTCATTTTGGGTTGCACACGAAAAACCTTCATTCGAAAAAGGGGTGGTCTGTTAGAATCCCATTCTGAACTTCTATCTGTCACCTAGGTATATGACTAGTAGTCATCAGAAAAAAAAAATTATCTAATCATGGTTAATTAATAAATCACGTACGGGCGCCAATTATGCATATTTTGTAAAACGTCTCAATCCTACTAAAGCACACTTTCCTTCAAGATGAGGACTTTCCTAGTTTGAAGGGTATGGGCCTTCTCATCTGTAATAGCCATCCATACCCACAACACACAACACAACACGCAACACACAACACGCTTATTGAAACAACACTGATGTTACCTAAGCTAAGTCTTTTGGTAAATAAATGGTTACTTACTTAATTTCAGGAGCCCTATAAAGGCTCCTACAAACAGGCGCGACACGCGATACCTATAATCGCGCGCGACACAAAGGCACAGATCGTTGCGTGACTTGCGGTGCCATTGTGTCGCGTGTCGTGTCGCGCCTGTTTGAAGGAACCTTAAGTTGATCATTTTCATATTTAGGAGATTTTCAGCAATGAAGCACTGATAGATAAATGAAATTCCTAATAAAAGCTCGGCGACGTGATAAATGGTCCCCTATTCCGGCACGCGCCATATATCGGCACCTCGCCACAGCAATTTGATACAAATTGGTCTAGTATTATGGACGTGGACAAAATAAAAACTTTCAGATGAAAGTCCCTGGTATACGGAATCCAATCATCGATCGGTTTAACTGAAACATGCTCGTGTAAATTTAACGTTTTGTTTTTATTCTATCTAGAGTTTTTTACTGTCGGAATTTTTCAGGCCATGTTGAGTTGTTTCACCTTTCAAGGTTATTTTAAGTACCTACTTTTCTTGTAACCCTCAAGCCAGTAAAAAGTACCGTAACGACGAGTTCTCGCAATCAAGACGTTGTCAGTTTGGTTAAATTATTTGGATTTTAGGATACATCGTACTACCTCAAACAACAAGTAGAATATTCAATAAAACATTAACGAGATTATTAATAATAAATGGAGCGACTGCCTATCTGACCTTTTCAACCCAGTTACTAGGTAACACGATACCCGTTGATAAGACTGGTTGTCAGACTTTTGGGCTTCTGACTACCCGTAACGAGTGTCAAAGATTTACGAATGACAGCCGAGGCCAACGGCTTACCGTGCTTTCGGAGCCACGGTGGGTTCTCGATATGTATGCCCGAGATATTCCTCTTTCAAACCCATTTTCGCTCATCCGTTCCCATAGCACATTCTACAAAAACATACCTTGCCCAGTCCATAATGCACTCCATACTAAGCTGAGCCGATTCCGTGCCCATTCCGAGTCTTTCTAATAGTTTGAAATTGGAAAAGCCTCGCATTGTTCACTTTCTGCCGCGTGCTCGCTTGGGCGCTTGCCCTATTTCAGCTCGGAACTCGGAAGCAACCGCTCCGGCAAGTTCCGCAAAGAGTTTTTAATTGCTCTACTTGTGATGGTATTATCTGTGTGTTTACGTGGAGGAGGATAAAGTTCGAATCTTTAAGGGGGAAGCGCTAAGGTAGCCCGCGAAATTCAAATTTTCTTACGTTTTTTGCAATTTGCTGGTCAGTATTAAGTTGTATGTTGATTAATATATGAATCGCGGCCGTAAGAAATATGTGTTTACAGAATTATAATCATTAAAGTCATCAACACAACTCTCTTAGACCACGTAAGTCCAAAGAATGATGATTTCATAAAACAGTTATTCTTTGGACTTACGTGGTCTTAGAGAGTTGTGTTGATGACTTTGAAAAAAAATTGAATTTCGCGGGCTACCCTGGCGCTTTCGCCTTAAGGTGAAACTTAGAATATCATAGAAAACTTTTATGTATTCTTAAGCTAGCTACATAATGCTTTTCTAAGCGTTTATTTTGTAGTAAGCATAGATATAAGATAGGTATGTTTATGGTAGTAAGACAGAAGTTAGAAACAAATCACTGACAGTAGGAATGGGTTTCATTGTGACGGTTCAACAACATTCATTGCGTTATTTCCGTTGTAGAGCAGACAAAATTCTCGGGCATATGAAGCAATGGATTACCGATATCCTTCAAAATTATTCAGATTCTGATTGATACTGTTACGCAATTAGGGTGCAGGTCTTCTCTAATGCTTGGACATAATGTTAAACATTGCAACTTAATTAAAATTGGACTTAAATGTTAAAGAAACCACGAGATATTTTCTGTTACAACAATAATTTGTAACGACCTTCGCTTCGCCAGATTTTAAGGCCAAACTACGACGGATCGATAATCCGTTTACACCATTGGCATGTAGCATGTTCTTTTAACTTCTTATCCCAAAAAATGTTATGGCTATCGATATGGATAACGGCTGATAGCGGCTATTTCACAACTAAGTACATAATTCACGCTTCAAGGAGATTAATAACCCAGTTTCCCAGAACCCAAAACCTATAAATCCTTAACCAAAACTAACAAAGTAACTAAATTCGTATTTACTTTATGGCTAAACAAAGCTTCAACAGTAGCTGCGGGCTTTAACTATAGTAACAAATTTAACTTGGCAGACGGCAAAATAGAGAACTAAATTCAGATGTACTGGATTTGACATATCCTTGGCATTTTCCTTTGATAGCAGCGCCACCACGAAGTACCAACCTATGTTGGTAACCCTTTACATCTCCTCCAGCTTCCAACAGATTAAACCACCCAAGCACTTGTAATCAAAAGCCTTTGTCTGTACTGTATTATGACGTCACATATCCTGAGAAACGCAGATTGTGACATCAAGCGTATCCTGCCCGCTATTGTCCTTCGAGTAATTGCTGTGACCTAGTTGCATTGAGTGCCGGTGCATCAGATTCCCTTAGACAAAGTGTGGGTCGGAAAATGGCAGCTGAAAATAGAAAGGAGCAAAATCTTTAAGTAACATCATATAAACACATTCAAGCTAAGTAGCACTTCAGCAGTCTAGCACTTAGAACTAAATAAAATGGCGAAAGGTCACGCGTGTTCCAGCCATTGTTGTTCTAATTTTAAATCGTAGAGTCCCTTGTTACCACTGACCTGTATTATACAGTACTTGTATGATAGAGGTCAGTGCTTGTTACACATTTAAAAGTTTTTAAATATGGCCAGTCAGTGTCAATTTCATGATAATGCTTTCTAAGTACAAAGTTTGCTATTAGAAGCTGTGCTTTTTTATTTTGCTTGTATTAGGTATACAAAGTTTGAAAAGTAAACTGGTGACACATTTATTATACCAGATAGTCAGATACATAGTCGTACTTACATTAGATAAAAATAATAAGTGCAAATTCCGATGTAAGACACATCGTACATCTCTTAGCTGACCTGTAATGTCAGTATCCACACACTTTACAGGCATAACATCTTTCACATAATCCATCCATCTTTTCTTTGGTCTTCCACTAATCAATAGCCAACTTTCTGTGGTCTTCAGTAAGGAAATCATATAGCCATCCAAATTCATTTTTAACCTTTTGACCGCCACACGTCAAAAAATCATAAACGTGTCCTCGGTATCAAAGTCTGTCATGTAGTCGAACCGTGGCGTGCTGGGCACATTTTGGTTTGTCATCTATATGTCGTAGGTTTTTCATAAAATTAGGTTTTTGATCAAAAACCTAGGCTATTGATCAAGAACCGGAAGAAGACAAAATTATTACTTTATGTTATCATAAACCTGAGAAAATCCAGTTTTTTTATCAAAAACCTAGACTGTATTAGTTTTATGATAAAAACAATGTTGGTTGCTATTTCTTTAAATAAATAAAACAATTAAGAAACAATAAACAATGATTTATTTGTTATGAAATTTCATACCTACATACCTACATTTAAAAAATAATATGTGTGATGTGTGTGTGAAACGGCGAAAAACGAAACGGTTAAAAACGTGATTTTGTCTATTTTTGTGCTTTTGAACCAGAAGAAGACGGTCGACGTCAGGGGCACCCCGAGGTTCGGTTTGGTTAGGTTCCTTTAAACCCTGAAGACAGAAATAGGAGCCCCGCGCAGCGGGGCTCCGTCGACCTGACGTCGTTAGAAATAATACTGCGCGCTCGTTTTATCATAAAGCCAAACTAGTTCAGGTTTTTGATCAAAAATCTGGATTGTTAGAGGTTTATGATGAAATTGAGTTTAAAATGTGTCATCTTCCGGTTTTTCATCAAAAACCTAGGTTTTTCATCAAAAACCTAATTTTATGAAAAACCTACGACATATACATGACTGTGGCGGTCAAAAGGTTAAAACTTTCCTCACGACATTTGCTTAGCCGGTTGAATGCAACAATTTTACAGAAACAATTAAAAAGCCATTGTGTCTCGCGTGGATCCACGGCATACGAAGGGAGGGTTAAGCCAAGGTGTGCTGTAATAATAACACCTCTATGAAGCCACCACGTAAGGCCGACGCGCGACGTAAGGAGTCCTTACATAAGTTCCTCTCTTATGTCATCACACAATACATGTCATGTGAGTTCTAGTGTGCTCGTCCTACCTGCACCCTCATTGCATCAGCTTGAGCATAAAGGACCGTCTTCATAGAAAATTGGATCGCAGGCTTTTAAATGGAAAACTCGGAAATATATACATGTGTATACTGGGTTACCTTATTAGGTTTTTCACATATGTTATCTGTTGTAGATGAAATGCGTTGGTTTGTTTGGTAAGATTTTTGTGCACTGTCAAAACCATATTTTACGGGATTTCATGATGAATTTGGCGAAGAACTTTATGGTGTTTTAGTTAGTCGCCTGGAACACTTTAATATACGCTCAGCTCTTGCATGCATACGCCTTTGTCAAAATATTACCCAGTATACAGACTGGGTATCGCTCAGTGCACTCGGCGGCCGTATGTTTGAAATGACGTAGCAAGAAGCCTAGGGTGCACACGACTCCTAAGAGGTGAACTCCAATATTTTTGGCATCGACCAAAAGCTCAAAATCATGCGTGTCTGAGATAGGAGCCTTTTGGCAAAACTTTCTGTTTCATTTTCCTTTTGTTACTTTTTTTTTACTGTGTTTAGTTTAGTATGTGATCTTTCTGTACGAGTCGCAATAAATACTTTTTCTTTCTTTGCCTTCCTATTTTTCATTATATAAAATAAATCAATCGTCAACCTGCCCATAGTCTAATAGAATATATAACTATATACCACGCTTCAGCACATCACACTAATCTCAATTCATTACTGTATCGTATACCGTTATTAATAATCCAAAATCACTGAAACATAAGATTAGTTTCGTGATTAATTCATAAAGGTTAGAAAACTTCGAGGAGTTAGTTTAATGAATAAATGATTACTGGGTGGGGTTGTATTGAAGTTGGCAATAGCCATAGTAAACACGGGGTTGCTCATGTTAGAAGGTTTGGTTGATTTGATTTAAGGAATTGGGTGGTTTAGCTTTCAAGCAAAAAAGAAGATATGCAGTAAAGAGCTTAGACTTTAGCTTCATGCTGAAAGAACCTGCGGGGTAATTGCGTAATGCACTAACCCCAAGAAATTTTGAGTAGAGTTAGCAAAAACAATAATTTAGCATGAAACATTATATTAAATATCATAAGAAAAGAACAAAATGCATATCAAATATGTTTAACTTCAGTCATAATCACAACGTCACATCTAACAATATTAAAAAAAACAAACTAAATACATCAAAAAAAAAAACAACACATTACAAAGTAAAACTGTATTAAGTTGTAAAGACGCCAGCACATCAAGCTACTACAATCTGTCAAATTTCATGATTAGATTTGCTACTTTATCGCTAAAGCATAAGGTTCAAAGTTGATTAGGAAACTTTGACAGTTTCGGGTAGGTTGATGTGCTGGCTTCTGTACATATTCAGTTAGCTTATTTTATTACAATCGTAACGACATAAGTTTTATGCATATAACAGACGGTGCGGCATGCGCTATTTCGCGCGTTATCATGCAACATCATGCGACACGAAGGCCATAAAGTGCGAAATGGCCTTGAGCATTTTTGACACAAGAGATGAATCCAGGGTATATATTTTTTTCTATTTTTTTTATCAAACAACTTAATGGTAGGCTTTTATGCTGACTCTACTTACTTTAATTTGGAGCGCAGTGAAACTACCCTTTTTAATAACGGTCGCATTCAAATCTCTGTGTATATTTTTTACAAGTTTTTGACATTGATTGTCACTGAGATTGCGACTTGAATTACGAGAATTAGCCTTCTTATCTATTAGGAAAAAACAAATGAACGTCGAAATGTTTCCATTAAATATCCAATTAGGGTAGTTTGTCAGCCTTAAGGCTCCTACAAACAGGCGCGACATGCGGTATAATCGCGTGCGACACAAAGGCACCGCTCGTTGCGCGACTTGCGGTGCCTTTGTGTCGCGTGTCGTGTCGCGCCTGTTTGAAGGAGCCTTTATCTGTTACTAAGGACATATTCCTAATTCAAGCTTGGTCTTTGTTCTTTATCTTTCTATATTTTTAATAACCATTTACATATCTACTGTACCGCTTACAAGATTTAACAAAGAAAAGACACGATCTTCGACCCTTGTCAGTATAATTACAGGAAGAATACCAAAAAGAAAATTGAATATATTTTCATCCCAATCATGTTTATTTGGTAAAAGGAAAAATATGGTAGAAAGGTATCAGATGTCTTTGTAATATTTAACTTGGACTAACATGGATCGACGGATGTTTTGTCTGACGTAGGTTCGTCGCCCGAGGCAAGGGAGAACCTCAAACGAATGTTTTCAAAGAACAAATTAATTACAAGCTTGAATAAACTCGGCAAGCCCTGAGACTAAATTCAGAAAGTTTTTGGTAAACATTAAATTGTAATGAATTAGGTACTTACTAAGTAGGTACCTAACTAGTTATGACATTATATATTAGGTAAATTAATTAGGCTTCTGCCCGCGGCTTCGCCCGCGTGGATGTCGGAGATTATATCCCACGGGAAAGTGCTTGGACAAAAAGTATCCTATGTCCTTTCTCAGGATGCCATCTATCTCCTTGCAAAATTTTATCGAAATCCGTTCAATGGTTTAGGCATGAAAAGATAACATACCTACAGATAAAGTTACTTACTTTCAATAATACATATTATGTATGGATATCTACCTCTTCTACAGCGCTTCTTTAGTTCTGATTTCCGTGCCAAATAATGTCAAATATCATGGCCTCACGGCACGGATTTTAGGCCTCAAGGAATTAATAGGTATTGAACTCGATGGATAGACGAAACTCATTAAAAAATAAGGAAGACCATAGATGAGGACTAATAAAGACCGAGGCTCATGGGACCCAACCAAATGTGCCCAAAAAAAGTACACTCGTCAGATTTACTTTATTATAATAAATTTTAACGACAAACAATCTCAACGACGAGCCACTTTAAAATCATTAATTTTAATTTTATTACCATCTAAAAACAAGCACTTACTTGGCTCGTTCCACGACAAAATAGTAGACAGGAAATTCTCGATCAAATTATTCCCCTCGCTAATTGACGGAAAGTACGATGGAAAAACTTTAGCCCTCAGGATTTTAACGTGGATTTAAAAGCGCTTGGAAGCGCCTGGATGCGGCATCTGTTTTTCTTCTAGTTCAAATTATAACTTTGTATCGAGTGAATTTGAGTGTAGCGAAACAAACTTTTCTAAGAAGCCTACGAAGTAAAGGTTCAGTTAATGATATCCGCTAAGTTTAAATTCGGCCATAATCCTACTAATATTATAAACGCAAAAGTATGTGTGGATGGATGGATATTTGTTCCTCTTTGGATAAAAATTACTACACTGATAGTTAATAACCTGAATGCCAATTCTCGTAATTTAAAACGTTCAAAATATAGTCGCAATCTCATCTCGGCGACAAGCAAATGTCAAAAACTTGTCAAAATGTAGGGAAATTAGAGGTATTTTTTGACAGATTGAGACTGAGATCAGACTATGAACGTTGTTAAAATTAAGAGAATTGCCCTCCAGGATTAACATAAGATTTACTATCGGGTATAACTTTTTATCCCGGTGAAAGCGCGGGGCGGTGCTAGTATATAATAAAATGACATAAAAAAGAAAGAAGTTATTGTGTTGTTCCGTTAGGATTTTCTCATTAGCAGCCCGGAGCTCGGATTTGTGCCCGGTTGATGCCAATAGGCTTGCCCCCTATTCAGTGCCGTATTATCCATAAGGCACTTTAGGCCAGTGCCTAGGGGCCCACCATGATCAGGGGCTCAGCACTCCCGATAAAAAAAAAGAAAAAAAAGGGGATTGTGGTTTTATGAAACCACGGTAAAAGTGAAACTGTTTTTCACATTATAAGGTAAAAGCCAAATTGCGTTGTTGTGGTATGAAAAAGGGGGGCCCGAAACGAGCTGTGCCTAGGGGACCCGAGATGGTTAATCCGGCCCTGCCCCTATTACATGGGACTTAAACATAATCTAACTGGTGAAATATATTATGGTTGTAGAATAGGTAGGTACGTGATGTTATGTTATGATAAAATAACAGATAAGTATCTAACTTTGGTAAAATCAGGCCTTAGCCTTATTAGGGTAAGCTGACAGATGTGCCTTCATTCCTATCTCGACAGGTAGCAAAAAATACCACCTCCATTTTTAAACTTAATCCATGTCAATAAACTACATCGATGACACCGTACGATAATAGACCTTAGCGCTATAATTTTAAAGGTCCCATTATTATTAGATCAAGATGGCCGTCGTTCGGCGTCGCGCGACAGTTTGGCGCCCCGTCGACAAATTGTTGCCATTTAATAAAAACTTCGAGATATCGAGTTTGTAAGTTAATCGATTAGGGGCTGTCAAATTTTATAATGTTGCATCGATGTAGAAATCGAATTCATACCCTTTCATTTGACTTGTGCATTTTGTACACCTATTTGTGCTGAGGGAAAATGAAAAACTAATTTGTTACCTGCGGGTATAGTTTTTAGTCTGTACGATATTAGCTTCCCGGAACTGCTCATCGCTTGATGCTCATGAATTTTCATTCGCACGCTTTGAAAAAGCTCGGCACTATTGCCTTCGAGAGCAACGCTTTTATCGCGATGAGATAAACGTTTTCAGGGAACACTTGCAAATTGGAAATAATAACCTATTTTAAAGTTTCACTATAATAGGTAGGCAGGTTGTGGGGTGGGGTTTAATAATAAATATAATAATACATACTTAATGATTGATTTATTAAACAATGCCAAAAGGCTCCTACAAACAGGCGCGACGCGCGACGCGAATCGCGCGCGACACAAAAGCACCGCTCGTTGCGCGAGTTGCGGTGCCTTTGTGTCACGCCTGTTTGAAGGAGCCTTAATCCATTTATTTTCAGGCGACACAGGCCCATAGATAAAATACCATAGCCTATAATATCATGAACAAAAATTTGTGTTAATAAAATACCTACTAAATAAAAACATTAAATACACAAACCACATACCTAAGCAAATTTAACTAATTTAATGTTTTTGGCTATAATAATGTGTCCAATGATTCAAAATTGTGAATCACAAAATAGGCACTGCTGCTGACAACACTTCCCCTAAACGGGTGTCCCTTTATGATAAATGACGTCCACAGAGCTTATTGAATGAACATGAGGCGGATAAAGTATCCAATGAGATAGCGTAAGTTGCTCCATATGAGGTCAAAGGGACGTAGGGGGGACCAAACAAAGAATAGGGTATTGTGTTCCCTTTTTAGACGAGACTCGTGCGAAAGCGAGGGAACAATATGTCCACAGCCACAAAACAAAATCAAAATAGTCAGCGTGGTCGTTTTGTTATGCTAAATTCTTATAGGACTTTTTGTCTGCACTTGCAAGATGGCGAGGGGGTGAGCTATGATGTTGTTTAGCTTAAGGTACACGTATGTCTACCAGTAGACAGGGGCGGATCTACTTAAAGGCTTTTTGGGCTGCAGCCCAGGGCCCCGTGGATACAGAGGGCCCCCAACCGAACTGAAAACAATAGACGATATTGTCAATAGTAATAATTATGTAGAATTTAAAAAAATCCGATCATAATAAAATGGCAATTGGTTGAGTAATTAGGTAGGGCCCCTAAGCAGTATTAGCCCAGGGCCCCACAAATTCAAGATCCGCCCCTGCCAGTAGATAAACATAGGTGACTATAATAGTTTATTTAAGTATAAAAAAAAAATACCTTCTTGTACAGTGTTAAATTATTCGCAATGCCTTGATCAAAGTTCTCCTACAGTATTTAAATAGCAACTCCTTTGTCCCCGTCCCTGGAAACTTGCGTCTATAAAAAACTTGATACTAGAATGAATAAAGTAAAAATTGCGGCAGTATAATGTACAGAGGCCACATCAAAAGATGGTGAACTGGTTGGCAAAGGATACATACAGCACAAATGATGCACGCTGAGCCAGACTGAATAAAATAACTGAAAATAACCTGTAATTGGAACTGAATGAAAGACCGAACGATTCGAGTCCTATATTATCTGTCATCAACTGACATTTGTCCATAGGGTTGAATTACGTAGGGTGAAAGTACTTGTAGTCGGAAGGGTGGGATCGCGTGTGGCGCCATGGCGTCGCCACTTTTGTATACAAAGCTGTAGAATGGGGTTTGGTGGGTCTAATTATAAACCTGTCAATCGTCATGCGGACAAAGCGTTTGATAAGCTGTTAGACACATTAAACAGGTGTGACTACTGAAACTTTTTCTAGTATAGATTAGCTGTAAACGTGCTAAGCTGAATAAGCGCATTAGGAGCATCAAATCAAGCTAATTGAATTGAACAAATTACTAAGTTCGTGAATAAGGAATAAAGTATACTTAACAGTTACTTACTTCTTAATTAAGTTATTTAAAAATTGATCGTTCTTATATAATTGCTCGTTGTTAATAGCTAAGAATCATGTATAGTTACTGCGTAATGGTTGCGCAAAAGTTAAAGTAAATAACACTTAGTCTGTTGTTTCGTAAAAAGAACTTGAATGATAAATAAAGTCGTCTAGTTCTTTATTTGCTTAGACATAATGAACACGTTAAAAACAACATGATTATGTAAAACGTAGACGTTAAATTTATACGTTTCATGCTAGATTTATGTGTAGGAAGGAGGCATGATATTTTCGCTGTAGTGCAAGTGCAACCAGTTGTGACCATAAAATAAATATAGCCACTGGTACATTTTACCCTTTTACTCCATAAAAGCTTTTAATACCTTTGTCGAGGATTTCAGAGCTTGTTAGTTAATTCAGGTTGTGGCTTAAAATACAACCTTTTATGAATAACGGACATTCAAATGAATACTGGCAGGTTATTTTGCTAAACGCACCTCTTTTGGTTAGGTAGTATACAAACCAAAATTTTAATAAGGTACTTCAAAGTTTCAAATTTGAAATTTTAGGTTCTGTGAAACCTTTGACTACGTTAGGATTAATCTATTGCACCATAATAAGAAATCAATCATAACTTCACCACAAGAACTGCAAAGATTACTGGAACTAAAAACCAGAAGAAGCCTGGAGTTGAAACGTGCAAGTAAGTAGAACCACGCGCTATTCCACCGGCGCGCGACGCTTTGAACTTCTTAACTTTATTAAAGTTTGTGCCTTCAGCGCCGCGCAGCGCCCGAGTTTTCCAAAATGTTTCCTTTTATTTTCCTCTTTAATTTCCTTGTAAACATCGTTTGCCAGTTTTCCTATTATGGAGTGTGTTTTGCAGACCGTACTTAATATTCCTTCATTGCATTCCTTCATTGCAAGACTGAAGTCGGTTTCAAGCGGAATAATATTTATTTCTATTTGAATTAATTATTATAGTTTTTTAATAACACACCTTGATATGTACCTAGTCCTACTATAATGTAAAAAATTGTAAAAGCAATGCACGCTTAGAATATTCTTTAATAATGAAGAAATGCCCTAACGACGGAATTATTATTATACTATATAAAGCTCGATTACCACTCACTGACTCACTGACTCACTGATTGACATAATTGTTCTCCCAGATGGTGAAGGGGGAGGTGGGTATATTTTTACAGATTCGTATAGAAGTAACTCTCACGAGCATGGGAAAAATCCCAAACCTCCCCTTTTCCACCCCACTCTCCCCCCTCTCTATCGTATCTCGGAAACTAAGAGTCCCGTGTTTTGTTGTTTTACGGATTCGTATAGAGGAGGCTCGGAAAAGTAAAATCCATTTTTCAAAGTTGCCCCCTTGCCCCCCTTTCCCCCCCCCCCTCTAGGTAGATCTCGGAAGTTAAGAGACTTGGAACATTTTTTTTTTCAGATTCATATCAAGGGGCCCAGAGTTGGTCAAAATCATTTTTCAAAACTCCCCCCTCTCCCCCCCTTCACCCCTCCCCCCATCGTATCTCGGAAATTAAGAAACCTGGGTCTTGTTTTTTTACGGATTCGTATAGAAGAGGCTCGGAAAAGTAAAAACCATTTTTCAAAATTCAAACCTCCCCTTTTCCATTCCACCCCACTCTCCCCCATCCCTATCGTATCTCGGAAACTAAGAGTCCCGTGTTTTGTTGTTTTACGGATTCGTATAGAGGAGGCTTGGAAAAGTAAAATCAATTTTTCAAAGTTCCCCCCTTGCCCCCCTTCTCCCCCCCTCTAGGTAAATCTTGGAAGTTAAGAGACTCGGAACATTTTTATTTTCAGATTCATATCAAGGGGCCCAGAGTTGGTCAAAATCATTTTTCAAAACTCCCCCCTCTCCCCCCCTTCACCCCTTCCCCCATCGTATCTCGGAAATTAAGAAACCTGTGTTTTGTTTTTTTACGGATTCGTATAGAGGAGGCTCGGAAAAGTAAAAACTATTTTTCAAAATTCGCCCCTTTCTCTCCCCCTTCTCCCCTTTTTAGGCAGATCTCGGAAGTTAAGACTTGGAACATTATTATTATTATTATACTATATAAAGCTCGATTATTATTATACTATATAAAACTCGATTACCACTGACTCACTGACTCACTGACATAATTGTTCTCCCAGATGGTGAAGGAGGAGGTGGGTATATTTTTACAGATTCGTATAGAAGTAACTCTCACGAGTATGGGAAAAATCCCAAACCTCCCCTTTTCCACCCCACTCTCCCCCCTCCCTGTCACATCTCGGAAACTAAGAGTCTCGTGTTTTGTTGTTTTACGGATTCGTATAGAGGAGGCTCGGAAAAGTAAAATCCATTTTTCAAAGTTGCCCCCTTGCCCCCCTTCTCCCCCCCTCTAGAGGTAGATCTCGGAAGTTAAGAGACTTGGAACATTTTTTTTTTCAGATTCATATCAAGAAGCCCAGAGTTGGTCAAAATCATTTTTCAAAACTCCCCCCTCTCCCCCGCTTCACCCCTCCCCCCATCGTATCTCGGAAATTAAGAAACCTGGGTTTTGTTTTTTTACGGAATAGTATAGAGGAGGCTCGGAAAAGTAAAAACCATTTTTCAAAATTCAAACCTCCCCTTTTCCATTCCACCCCACTCTCCCCCATCCCTATCGTATCTCGGAAACTAAGAGTCCCGTGTTTTGTTGTTTTACGGATTCGTATAGAGGAGGCTCGGAAAAGTAAAATCCATTTTTCAAAGTTGCCTCCCTTGCCCCCCTTCTCCCCCCCTTCAGGTAGATCTCGGAAGTTAAGAGACTTGGAACATTTTTTTTTCAGATTCATATCAAGGGGCCCAGAGTTGGTCAAAATCATTTTTCAAAACTCCCCCCTCTCCCCCGCTTCACCCCTCCCCCCATCGTATCTCGGAAATTAAGAAACCTGGGTTTTGTTTTTTTACGGAATAGTATAGAGGAGGCTCGAAAAAGTAAAAACCATTTTTCAAAATTCAAACCTCCCCTTTTCCATTCCACCCCACTCTCCCCCATCCCTATCGTATCTCGGAAACTAAGAGTCCCGTGTTTTGTTGTTTTACGGATTCGTATAGAGGAGGCTCGGAAAAGTAAAATCCATTTTTCAAAGTTGCCTCCCTTGCCCCCCTTCTCCCCCCCTTTAGGTAGATCTCGGAAGTTAAGAGACTTGGAACATTTTTTTTTCAGATTCATATCAAGGGGCCCAGAGTTGGTCAAAATAATTTTGCAAAACTCCCCCCTCTCCCCCCCTCCCCCCATCGTATCTCGAAAATTAAGAAACCTGGGTTTTGTTTTTTTACAGATTCGTATAGAGGAGGCTCGGAAAAGAAAAACCATTTTTCAAAATTCCCCCCATTCTCTCACCCTTCTCCCCCCTTTAGGCGGATCTCGGAAGTTAAGACTTGGAACATTTTCTTTTTCAGATTCACGTCCGTGGGCCCAGAGTAGGTCAAAATTAGTTTTTTCAAAACTCCCCCCTCTCCCCCCCTTCACCCCTCCCCCATCGTATCTCGGAAACTAGGTAGCGGTAAAGCGAAGCGTAGCGTAGGGATAAGGTCACGATAGCTTTCCGGTGGTAGGTAGGTCCTGAGTGGAGCGAACCTGCGAGACCGAGTGGAGCGAAGGGGGAGGAATACTAACATGGCGGACAGCGTTTTTGTTTGGGGTGCGTTTAAGTCAATTATTCAGTTTAGAATTGACTGCCTAAGGGCCGAGTTCACGGACTGTCATTTGACCAATGTTTGAGTAATCGGCCGATGAATTCCTAAACATCGTTTATGCAGCCGGTTAAGTATTCACTGCTCACCACGAATATTTTAACCGTGATTATTAAATCGGGCAATCAGCATTCGCTCAGAGTGAATGAACGAATGCTATAAGTGTACTCATTTGCGAAGTCACGTCTTTAGATTTAGTCAACACGAGTTTTGGTGACATCTATATTTAGTAGCATAAAATAAAACGCTTTCAACTTGAGAAGTTCGAAAACGCATTGGGATCATTATGCTAGCCTGTAGTGTCTAATTTGGATGGGTAATAACTTCACAGCGCTGTCACTGTCAATGTAATAGACATGACATAAGATTTAACGTGGGAGCAAATGAGACGGAAAGCATTATACAGTGTTTTTGTGTTTTTGAGTGTTATTGAGTGTTGTTGAGTGTTGTTGAGGGTTGTTGAGGGTTGTTGAGTGTTGTTGAGTGTTGTTGAGTGTTGAGTGTTGTTGAATGTTGTTGAATATTGTTGAGTGTTGTTGAGTGTTGTTGAGTGTTGTTGAGTGTTGTTGAGTGTTGTTGAGTGTTGTTGAGAGTTTTTGAGTGTGGTTGAGTGTTGTTGAATGTTGTCGAGTGTTGTTGAGTGTTGTTGAGTGTTGTTGAGTGTTGTTGAATGTTGTTGAGTGTTTTGGGTGTTGTTGAGTGTTGTTGATCACAACAAATCACAAAAGACGTTAAGCCGCGTCCCCACTAGAGCCATGCGGCTTAACGTCTTTTGGCGCGAAAACTGTTTGACGCGCTAAAATAAGAAAAAAAAAAACCGGCCAAGTGCGAGTCGGACTCGCGCACCGAGGGTTCCGTACAAACCTGCAAGGTTTACAAAGTTCGTTCATTACGACAATCGAGTCATAACTATGGTATTTTTTTGCAAAATGAAATTCATAACATTACAATGGGGAAAGATGGAGGAGCATAAATTAAAGTAAAAAGCAAGTAATAAGTTTATATTTATTAAAAAATAAATATATATTTTGTAATGTAACTAAAAATTTAAGGTTTTCGGAATTTTTCCTTTATGTGTGCTGTAAAACGTTGCTTCATGCCAAATTTCAAGATTCTAGGTCGACTGGAAGTACCCTTTAGGTTTTGATTCCCTTGCGAGTACTTGCGAGTTTCAAAATATGCAGCTTAAATTGCTGTTTCTTTTGATTGCGTTGACATAGAAGTTTGATTTTGTTACAGCTTAAAGGTATTATAGACCTGAGTATTTGGTATGAATTTCAATTTAATACCTCTACGCGTTTATGAGGAAATGGGTAGTAAGTTTAAAATTATTAAAAAAATATATATTATGTGATGTAACTAAAAATTTATGGTTTTCGTAATTTTTCCTTTATCTATGCTATAAGACGTTGCTTCGTACCAAATTTCAAGATTCTGAGTTCACGGGAAGCACCCTGTAGGTTTTGATTCCCTTGCAAGTGTCGAAAATTTGCGGCATAAACGGCTGTATCTTTTGATTGCGTTGGCTTAGAAGTTTGATTTTTTCACAGCTTCAAGGGACAGTAGACCTGAGTAATTGATATAAATTTCAGCTTCATACCTCCACGCGTTCCTGAGAAAAAGGGTCTTGACAGACGGACGGACGGACAGACGGACAACAAAGTGATCCTATAAGGGTTCCGTTTTTTCCTTTTGAGGTACGGAACCCTAAAAAGACTTATTTTGTTGGTTGACGTATTTTGTAGAAACAATTTTCTTGGTAAAGTTTAAAGTTTGGCGGTGTAAATCACAAGTTAAAATAAGTGATTCCAGTGACAATTATAGCAATTTATTAACAACAACTCCACAAGTGTAGTATAAAGCAGTATATATCACTCGAGGGTAAGTACAGATTACTCCCCTTGGTGAATAAATAGCTATTATTACAAAATCCTATAAGTGCTAAGGATTACTGTCCAATTCTCAAAATTTTACAAGGGTAAGAAATACTCCTCAAAAACACGACCCCGCGAGCTGCTTGCAGCTCGCGCAACGCCCAAAATCTAGTTTATACTATATAAAGCTCGATTACCACTCACTGACTCACTGACTCACTGATTGACATAATTGTTCTCCCAGATGGTGAAGGGGGAGGTGGGTATATTTTTACAGATTCGTATAGAAGTAACTCTCACGAGTATGGGAAAAATCCCAAACCTCCCCTTTTCCACCCCACTCTCCCCCCTCCCTATCGTATCTCGGAAACTAAGAGTCCCGTGTTTTGTTGTTTTACGGATTCGTATAGAGGAGGCTCGGAAAAGTAAAATCCATTTTTCAAAGTTGCCCCCTTGCCCCCCTTCTCCCCCCCCCCTCTAGGTAGATCTCGGAAGTTAAGAGACTTGGAACATTTTTTTTTTCAGATTCATATCAAGGGGCCCAGAGTTGGTCAAAATCATTTTTCAAAACTCCCCCCACTCCCCCCCTTCACCCCTCCCCCCATCGTATCTCGGAAATTAAGAAACCTGGGTTTTGTTCTTTTAGGGATTCGTATAGAGGAGGGTCGGAAAAGTAAAAACAATTTTTCAAAATTCCCCCCATTCTCTCCCCCTTCTCCCCCCTTTAGGCGGATCATCTCGGAAGTTAAGACTTGGAACATTATACTATATAAAGCTCGATTACCACTCACTGACTGACTCACTGACATAATTGTTCTCCCAGATGGTGAAGGGGGAGGTGGGTATATTTTTACAGATTCGTATAGAAGTAACTCTCACGAGTATGGGAAAAATCCCAAACCTCCCCTTTTCCACCCCACTCTCCCCCCTCCCTATCGTATCTCGGAAACTAAGAGTCCCGTGTTTTGTTGTTTTACGGATTCGTATAGAGGAGGCTCGGAAAAGTAAAATCCAGTTTTCAAAGTTGCCCCCTTGCCCCCCTTCTCCCCCCCCTCTAGGTAGATCTCGGAAGTTAAGAGACTTGGAACATTTTTTTTTTCAGATTCATATCAAGGGGCCCAGAGTTGGTCAATCAAAATCATTTTTCAAAACTCCCCCCTCTCCCCCCCTTTACCCCTCCCCCCATCGTATCTCGGAAATTAAGAAACCTGGGTTTAGTTTTTTTACGGATTCGTATAGAGGAGGCTCGGAAAAGTAAAATCCATTTTTCAAAGTTGCCCCCCTTGCCCCCCTTCTCCCCCCCTCTAGAGGTAGATCTCGGAAGTTAAGAGACTTGGAACATTTTTGTTTTCAGATTCATATCAAGGGGCCCCGAGTTGGTCAAAATCATTTTTCAAACCCCCCCCCTCTCCCTCCCCCCATCGTATCTCGGAAACTAGGTAGCGGTAAAGCGAAGCGTAGCGTAGCGTAGGGATAAGGTCACGATAGCTTTCCGGTGGTAGGTAGGTCCTGAGTGGAGCGAACCTGCGAGACCGAGTGGAGCAAAGGGGGGAAGAATACTAACATGGCGGACAGCGTTTTTGTTTGGGGTGCGTTTAAGTAAATTATTCAGTTTAAAATTGACTGCCTAAGGACCGAGTTCACGGACTGTCATTTGACCAATGTTTGAGTAATCGGCCGATGAATTCCTAAACATCGTTTATGCAGCCGGTTAAGTATTCACTGCTCACCACGAATATTTTAACCGTGATTATTAAATCGGGCAATCAGCATTCGCTCAAAGAGAATGAACGAATGCTATAAGTGTACTCATTTGCGAAGTCACGTCGTTAGATTTAGTCAACACGAGTTTTGGTGACATCTATATTTACTAGCATAAAATAAAACGCTTTCAACTTGAGAAGTTCGAAAACGCATTGGGATCATTATGCTAGCCTGTAGTGTCTAATTTGGATGGGTAATAACTTCACACCGCTGTCACTGTCAATGTAACAGACATAAGATTTAACGTGGGAGCAAATGAGACAGAAAGCATTATACAGTGTTTTTGTGTTTTTGAGTGTTATTGAGTGTTGTTGAGTGTTGTTGAGTGTTGTTGAGGGTTGTTGAGTGTTGTTGAGTGTTGTTGAGTGTTGTTGAGTGTTGTTGATGAGTGTTGTTGAGTGTTGTTGAGTGTTGTTGAGTGTTTTGAGTGTTGTTGAGTGTTGATGAGTGTTGTTGAGTGTTGTTGAGTGTTGTTGAGTGTTGTTGAGTGTTGTTGAGTGTGGTTGACTGTTGTTGAGTGTTGTTGAGTGTTATTGAGTGTTGTTGAGTGTTTTGAGTGTTGTTGAGTGTTGTTGAGTGTGGCTGAGTGTTGTTGAGTGTTGTTGAGTGTTGATGAGTGTTGTTGAGTGTTGTTGAGGGTTGTTGAGTGTTGTTGAGTGTTGTTGAGTGTTGATGAGTGTTTTTGAGTGTTGTTGAGTGTTTTGAGTGTTTTGAGTGTTGTTGAGTGTTGTTGAGTGTGGCTGAGTGTTGTTGAGTGTTGTTGAGTGTTGATGAGTGTTGTTGAGTGTTGTTGAGTGTTGTTGAGTGTTGTTGAGTGTTGTTGAGTGTTGTTGAGTGTTGTTGAATGTTGTTGAGTGTTTTGGGTGTTGTTGAGTGTTGTTGATCACAACAAATCACAAAAGACGTTAAGCCGCGTCCCCACTAGAGCCATGCGGCTTAACGTCTTTTGGCGCGAAAACTGTTTGACGCGCTAAAATAAGAAAAAAAAAGACTTATTTTGTTGGTTGACGTATTTTGTAGAAACAATTTTCTTGGTAAAGTTTAAAGTTTGGCGGTGTAAATCACAAGTTAAAATAAGTGATTCCAGTGACAATTATAGCAATTTATTAACAACAACTCCACAAGTGTAGTATAAAGCAGTATATATCACTCGAGGGTAAGTACAGATTACTAAACTCGTATGGTTTACGGCCCTCCGCTTCGCGTCGGGCCTCAAATGCACACTCGATTAGTAATCTGTGCCTTACTCCCCTTGGTGAATAAATAGCTATTATTACAAAATCCTATAAGTGCTAAGGATTACTGTCCAATTCTCAAAATTTTACAAGGGTAAGAAATACTCCTCAAAAACACGACCCCGCGAGCTGCTTGCAGCTCGCGCAACGCCCAAAATCTAGTATATTCATAAATTCGGAGCCAGCAGCGCGTGTTACCTGCACCTGTGTGAATCGTAAATAAGTTTTATGTATTTATTATTTACATACAAATACAGTCCTCAGGGACTTCGCCTGTGCAAAAAGGAAATAGTTACTTGGAAGAGGCACACTGTGTACAAATTACAAAATTGTGTGTTGCTCACATGAGGTTGTTTAACCTCATGCTGAAGGAGAGTTAGGTACCTATACCTTTTTTTTGTGTGGGAAATTATTATCAAATAACTTCTCCCGCTCTGGGCGGAGCGGGAGGGTGTGTCAGACTTTTACTGACTAAAACCCACCCGTGTTTCTTCGGTTGCCTGTGTCAGGGGCCACGGTATCTCTATCGAACAACCCGCGGCCCTGGCAGTAGAGAGTTATACCTTAGTAGGGAACTTGTGCTTGGGTAGGTATAATGTTAGAAATAATTTTCTAGGAATATGCTAATTTATGTGAATAATTCAATCTACTAGTATTATCCCGAGGTCTTGTGGTTTAATTAAGACGTAAATGTACCTACACGTAACCGCATGTCTGACTGATCAATATTCGGTTACTAAGTAGGTACCTATAATAGCTGTAAAATACCACAAGATTTAACGCAAAATGTTAAGAAAATACAACTTCAATTTTACTTTCTTAATGCAGTCTTTCTTACAATCAATTTAAAACAATATTCTTCTAACTAAAATCACTGCAACCACAAATTACAAGTAATAAGCTCGCACCATGTACAGGAAATTGTTTCTTAAAGAATGAAAAGCCACGGGGCCATACATCAATGAGTTTTTAAAAGTCAATAGATTTGAAATTGCCTTCATAATAGCTCGGACTCAAGAGACACCGTTACTTCACATTGAAAGTGCGTTGATCTTAAAGGTCACGCACAGCGATCAACTTGCAAACTTGTGAGGACTGAAGGTCAAATATTTGGAGATGAGCTATACCAGATTTCGAGGCTTGATACCGTGTTCTGAATCTCAATGAAGAAAGTTCAAAGAACTGAATTTTTAAGATGCAAAGCAGTCTTGTGGTTTGTGACTTTAATTTATTCTTTGGATTCTATGTTAGAATTGGATAAGTACATGTATAATGCACATAAGTAAACACTTTTCATTGAAAATTGAATATAACATGAAAATAGCAAGACCTTTCATTGTAAAGAGAATTTTCATATTATTTTCCTCGCATTAAGAGGCTTGCATGACCTAATGCGCGATCACTGTCGGACTGCATAGAAAAGAAAGAGAACCGCGATGACACAACCCTGGTAAATCATTGCAAAATATGAAACAATTATTTAATTACAAAAAATCTATTGTTAGGACTAAAAATTAAAACAGTATTGTTTTAGTGTGTTGCTTGTAGGGTAATCTGACAAAAAATCAGAATGATTGTATGTATGTATATTAGTATGGTTTTTATTGTAAAAAGAAAGTTTTAGAGGTAACTTCATGATTTTTTTCTATCGTATCAAATTAGTTGTAATGTTTTCAACACAGTATCTACCTAGCATAATTATATCCTGAAGAAAATCATATATTTTTCTGATTTTGTTTACTGTAGTCGATCATATACTTCTATTGTTTCTAAAACATGCGTTTTTTGCGTTTAGGTCCTGTAATCCCCTTAACGTATTGACGTAAAACCTTTTCCGCAAGGTTGTTGATTGCAGATGTGTTAATTACCGGCACAGCGGTGCTATTCTGTAAAAATCTCACCGTGAAAACTTAGGTGAAGTGAGCGTGGAGTGAGCTGTCAATAGTGTATTCCTAGCAAAAACAAACTCACTTCACCTAAGTTTTCACGGTGAGATTTTTACAGAATCGATCGGCAGGTAATTAGTTAATTTATTTGTTGTCGTCGGTTCCGTACATTAATTGGAGGGGCCCGTGGCTAAATAATAACAGCCGCACGGGTCGATCGATCAGGCTAAGCTACGCTTGCCGCGGTTGGTCTATGGATGGGTGACCATCCTTACATACCGACGGCCCCTCCGTGCCTCGGAACGTTGGTCCCGGCTGTCATTCGTAGATCTTTGACCATCGTTACGGGTAGTCACTGTAGTCAGAAGCCCGAAAGTCTGACAACCAGTCTTACCAAAAGGGGTACTTATCGTATTACTCAGTAACTGGATTGCGGAGGTCAGAATCAGATAGGCAGTCGCTCCATGTAAAATACTAGTATTCAGCTGCATCCGGTTAGACTGGAAGCCGACCCTAACATAGTTGGGAAAAGGCTAGGCAGATGATGGTTCCGTACTTTAATTCATCACCAAGTAAATTACGACCCGAGAAGTGGTATGTCTTACACAAATTACATAGAATGCCAGTCTCCCCATCCCTACGTCTGTTTTTATAATAGCCGGAAGTTTCTCCCGAAATTGATCAGGGAGATTGTTCCATAAGAAATTGGCGGCAATACATTTAATGTTATCTAATTTATTCATTTCACCCTCCTCGATATCAACCCATATATTTCCTGACGAAACTTGTGTGAAGGTAACTCGATGATACTTCCCCCCCGTTCGCTAAAACTTTGATGCAGCCGTAATAATAATGTGCACGAAGTTTTCTAGGTAGTTTCATTATGTATGTCAAATATAGCGTGTGGTAGCGTTTCTATCAGACGACTTTAAATTGGTATTAAACAACTAAGACCTTTTAAGTTTATGATGCTGATATTCCTTGCTTTTTGAATAAATTACCTGTAGCCAGAGAGAGGTTTTATATTTTTGAATCTGAGAGAAAATTCTAGCAAATCACCAACCAAAAGCCTTAAATTTAAAAACATACAATGTAACTACATATTTCTTTGTTTAAACCTGTTCTAAAGCTAACCGTCGAGTAACGAACGAAGCTAAGGTATTCCGAGTAACTAAATAGCCTTAATAATGTGTTAGTAAGTACCCAATATATGTAGATAAGCATAATGTTTTATGAATGAGGTGTTATTGGTCACGTGCAGCCGGCATTTACGTGACGCTTACTTACGTAAATAAGACGATGAAGAGAGCATAGAATTTGCATCTCTGTAATACTTTGTAGGTTTAGAGGTGTGATAGTCGTGGAACTATTTATTTAAGGGGCTTATAGGACCTAAACAGAAAAAAACGCAAGTTTTAGAAACAATAAAAGACTGAAAGTATATGATCGACTACAGTAAACAAAATCAGAAAAATATGTGATATTCTTCAGGATATGCTCGGCTAATTTGACACGATAGAACAAAATCATGAAGATACCTCTAAAAACTTTCTTTTTACAATAACAACCATACTATATACTTACAATCATTATGATTTTTTGTCAGATTATTCTACAAGAAACATACTAAAGCACTACCTAGTGTTTTAATTTTTTAGTCCAAACAATAGATTTTTTTAAAATTGGTAGGTACCTAGATAATTGCTTCATATTTTGCAACAAATTACCAGCGTTGTGTCATTGCACTTCTCTTTCTTTTGTATGCAGTCCGACAAAGACCGCGCTTTAGGTCATGTAGTCGCCTTAAGTACTTCTTTTACGGATCAAGTCATAGTCCAATCCTTCGTTAAGGCTCCTGCAAACAGGCGCGACGCGCGACGCGAATCGCGCGCGACACAAAGGCACCGCTCGTTGCGCGACTTGCGGTGCCTTTGTGTCGCGCGAGATTTTATCGCGTGTCGCGCCTGTTTGAAGGAGCCTTTAGCCGTTTTCTGTCTTTGTTAGAACAGACAAACCGTACACGTCACTTCATCGACACTTGACAGGGGGATTAGTGATCGCCGTTTGTTGTTATTGGAGGACGCTGATGCCTGCTTCCTGCCCTTCCGCTCGACTAATCTCTTAGGTGCCTTTTACGGCACCCTCAGGCGGAGAAGACCTTGCCGAAAACCACAAGGGACCTTTTATTGTGGATACTTTCACTTTAATACCTACATAATCCATGTATCTACCTATCTACCTCCTCTTACTTAAGGCTCTTGCAAACAGGCGCGACGCGCGACTCGAATCGGGCGCGACACAAAGGCACCGCTCGTTGCGCGACTTGCGTTACGCGACGAGTTATAGCGGCAACAGAAATACATCATCTGTCAAAATTTCAACTGTCTAGCTATCATGGTTCATGAGATACAACAGCCTGGTGGCAGACAGACGGACAGTGGAGTCTTAGTAATAGGGTCTCGTTTTTACCCTTTGGGTACGGAACCCTAAAAATCACAGGCAAGAATAAACACGCTTCTGAAAAATACTACTCATAAATACTATTATTCATATAACACGGATTTTTAAAGGACATTATGTTTTCAATAAAAAAATGAAGACGGGAAAATGTTTCACTATTTAAAAATAAAGTAAAGCGAAGAGCGACGATCTTCGCAGGATGAGAGTTGCCGAAAATCGAGTAGAATCGCGTGCAATAGGAGAGGCCTATGGCCAGTAGTGGACTGCTGCAGGCTGATGATGATGAAAGCGAAGAGAAAACCATTAAATGTTACGCTCGTATAACAAAAGAGTCTGTTTAAAAACCAGTACCTACTTACCTAAAACGAAACTCGAGCTGTCGTCTCAGTATCTTTATAAAACGAATATTTTTGCACGGAAATGTTGAAGCGTACACTATCAAGGTCGTTTAGACCATTGTGGCAGATATGCGCTACCTTTGAATAAAAACGACAATGATTATTCAATGGTTTACGTCACGTCATCGGTGCGTTATTTGAAATGCTCGATATAATTGCACGTTTAGTGTTATTTGTGTTGCACATTTCATTCAGTAGTTCAAGGATATAAAAATGAAGCACAGTGTTGTAATACCCTCGATTATAGTTTATTAAAATGAAAATATGAACCTTTCTTTTGTAGGTATATTAATATACTTCAAGTAAAGGTTTAAAGTTTTAAGGTAAAGGATGCATTTTTCGAAACCACCATAAAATAAACGGAGAAATCGTGCATTCGCTCATTTTCTCGGATAGTCAAAGAGTTGTCAAGTTTTGATAATTACCCTATTTTAGGGGAGATTTATTAAATCGTGTTTCTAACTTCTTACAGTATACATTCAAAATTAATTTAAGGATCAGCAGCACTCTAGCATTTAGTTCTAATTCTTCTGACACGATGTGGCGCTTGTGGTGGCTCCCATAAACCTAGTCTGATCAATCCTAAAATCCATTCCCTTAATATCACAAACACGCCCTGCAGTTTTAACTTTTATTGCAATAATAGTAAGGTTTAAAAGTTATTTGACCGCAAATGCTTTCGAGAACGTACAGTAAGTCGTCGTAGACAATTTAATTAGTATGTGGTTCTTTAATTAGGTCGTAATTTTCTTGTTTCATTGACTACGCGACCCCTGTGGTGTTTGTTAGTTTTTGACCAGAAAATAAACTCTATTTACAGTAATTAATTACCCTAACATTTTATACGAAGCAGTTAGTTTAAGTTTCTACACGTGTTTTTATAGCGATCCTGATGCGATAAAAAGGGGAGAATAATGTTATTTTAAATGTAGATCCTCAATTTGTTCTTTATGCATTTTATTTTTATGGTTATGTTCACATTTTGTTATGATATGAAAAAGTTCATCATAAACGGTAATATTTATTATTTGTCGTACAATTAGGACTGTATGAAAATAATTACGATATTTTCATAGGCAAACTAAATTGGACTACAAAACGTTCCACTATTTGCATATTAGGTACCTATTGAATTAAGTGATTATGTCTGCATGTTTAATACGATTATCTAATGGAAATGTTTATGTTGTTGTTATTTATTAGCTTTACCTACTTCTATTTTTCCTATTTCCCATAATATTTACAATAATGAGCAACAAAGTTACATGTAAATCTCTCAGTCACGTTTCCCTTGCTCTGTGAATAGGATCAAAGCCATTATTGGCTCATTCGTCGCGGTGTTGCTATACAATCCTTGTAGGGTTGACAGTTTTAAAAATAAATGGACGTACGTAACGTCCATTCTGCAAGCCATTTGAATAGGAAAGTTAGTCAGCGTCATTGATTTTAACATAATTAATGAAATACAATGACTAGAGCGTTGCTTAAAATAGAACTAGTATTTCTTAACGATGGCACTTTAGAACAAAAGTCAACGTACACATACATTTATTATCTACTGGCACGGTAATTTGCTCTGTCAAAAACCACATCCAGAAGCCATGCCAGTTTATTGCAAAAGTTTTTAAATCTGGCCCATTGCCCACAATCGTGACAATAACCCATTTAAGTTTTTTCTTCCAAAACATCGCGTTTAATTTTTCCTTTCATTGCCATTGCTGCATAGAAAACCGGTATCTGCTCCCATTTATCTGCAGTATCAAAGATCGTAATATTGTTGTCATTATCTGACCCAAAGAGTATGCAGCTGAAGTTTAACAACCCTGGACCTCACCAAATGAAGATAAATATGCATTTAACGAAAGGTTTCACCATGTTTTGGTGCGTAATATAATTTATTCTATTGAATGTGTCTCAAGTTTAGTTGTCGGTAACCTCTTTAAACTCGTTCAACGTTCATCCAACTTTGTACTAGCAGAGTAATTACTCTTTTGAAGCTCGGGACGACGACAACGGGTGAAAGGACCTTAGGGCATAAAAATTGGATGTACAGACTGGAATATTTAATGCAATGCTGTTATATTATTCTTCTACATTGGCTATAATCATTTATTATTTTAGGTATCATCTTTTGATCATGAATAGAAAGCTAGACTACTGCATGTATAGCCGTGGGCCCCCTCGGGGAAATAAAAATATCTTATATCAGTTACAAATTGTGAGGCAGCGATACATTTCACTAACCATGACGCGAAGTTTAGTGATTTATGCGCGGTCCAGCAAAAGTATCGTATGGCACGAACAATGTAGGCGAGAGCGGGTCACGTCTCTAGATCGGGTTACCTGGCCGGCGCTATTCACTCTCCTATTCATGCTTCGAAAAAAAAACTAAAGTGTAACTAACTCGGTGTTTTTGTAGGGCTGACGGAAGTAGCCAGTGATTTCAACGGAGAATGCGTGTTTTAACAAAAAATATGTTTTTAACTTTAATGTATTACTATCCTGATAGTTTGCGTGTTCGTTGTAAATCTAACCTTTTCAAGACGTTTGAACATTTCTGTTAGTTATTACGTTCTTACTTCTTATCCTGCAAGTAGTAATTGAGTGAGACTATACATAGCTTTAGGTACATAGATAAAAACATGCCCTTTTGAGACTGAATTTGGGCAAATAGCACGTTCGCCAGCCCTACATTGATAAAGCCTATTGTTCGTCTTCAGTACCCCTACCCCGGCTTTGAGGGGACACCTAAACCTGTTTAAAAGGTACTTGGTATGGTTCGAATTGTACGTAGTTTTACTACAAGAGTTGAATAGCTAAACAATACTAGCTGTGGATATTGATATTCACATTTATTTAACTTTATAAATATACCTAAAAGTCACAAAATACAGCATAAACTTTAATAACAAACTGCGTAGGATTTAGTAAGTAAAATTTGCATCACAGTGCATATATTTTTTAAAACCGGATATGTTATCATAATGATTTGCGGACGTACAAAACGCTTTTTGTGGTACATTGGCCTCAAAAGATAATGCGAGATATGAGCGGAACCATAGTGAAAATGTTCTATTAACTATAATGTCGTAGGTACCCAACACTAGCTACTTCCTGTCGTCGCTTCCTTAATGTGTTTTTGTTGTTTTAAATTTTTTTTGTGTAAAAAGGTGCCATTTAGCCTACTTGGGTGTCTAATGGACTTTACTTATACGCGTTCAAGTCTTTAAAGCATCATTTTAGATTAAATGGATGAAGCATGTAATGGACATTATATAAATAAGAAAACATGGCCTAATTGTTAAATGCGTTGATTTTTGTTCCTACTTATTATTTTTGACAGAAAATATGACGATAATTTTTACCCACATTCCGGGGTAATGTTGTGACGCAGTGAGCGACGACCCACGGCCGCTGCACGCACAAGTTCTACTCGAATCGAGTTGCGTTCGATTACTTCCTCGTAGTTTCGCTTCCCTGTGCCCACGGCGGTGATAGAAGATGAAAGTACATTCTAGATAATGAGTGTAGTTCGTACATAAAGTAGTTTTTTATAAAATAATAACGTACGTAATGCGGTACCGTACCATCAAGTTTTATTAGTTTTTATTACGCTTTTCAAACAACACTCCGAAATGTTTACTAATCTTTTTTTTGTCACTTGACCTTGCAACAGGGGTATTCAACCGACACGACTTGAACTTAGGCCGTCTGAGGCGCAAGGTCTAGAAAGTTGGCCTTCGCGTCCATTCACCCACAATCCCAGTCCTTTGCCAGTTTCTATTATATAGGTATAAGATTATTCAATGACGAGTATTACAGTGCAATTCATCTCCTATAAGTCTTCTGTAATTCATTTTACAATTCATATTTCGAATTTGTAGCTTTCAGATTATTTTTGTCATTAGGTACAGGTCTGTTTGTTATGAATTTATATAGGTATATGGTATTCATTATTATTAAAGTTTTCTATTTGTTCTCTTCGGTTGTCATTAATTAGATAGCAATATAATGTCACCTAAGTATATATTGGATGAACGGATTTCAAATATTTGTAGTACTAGTACCTATCCAGTGGTTAATTCGGCAATAGTGGGTCATATATTGATTATTATAATCAATGACGTTTCAAATACATTAACGCTATTGCTAACGCTTCTGACTTCATTTACAATGCCACAATATGTCATACACCTGTCGATTAGGATAGTCTGCAACCAGCCACAAATCTAACTGGTAAACAAAAACAGGAATCATCATTCACGATAATATTTACTACCAGATTTTTTTTTCTACCGTTCTTGTTTTAATTATGTCAGGAATACTAATCCTGATATCCGACGCCAGGAATAAAGGCTTGCAGTGGTTGCATTGAAGTTGCACTCACATGTTTCTGTCTCTTTTTGTAAAGAGCGGACAGGGAGAGGGAGGGAAATGGAAATAAACGAAGGCTTCGCCGCCCAAGCTAGGAGCCGCCCGCCCGCCCAGTCACCACAAGCTCGCCGCCCTGGATACACCGTGACGCTTTTACCGATCAACTTTTTTTAATGTCATTGCACTATTATAGTTTTAAAATGTCTGATAAAGTTTAAAACGGTGAAATATAACATGTGATACGCTTAAATAAGCCAGTGACATATTCATGAATAGGTAAGAGTTTTATTTTAGAACAAAGTTTATTTTTAATAATCTTTGACTGAATTGATTGGAATATTATGTGTAAAATATATAGATGTAACCTGTGTGAAAGTTCATGTTACTTGGCACTTAAATTCCAATTTTCTGCACAGTAGTCATTTTAATGGCAACGTTATACGTGTCTTCTACATGTATGTATAGCAGAAGGATATTTTTACGCATATATACAAGGTTCTTTCGTGTAAAATATTGTAATATTAGATTTTATGTGTGTCAAAATGTCAGCAATATAATTTCACGTATCGTATAAAGTATTTCACATACATATTTTGCGGGCCGACGCGCACCAACCTTCGCTTCCAAATTTCACGGCTATGATTTCATTATGACATGCAATCTACTCATAATCCTTTATTCATTTTATAGAAGTAAACATCCCATTCAATAGGGCCTCGATAAGCGTGCGCGTTCGATTTTCCGATTCAGCTATCTGTTCTTGATATTTTGATAAGATCGTTCCGGCACAATGATAAAAGATATTTTGTTTATTCATAAATGCGGACGTCTATACTGAATTATCTGTTACTTTCTTGATTATTTCGCAATTGATTTATATTTTGTACAGCATCACGGTTAATGCCTTAGCAATAATACAACGATTAAATAAAACGAGGATGTATTTTTTTCCTCGTTCTAGGCGCTGAGGCGAGGAAATTAAGCGCTAATTTTGTCTTATCCTGACATAACAATGGATCTTAATGGAGTGCTTAGTGCTGTATTTTTAAACTATACAAAATTGGTTTCTGTTAGGACAAAGGACTTTGTTCTGTAGAGGGTGGAGTAGTTTTTCCAAGATTTTCCTTTCGTGTCATCGTCACGCACTCTGCCGCCGGATGACGCTCCTCAGCCGTCGATTGTTGTTCAGAGGAAAGGGGTGACACCCTCCTACGCACGCATCTTCATTCAAGTGGAAGCTGACTTAGTCATACATTTTGTATTGTCTACTGTACATGGAAATGGAAACATCTTTTACGTTTCAACGGTTTGCGAAAATTATGTAGATTAGACAAACACTATTGTCACAGTTACATACTAATGAGTTAAGTCTTACGTAGCGATGGTGTTTAAAGAAAGTGGCGTTGTTATGTTTATAACTACCTATTATCTTCCAAAATTCTTAATCCTAAACCTACTTACCTAAATAGGAATTCATAAAAATGCAAAAAATAACTTCATGTTAGATACACATCTATCAGCCACCTATGTTTATTTCATCAATAATCACTTCTAATTAAATATTTGAAAGCTGTTGAAAATCTATTTTTACTTATACAATATTTAACACAACTATTAACAGTAGGTACTAAATTAAACAATTAACTAACTAACTATACAGTACAAAAACTGTCAACTAATTTAAGACACCTTTTCTACACACGTTTTCAATTATATAATTCATTATGCTCCTTTGATCATTACCAATGATATAAGGTATAACATTATACAATTACCTTGTCCATACCACATGTATTATGTTTGCAACTTTGCAGGCGCAAGTATCACATAACCCTTTCGCTTTAAACCCTTACTTACGACTACACGAAATTACCCCACGTAATTATTGTGGATCCTCGTATAGGGCGCGGTTTTTTTTCTACAAGTTATTTCGCAATGGGGTTACTGTATGTTGGGGTCTGTATGGGGGGTTTCTTGACGTAAGAATATTGGATTACCTTAATGCAGTTTGTTGTGTTAGCCGTACGTATGTCGTCCTGCTACGATTTTGGCGAGATTAAAAAAATGCAAATCAAGATGGATTGTAAGCTAAAACAACGATGTTTACCTATGCAAACTATTATTTCCAAAAGACGAAGAAATCCGTCCACTCATACGATTTACAATTATAATATTATTAATTTTCACGACCAAACCAAGGTCTCGTGGGAAACGCGAGGCGACGGTATTTATATGCATAAATCCATATTCGAGTCACTCAGTCTATAAAATACCCAATATAGCGTTGAACAATCTTTATTAATTTCTTAGAAAAGAGTAACGTCAATATAGATACGTTTCCGCTCAACAAATTAAATCCGATAAAATGTCGGAGGAAATCGATTGTAAAATTGAATATTTTATCGCATTTGTTGGCTATATGTTTATAACACGTTTATCTTTTGTTACAGTTTACGGCTTGGGTGGACGCCGTAATCTTCGTGTTCAGCTTGGACAACGAGATCAGCTATAATACGGTGTCGAACTACTTCAATAAAATGTCCCATTATAGGAATTCCGCAGAGATTCCGATCATATTGGTCGGAACCCAAGGTGGGTTTATTGAGGGTTTCTTCACCTTGCTCCCGATATTGCTCTATTCCATTATCTAATCTTACATTTTTAATAACTTATCCGTGGTTTTAGTAACGCTAATCATTTCATTGATAAATTATTTCATTTGATTGGATTTTCCTTCATAACGTTTTTGTTTACGTGAAAATGATCAACTTTTCCTTGTTTTTTACGTGAATAGATTTTTTTTTTATCCGGATTAAGACGATTATTGAAAATAATTTAGGTATTAACAATTATGGTATGAACTGGTTTACCTTGCTGGAACATTCTGAACTATAACTAGTAGTTACCAACCTACTACCTACACCTAATAGAAACAGTTATTACTAAGTCAAGCTTTTTTAAAACGGTTGCTGTACCTATGTAGTACAGTAAATCATTATTAATTTTGTATTATATTAGATACAAATATTAACGCTAATTATCAAAACAGTTTTCCTATCAAAGAAATATGTTACACAGTCAATTTACATAATTACGTACACGCGTCCGATAGACGTATTTCCTATTAAATGATTGGTTGCTCTTCCAGATGCCATAAGTGAAAGTAGTCCACGCGTGGTAGACGACAACCGCGCTCGCAAGCTGTCGAATGAGCTGCGAAGATGTTCTTACTATGAGACCTGCGCTACGTACGGTCTGAACGTGGAACGAGTCTTCCAAGACGGTAAGTGTAACGATTTTAAACGAACATCGAATATTTATGTCGGATGATGTCAGCATACGCTGTTTTTTCTATAACACACTGTTTTTGGAATGTTTCTACCGTTGCTAATTTAAATAAATAGAATTGTTATTTACATTTGATAGCATTTGCATTTGCGATAATGGAGAGAGGTCTATCTTTATCAATAATAAAATTGCTGTTTTTAAAAAGGATCTAATTTTTTTATTAAATACATTATTGTGCCTATTGAAGACTATATAACAAAATTGTGATGTAGCAAGATGAAATGCTAAATTAATTGGTTTATTATATTTTTTGAAAATACTTTTCTTTTTTTATGCCAAATGCTTGACCTCGATCTCGCCTGGAGGAAAGCGATGGATGCAGTCTTCTGAACCGCACTTGTATTTTGCTGTTTCTTTAGTTTTTACCAATCGGAAATATGTCAAAACGCTCGACCGATATAATACACGTGAAAATTGTATCATTTTGAGAATAATCTATTTATCTGATGAACATAGATAACAAGTTGCTATATTTGAATACGGATTTTGTCAATTTCAAAGCTTACCTATCCGTTAATGATATTAGATGTATCGACTATTGTACTGATTGAGATCGATAGAGAGTTATAAAATTACATAATAGAGATTTTTTTACGATCACATCGTCTCGCGTGATGCTACGATGTGATGAGACTACAAGCGTACTTATTAGCTAGTCTGTGGATCTCGTTTCGCTTGTGGGGTGTCCTAGCGCACGCAGTGGCAACACCGGCCCCCAACCGCGCGGTCGTTTAGTTCGTTCTCGTTCGTTCGTCGCCGCGATATCGCAATGCATTGTTTACATTTTTTTGACGTTTTTAAAGCGTCGTTTGTGTGAATATTACGATTATTTACAATCTTATCCTGAATGGAAGGATGGAGAGAACACTTATTTTCAAGTCTAACATGTCGCCTATATCGAGTTTGAGGCGTCGCAGTTCGTGCTACAATATACAAAGAGCGGAGGAACGCGATCGTAGGAAATCATCTAAATTTGAATGTGCGTGAAAATGTTATTGTTCGATTAATCGTTTGGATCTAGTCGTCGTGCTTTTTGGATATCGAAATTGTGAAAGTTTTGTGTGTGTTGGTGATTCTAATAGTGATTATTTTGTTTTGCAGCGTGCCAGAAGATTGTGGGGACTAGATTGTCGGCTTCGTCCCAATGCTTGTCTGGAGGCTCCAGGCCTGTGACTCCACAGCCGTTAGTGAATTCGCCAAGCCACAACCACTCAACATTCCTTTACAAGGTAATTATTGTACTATTACTTCGTAGCGTTCGACTATGTTCGGTAAAACAACTTTGTTTTGATCACGATGCCAATAACAATTTCACGATCTTAGAAAAATACCACTCACAAGTTAGTATTTTACATCTTTACTATCCAAACACTGCATGCACTGCGTGTCGGGTGTCATATTGATGGCGTGTGTTGTAATAACATTAGCTACGCGGACGACATGGTGCTGCTGAGCGCGTCAATCTGCGGGCTTAGGGCACTCGTAGCCACTTGCGAGCAATATGCCAGGCTACATGGTTTGGCATATAATGTTAAGAAGAGTGTGGTCATGGTCTTTGGGGCCAGGGGTAAATACCCGGAAGCAGTACCTTCAGTTAAGCTGAACGGTATACCCCTTGTGAGGGTAGACCGATTTAAATATCTGGGTCACTTATTGACCACTGGCCTTAAAGACGATGAGGATATTGACAGGGAGCGGAGGGCGCTGTGTGTGAGAGCTAACATGATTGCCCGCAGATTCAGGCGTGCCTCTAAAGAGGTCAAGCGCACTATATTTAGTGCTTACTGTTCGTCTTTTTATACTTGCAGTCTGTGGGTTCATTATGCTCAAAAATCATACGGCGCCCTTCGCATCCAATACAATAATGCATTCAGGGTGTTGATGGGGTTGCCCCGGTACTGCAGTGCATCAGGGATGTTTGCTGAAGCTCACGTGGACTGTTTTTATGCCGTGATGCGGAAGCGGTGCGCATCCTTGGTCCGTAGGGTGAGGGGCAGCGCCAACAGCATCCTGTCTATGATAGCGAGCAGGCTTGATTGTGCGTTTGTGAACCACTGCTGTGAGGTTTCGGCTGGGCCTGTCACCGTGCACACGTGACCTGTCACTGTCACAATCTGTTTTCTGTTTTTGTTTTTGTCTTTGTAAGTGTATTACTAACATAGTTTGTAAGTATATTGTTACTAACACTATGAGTCTTGTTACTCGAAATAAAATTATTATTATTATTATTATAAAAAGTTACAAACAAAAATAGTGCAAGAATTCACAGGAAGAAATGTGCCAACTATTTTTAGTTTTGACTTAAATATCACATGTTACTTCACAAAATCCTTCCCATCTTGAATATTACACAATATGATGTTATTATCATTGGTACCACTAGAACAGATAAGCATAAATCATCATTAAATTGAATTAAGGAGCAAAAAGGCAGTAATGATAGTCTTCAGTACTTGCAAAGGTCATGAACCATACAATGTGCAAACAATAAAACTATAAATCTCATGAGGAATTAATAATAAAATAAAATAATACGAAAAGGTATAGCTGAAGGATAAGCGAACAAGACTATAATATACTGTGATGAATTAGAGAATTCACATTGAATTACATATGGTCATCTTTTTTTTAGTTAGCCTGCTCTGTTCCACTGGTGAGCAAAGGCCTCTCCGAAATCCTTCCAGGCATCATTTTAGAAAGAAAATAGAGAATTTTAGAGTGGAGTCGCTTAGTTTTTTAAGTTTTAAAGCTCTGGCTGGAGTTCTTAATTTATTGAGGCATACACAGCTAAGTCTGGTTACGTAGCCGACAACCTCCTAGGTTGACCTGCAAGACACAATTTACAAAAAGAAAAACAGGCTTTCTTTTCCAGAGAAACCTCAAGCCAACCCTTGCAATATGTTTCCATGTCACCTAAATGCCATAAATCCTTCTTCTGACTACACCTATCTGCAGTTGGTTGTGTATGTGATACAACATACTTTAAAGATATGAAAATCAATAAGATTGATAATTCTATAATTCTGCTTTCGGGCTCGTACAATGATCCAAAATGTTATCACCCTTTTGTTAAAAAATATAAAGCAACAAACTGATAACAATTCCAATTGATACATTTTTCTATCAATAATATATCCTTTGTTGCACAAGATTTTTATGTGTTAAGTGATGATTTGATTAATTCAATCGCATCATTGAGTGTCGAGTCATTTCATCATTGGTTGGTCATGGGCACTATAATTAGATTCATAGGGACCATGACATGACTGTGTTATTTTGGCTCCACTTAAGACGTCTTCCTCATAATCGTACTAGCGTAAGTTTAATAATTTAATTAATGTTTTGTACCCATAAACCTTCTCTAAATGATGGTGAAAACCCTATCAAAATCTGTTGTGTAGTTTAGAAGACCAATGCGACCATACAGACAGACACAAAATGCGACTTCGTTTATATATTGATGCTTAGTTAGACATTAATTGGGCAATCATGGAGATAACTTTACCCCCAAAAATATGGAAAACTCATGTCTTTTCACGAACAGATTGTTGTTTTCATCTCAAGAACAATTTTTATACAGCACATCTTTACAAAATTATTGATTCATTTAGCTGAGGACTATCAACGTATGACAGTCAGGGCTAGGACTGCGTTAGTGTCATTTCACAAATGTAAAAAACAGTTCAGAGTTCTACTGATAGACACTTAGGTATCTAAAATTAATTTTCATGTATTATCTGAAGGAAACTTGTAATGGCAATTTATTGTATTTTAATACCTAGACATTTATGTTCGCGCCTCATTAGTTCCTTTTAATAGTTTAATTATATGCTCCACTGACAGTTCAAGTGCCGGATTCTCGTGAAGCAATCACCTAGTCATTTTAAAATTAGATTTATGTCTTCAGTCAACACCTAATAGCCATTCCGTTTATTATATATTTAGTATGCTTTGTTAACTAACCAGAAGTAGCTTAATATACTCATATTTTTTTTATTTTATAGCTATTATGTTTTGCAGCTAGCTAGACTTTTTTTGCATGTATTTTACTTGAATGTTGTTTTTAATTTTAGCCTCATGGAATTTAGGTAACAGGTTTTCAAAGACCTAGGCACAATTTATGTTTGGTCAATGTTTTCTATTTCTAATTTAATGTTGGTAGGTAGATAAGAAATTGCCTGTTTAATATGGAACTGGGATTAGTGAGCTTGCCTCTGATAATATCTGTACGACAATAGAATATAATCTTTATAAACGAAAACAAGAGTCGTTGTAGGTGGAGGGACATCTTCAGGAAGATGGTAGGATAAGTTGGACTCCTTAGAGAGGAAAGGCCCCAGATTATAATTTCAAACAGAAAATAAACAAGGATAGAATTCCCTTATCCTAAAAAGAAAGCAACCATACCGCTGCTTATCACCAGTACTATCGCTAAATAATCTGTATGACAACCAAATATAATGGTGGTGTTTGCTTTCATGTATGACTAAAGTAAGTAATATCTTATCTTAATCCAGCACTTAGGGGCATTGAGTGATGTGCTACGCACGTGAGGTTGGTAGGGCCTAGATCTATAAAAGGGGTAGGCAGACATACAGCTCTTTCGCCTACACAAGTGTCTTCCCTGACAATGGAAACTCGTAGAAAATAGCATAAACCATCTCCCATTACGACACAACAGTGCGATTCGGTAACCATCTCACCGTGAAAATTAGGTGAAGTGAGCGTGGAGTGAGCTGTCAATAGTGTCAATTCCTAGCAAAAACATACTTCACCTAAGTTTTCACGGTGAGATTTTACAGGATCGACCGGCAGGTATGCTTGTATGCTTGATTTTTTGCCTATTACTTTAAGCCTAAGCGATAGGACCAAAAATCGTCAAACATATTTTATAGTTACACTGGCGAATTATGGTGTACGTTACACATCTGCTTTATCCTTTGGGGATTAAAGGCGTGATGTTATGTTGTTTTAAAGTTGGTCCTTTACGCGCTAGCATAACATCAGGTCCCATGTAAACTGTATTACCCGGTAGAAAATTTTAGAAATTACACCATAAAACTTCGTGGGGTCGACGCTTCATAGGCTCAATAATAATTTTACTGCTGGACATGGAAATCCCAATGACTGCTATAATCAACGACTATAGGGGAAATTGCCATAATCACTCTCTTCATGATGGTTTTCCAAAGACTCTCTTTGTGTTTTTCCTATGTCATGTACCTACCACCTACCTTTTAGCACGATAATAAAAGTGATCAGTATAATTAAATAGAAAATTTATTTTTAAGGGGTAATAGATGCCAACAGGACCCTATTACTAAGGCTCCGCTATCGACGGATAGCGGCGTCTGTCACAGGCTGTATCTTTTGAACCGTAACTTGAAATTTTACTACTATGTATGTATGTGTACTACTAAGGTGTACTAAAAAAAAAAGAAACGTTTAAAAAAATGTATTCACACTTGGCCGCGTTTTTCTTTATTTGCCAAACAATAATCGGTTTATCCTTTTATTACTATCCGCTTATTAAGAAATCGCATGACGTATTGATACAGTCACTCACTCAATGTCGATGTTCTAATAAACACAATGATATGATAAATCTAATCATATGATATCAATATATCTTATTGCGTAATATTAAACTAGGTGACTATACCAACTACTTCAACGTAGGAGTGAAAGCTTCCAATTTTGTTTCTCACGTAATCTTATATCTTTTCAATTTTCGTATCATTTTTGCGATAAAAGATTGATCTGTCTGTACACTGTACAGGCCAAAAATGTTAGTGTGTTTGCGCGCAATTTCCGCTTGAATGAGTTTTCGATTTATTGTATTCCACAATGTGTCCTTAGGTGGTTACTAAAAATTTAATGAGATCATTATGAACCCTGTCAGGCATAGCAAAGTGGGTAGTAGGAGAGAGACAGCTAAGTAGTAACTACTAATACCGGCAAAGAATATTTTTGCCAAAATTCCCTTTATTACCTATTAGCTGCGCCCCGCGGTTTTACCCGCATACGTTTCGGTCCCGTGGGAATATCGGGGTAAAAAGTAGCCTGTTTTAATCCAGGGTGTCAGCTATCTCCATAACAAATTTTATCAAAATTGGTCTAGCCGTTTGTGCGTGAAGAAGTAACAAACATACAAACACACTCACAAACTTTCGCCTTTATAATATTAGTGTGAATGATTCCTGCATTAAGATCTGTTAAGGATAGTACAATGCGTGCCACGAAAGATGAGACTTGACACACCACGTGGTTTGACATGCGCAGTACACGATTTTAGGTATCTTTAGCGGTATGAGGTCTGAGTGTGGGACGGGAACGGACGTCATAGGGGCGGCGGAAAGAGCGGGGGAGGCGGGGTCAAGTCTCATCTTTCGTGGCACGCATTGTAATTGTGATTATTTCTTACTAATTAATTGCAGGTCAATAGGCACATAAAGACTCCATGCATAAACATCCAGTCTCGAAGCTAGCATCTGTAACCCATAGTCCCATAGCATCGGCATCGTCTCAATGCACGGAACGAACTCTCGACTGCCCCAACGCGTTATAAGAACTTATTCACAAAATCACATTAATCCTCGAAAGGTTAGGCAGAAGTATACCCACAGAGATAAAGTGTACCCTATTATAGTACACCCACATTTTGCCATTTATATTTAAAGGCTCCTTCAAACAGGCGCGACACGGCATGCGACACAAAGGCACCGCAAGTCGCGCAACGAGCGGTGCCTTTGATACCGCGCGCGATTATATCGCGTGTAGCGCCTGTTTGTAGGAGCCTTAAGTCTCACGTTATAGGGGGCGAACCTATTGCCATGTCATCAAAAATGGCAAAAATCCAGACTCCGGTCTGCTACTGAGAAATTCCGGGTGGAAAAATCCAACAACACTGCCCGACACAAGATTCGAACCCAGGGCCCTAATCGACCACTAACTATGTTAACGATTCCTTACCGAAACCACGTCGAAACACGTCGATTCCTTAGCTAATCTCGCTGATGGTCATTTACGCTACGCCAAAAGTTTTGGACGTCTAAAAAGGCCACTTTGGCAGAATCATAAAAGGATAACATTACGAATCATAATATGCGAAGACAGTCCGTGTTTTTCTTTTTTTCGCTGCACTACGTAGGTATAATCAGAGATTGGGATTGGATTTGGATTGGATTGATTGGTATTTTAGCACAGACAAAAAAAAATTACTGAAAAATCCTTCACCAATGGGATTTGATTCGATTAACTTAACAGTTAACTATCCATTATAATTCATAATGTTAAGGCTCGTACACACAGGCGCGATGCGACACGCGACATAATGGCACCGCAAGTCGCGCAACGAGCGGTGCCTTTGTATCGCGTGTCGCGTCGCGCCTCGTGTGTACGAGCCTTTATCCTTTTAGGATTCTGCCAAAGCGGCCTTTTTAGGCCTCCTGATTGCATAAAAATAAAAATATTGAATATCAAACAGTCGTATAATTCCACGCATTGCGTAAACACGGGCCGAGTGAAATGTTTACCGTTCTTATGTAGATTCATATTGGATGAGCTTGCTATTTGATTTATTATATTATTTACTTTGAATCTTTCCTATTTATTAACGCGTTTGACGTAGTTTTTGAGTAAATATTCTGTTATAAATAAAAGAGCAGAAATAAAATCGAAATTTGGGTGTACGCACGACGACATATCAAACTTTAAATTTCCAGTATAGTCTGACTTCTCATTGTACGAAAAGTTTATACAATGCGAGGTCAGATAAAATGGGAAATCTATGTATAGCTTGATGTCGTCGTGTGTTCTATAGGTACACCTCTGCGTAACCCTTTGGGGATTGGGCATGATGTTTTGTGTTTATGTTAAGGGGACTACAGGACCTAAACGCAAAAAATGCAAGTTTTATAATGCCTAAAACTATGTATATGATCGACTACAGTAAACAAAATCAGAAAAATATATCATTTTCAGGATATATGCTAGATAGATAGTGTGTTGAAAATATCATCATTATCATTTCAGCCGAAAATCGTCCACTGCTGGACATAGGCCTCCCCCAAGCACCTCCACTTCGACCGGTTCCTGCGGCCTTCACAAGGTCGTCGGTCCACCTTTGTGTTGAAAACATGATATACTTAACTAATTTGATAGGATAGAAAAAATCATGAAAATACCTTTAAAAACTTTCTTTACAAAATAAAAGCCATACTAATATTATACGTACAATCATTCTGATTTTTTGTCAGATTATTCTACAAGCAACATATTAATTTTACCAGCTTTGTGTCATCGCGCTTCTCTTTTTTTTCCATGCAGTCCGACAATAAATAAAAGTTTTATCGGAAATACAAAACTTGCTTCGAGTAAAAAGACCCTGAAAACTAACTTCTTTGTATCGTCTGCTTACCTCACAAGGCTAAGAAGGATATTATTCGAGTAGGTACTTACTTTAAAATAATTATTCTCTGCACACATACCCTTTAATTGTTATCAATTGATTTCCTGGTTATAAGCTGCCCTTCACGAACGTAACTGATGGCCAAAGGTATTAAATGAAACAAAGACATTTACAATCGCACATAATAGGTAGACGAACTTCACATTGAAATTCGAGGAATAGTTACAATACTTACTATTTTTTTACCTGAAAAAAAAATATCGTAAAGGCTACACAACTCAAAATCAGTTTTTGAAAAAGTCTAAATTACCTCTGAGCCGAGTACTTCTCTTAAAAATTAATTAAAGTAGTTAGGATTTTATGTTTTGATACATTAATTGAATACTTGTGTTAGGGCTCAGACCAAATAAAAAGTAACAATACAGTGATTCACTGTCAGTGAAGCATACAAAAACTACACCTCCGCTCTGTGCATATACGCTCACACGCACACATTTACAATCAAACTACACCTCACTATGTGCACACAATATGTTTACGAAACCGGCTTCACTTTACTGTTGACAGTCCTCTGTCTTGGTTTTTTATTTGGTCGTAGTGTTAGGGTATGTAGCTCTAACCATAATAAGAACAAACTTACATACTCTTAATAATAATATTGTCAAACCAACCTATTATTGTCTCACTGCAGACCAAAAGCCGCTTCTTATGTAGAGAAGGACTGAGCATTGATCACCGCGCTTGTTCAAGTGGTTGTTGATTTCAGACTTACTTATAATATTAACTACGATGTTGCGTACTCTTAACATACTTTTAATTACGCACAACTGCATCTCAATTCACGATGCATCACACAAAACGATTGACTCATACAGCCATTCAAATTAACTTCAATCATTCATTCAAATACAATCGATCTGATATAAATATCTCGTTAGAGGATCTCAATGACGTTAAGTTCCTAAAATAGGCTAACAATAACCTATTGTCCTATATTTGTATTGTCTTTTGACGTCAAAAACCAATATGGCTACCGTTTTGCGATGTTGTTTCATAGTGAATCATAGAATGTGTCTTAGGAAAGTACGAAATAATGTGAATTATCTCATCTCATCTTCACTTCAAAGATTTTGCTTGTGTGTAATAATGCCGTAACGGATGAATAGGTGAGGTCACTTTACCTTGCCATAGATTTCGGAGTAGGTATAGTACACTGAAAGGTATTATGCAAACAGTTAAATGCATAGTATGTACATAGATACCTGTAAATTGCCTGCATACAAATACAGGGTGGCGGGACATCGACGCGCAAACTGAACGCGCATAGTTTTCGATTTTTGATGACCCTCGGTGCGCGCGTCCGACTAGCTCTTGACCGGTTTTTTTATATCTATGGTAGCCTGTATACCTACCTCTTTTAACATAATCTCCTGCGCAATTTAGTTTATTTATTCGATTCGAATGCATTGAATAGGTGAAGGTCATTCGAACTGTAAAACACCTTAATTGGTTTATATTGACGATTATAACGCCTTTTCGTATGGAAATGTCCGACTCAGAATCTAATTTCCATATAGATTGTCTGTAGGAAGCTATTATTTTGCCCTTATAAGAATCTGGAGCTATCAACCTCCTACACGGCTTTTGGCATTGGGATATACTCGTACGAAACATTTTATTGAAAAGTGTAACTTGACATACATACGTTATCTTTAAGTTTGAGCGATGAAGAATGGTATAATGTTTCTTACTTACGTACAGTTACTTTCCCTCGTATTGAGTCGAACTAAAATATTATGATAATAGCTCATAGCGTGGTAGCTGGTCAGGAAGGCCTTAGCGGGGCGTAGGTTCTGCCCAGAGGGCGCCTTTGGACGCACATTCTAGCATCACAACTCATGAAGCAAACTGCTAATTTAATCTCCTAATCTTTTTATTGTTTCAGGACTCCCTACCAAGAGGTCACCACACACTCTCGGCCTCATCCCACCACCTACACAGAGGCGCGCAATCCTTCGACGCATCCTCAAACAGCAGTGGAATCTCGTCAACACACGTTGTAGAAATACACAGCACGAATGGTTCCGACACGTCATCGCGATGGGGCAACTCACTCGGCAGCCATGGCTCCTCATCAGGACTCGTTTCCATAGCAACGGAGAATAACAACGTGAAATTTACTGCGCCACATTGTCTTGATAACTTACAGCCACCAAAAGATTCTAAGGACTTGCCAACGCCGTCATCAACGCCGACGACGTCGAGAAAGTCTCGAAGGAGATCGAATCTCTTCACTCCTTCCAAAAAGGGGGATGATAGACTTAAGAATGGCGAGCTAGGGTCTGGGAGAGCGATTCCTTTGAAGCAGGGGTACTTGTACAAGAAAAGCAGTAAAGCACTGAATAAGGAGTGGAAGAAGAAATATGTGACGTTGTGTGATGATGGGAGGTTGACTTACCATCCGAGCTTACATGTAAGTTTTCATTTTCTTTTAGTATAATTTACAAAGACAATTTTTTATACCATACCCTAATTTATCGTAAGGCACCGCAATAATAGTGGCAAAAAGTGTTATTTGTAGCGGAAAATACAACAGAAACTTATTACAAAACTGGTCAACTGCATTTTTAATAACCTGATTTAGTAATACATTCAAATTGGTGTTTAAGAAAAAATACTTTTGTTATTACATCAAAATTCATTCGCTTCTAATACAGTTCATTCCCACTGATAAACATTAAACAATAGAAGACCAAATTCGGCTTGTTTAAAAGTATTTTTAATAATTTCCAGGACTACATGGAAGATGTGAACGGCAAAGAGATATCTCTTCAGTATGTGACGGTCAAAGTCCCCGGACAGAAGCCGCGCGGCTCCAAGTCCATCATCACGACCGTGCCGGGGTACAACGGGTACAGCAGTTTGGATATACATGATAGTATCGGAGGACTGTCTCTCGGTGAGTGATAAGCTACCTATGGTTTAGTTGTGTGACAGTATACACTACTCAACAAAGTCTAGATAACATGCCAACTTATTTAAGAAAACTCTTTAGAAGAATTACTGGCCACAAAAAATTGTAAATGTTGGTTGAACCTGCATTAAATAATTGTTAGAAATTAAAAAAATAATAAACCAACACCACACCGTTCACACTGCGTTTGGAATTAACTTGAGATTATTTTATCAAAAAAAAAAATACGTACGCAAAATACGCGCATTGACGTGAAGTTGCGGACACCAGCCCGTATTACCTAGAGATTATTGTCCATAATCGGTTTTTTTCTAGTAAAAATAATTTTCGCTCTTGTAGCTTTCGGGCTTTATGCCATGTCGACATTTAACGCTAATAACTATGAACACCCTTGTTCCCGAATTTTATTTAAATCCTCTAAATGGTCCTTTGACACTTTCACCATTAACGAACGATTGGAATTTAGAAAAATAAACCTCTCCTGCAAACACCCAAAAACAACACCAATCTCTAACCTACCCTTAAAATAACAATTCACTAATTTCAACCCTCTCTTTTCAGGGTATAAAGACAAACCCACCCGAGCGACAGACAAAGCCCTAATGTCAGCGTTTGACACGATGAAGGAGCCTGCGACCAGCCGGCAGTCCCTCGCCTCTGAGGCGGAGGTTGGCTCTACTAACGGACAGGACAAGGACACGCCGCATGTTAAGAAGAGGCATCGGCGGATGAAGAGCAGCGGGGTTAAGAAGGATGGGGATGAAGGTATGTGCTTCTGAATTGTTTAAGGGTCCTCTAAGGATCCTTAAGAAAGCCCCTTGAGAGCGGGGATCCTTAAGGGTTCTTGGGGGGGAGGGGGGCAAAAATTCTTCTTTGTCGTCAATTCTTATGTAATTGTTAGAAAGCTTGAAATAATTGGAACATAAGTAAATGTGCCTATAAAAATACATTTTTTGTGGCGCGAATCACTTTGGATTCTTGAAAATATAGTTATTTCGCCATTGATGTATTTAAAGAAGATATATTTTTTTGCAAAATAAGAAAAAAATACTTTATTGGCTGGCAAAAAAATAGGGGTTTCAACATTATTTTTCTGCTATATTTTGTATCTTGGTTGAAAAAAGTGGTACAGGCGTGCTGTTGCCTTATGTAATAATATAATGTCTGAGTTCAATCTTATATTAATTTTCCTTGTCCAATTCCAGAAGGCGAATACGCAACATCATGCGAGTTCACAATAGTGAGCCTGGACGGCAAGCGCTGGCGCTGGGAGGTGTGCGGCGCGGGAGGCGGCGCGGTCGCCGGAGCCGCCGCCGCCGAGCGGGACGCCTGGGTTGCCGCCGTCGAGGCGCAGATACTGGCGTCGCTGCAGGGCCGGGTGAGATTCTATAACTTCTTCTAGACATATCAATATCCACATAAAACCCAGTTAGCTACAGTACCAATGAGGCAATGACCCGTAGCGTGGCCAGTAGGGTAGAACCTATTCTTGAGTGAAGACTGCGGATCGGCAAACGTAGACGTAGGGCAAGATGCCCTCAGGCTAGACCGCTAGATGGACGATCTTTTTAGAGTGGCTGGTAGCAGCTGACAGAGATAAAAAAAAATCAGTTACTGAAGCAGAATTTTGCTTACATTGATAATGTTTCTTGTGACAAGTTAGTTTTGATGATCTGGTGCCAGACGATAACCAAGGAAATATTATTCTATCTAAACAAACAGCTTGGCGAAACAAACATAATGGTGCTAATACATGCGTCATGTTCGGGAACGGGCGCCGTCAGTATCTCTTTGCTGCCATGGCTTATTTAATTTAATATTTGAACTTTTTTTTTCGTATTTTCATTACGGATGCTTTTAACGCTCTGCATCGTTCTCACATGCATAATTTTTAACATGAATGATGTAAACAAGACTTTGTAACCATATTATTTTCATTTAAAAGAGTGTCCATGGACTTTCTTGCCCGTTCTTCTCCATAGGTACCTACGCTTTGAAATGGGCAAACTAGCTTCATTTTTCTGACTGACCGACCCTTTGACAATTCAAAAGTGCCTGTAATTGGTTTAATTGAAATAAATGCTTTGAGTTTGAGCTTGATTATCAGCGTATTGCTGAACCTTCAATCTCTCAATATGATAAGAACTTGTACAACTGTGAACTGTGTTGTGGAACTTTGCTGGCTATAATGGTCTAACCATAACTTGCACCTTCTGCATCTAGCATCCCTCATAATTATAATAATATGCATTGTTTCCAGACGTCCCGACAACCGATGCCGACGGGAGCGAACTCGACTGGTGACGTTCGAGCTACCTACTACATACGTAGAGTGAATGGAAATGACAAGTGCTGCGATTGTGGAGCTGCAGGTATGTTAATATGCTTACCGTTACCTTAGCTCTTCATAAAGGTCTACTCCATTTTGATACAATCTGGGTTCTGTAGAGACATTATGTAGAATCGTGAACTTTAGTTGTAGTGTATTATCATTATTTTTTAAAAGTCTATCTATAAGGCACTAGCCCGCGGTTTCACCCGCATAAGTTTCGATCCCGTGGGAATATCGGGATAAAAAGTGCCTATATGTTAATCCAGGGTGTAAGCTACCTCCATACAAAATTTTATCAAAAAAGGTTCAGCCGTTTGAGCGTGAAGAAGTAACAAACATATAAACACACACACACACACACACACCCCCCCCACACACACACACCCCCACACACACACACACCCCCACACACACCCCCACACACACACACACACACACATACTCACAAACTTTCGTCTTTATAATATTAGTGTGATACTCAAACGCCTAGACCAAGAATAATATGCAAATTATTATATTTGATGAGAGTTTCGAACTCGCGACGAATAGCTATTACGCTAATGAGGTTATTAAACTTTTCTAATATTGTTTAGAGATTTGATATTAACAGTTTAACACAAAAAAAAACGTGTGCGGTCGGGGGACCGCCGTCAGGAACAAAGTTCCTTACGCGTTACTCGCAAAACGACAACCACGATGAAAAAAATTGAAAATTTTCGCAGCCGCCATCATGTATTTACATTTTAACCTCACTGTCACCTCGAATTCATGAAAAATATATCTCTCTCTTTAATTATAGAAAGAGGCAGAGAGATAGAGACGTCGCATGGCGGGGACATTTTTCGTTACGTAGCGATTTCTATCAGTTTACTCTTACCGCAATCGGCGTTGAAGAACTTCGTTCCAAAAACATTTAAAATTTTGTAATTTTGTAACAAAAACTTGCTTAACTCATAACATGTATTTCTATTACAGATCCTGACTGGGCGAGTTTGAATCTGGGCGTGTTGATCTGCATCGAGTGCTCGGGCATACACCGGAACCTCGGCTCACACATATCGCGAGTGCGCTCGCTGGATCTCGATGAGTGGCCGTACGTATTATATTTTTTTGAACTGTTTTTATAAGCATCATCATTAATTTTCAACCGAAAGACGTCCACTGCTGGACATAGGCCCCCAAGCACCTCCACTTCGACCGGATCTGTGCTTCTCGCATCCAACGGGTTCCTGCGGCCTTCACAAGGTCGTCGGACCACCTTGTGGGACGCCTTCCAACGCTACATCTTCCGGTACGCGGTCGCCACTCCACAACCTTTCGGCCCCATCGGCCATCTGTTCTGCGAGCAATGTGCCCTGCTCACTGCACTTAAGTTTGGCAATTCTTCGGGCTATGTCGGTTACCTTGGTTCTCCTGCGGATCTCTTCATTCCTGATTCAATCACGCAGGGAAACTCCAAGCATAGCTATTTATAAGCATAATCAGCCTATATTATTCCTACTGCTAGGACAGGTCTGTGAGAGGAAGTGGGCCGTAATCCACCACACAGGGCAAATGTGGGTTGGTCATACCGACAAAACCTTCGATAATGCAGTATTTGTAGGCGGAATTTTACTCACTGTTTATCATCGACGTTTTTCTTGCTTCACTATGTTGTGTAGTCCATAGAGGAGCTTTCCAAGAAAGAATAAACAGCACGTAATATATTGTTCCGAAGTATGGATAAATAGAGATTGAGAATAAGTTTGATTTTCTGATCTCCGTCAGGCGTGATGGAGGTCAAGAGCGGGCCCAATCAGTAATTAAAAAAAAATGCATTTTTTGGCAGTTGCGCTGTTGGTTCGCAAGTTAAAATCTTATGTTTACTTTGATATTTCAGGTTGAGCCACGTGAGTGTAATGGTGTCTCTGGGTAACGATCTCGCGAATTCAATATGGGAGGCTGACTTTAGAGGTCACGTGAAACCCATGGCCACAGATAGTCGAGAGGAGAAGGAGAGGTAAGTTTTTATGTGTATTTGATATTATAATATTTATTTTGTAAATGTAATCTGGAAAGAAGATTCGGATAGTGACCGCCGAAGGGGCCACGTGTACCTACTTGATGTAATGTGCACAACAAAATACGTGGCTGACTCTGAGCTTGAAACTCGAATTTGAAATTCGAACGGTGCTTCGCATGTTGTTTTTGTGGGTGCAAATTAAAACACCTTAAAACGGTGGTAAAGTGGCATACGTGTGTTCCTGATATACAAGCCCGAGGCCTTCCAGCCGAGGATCTTGGTGATTTCGGGAGTCCATAGCGGGCCAATTTGGATCTTTCCGTATATTTCAGGAATCTCCATTAGAAACTATCCGGCTGCGTTTTATTTTCTGAATTTGGACTTTTGAAGCCACGCGTGAATTTAACATCATTGTAAGCTTTATATATTATTATAGGCTTTAGGGAAATGTTTTCCATCTAGGAGCGAGGGATAAACTAATACACTCTATTATTCTGGCCTAAAAATACGGTATCTTACGGTAATTATTTACAAATATTGTAAAAGTGGATGACTTTTTTTAGAATTTTAATAAATGTGTGAGTTACTGTAGTCACAGATTGTGCAAATCAATGTCATAAAGATTTAAAAAATATAAATTAAATTAGGAACCAGTTCGATTTTGTATAGACTCGTAGATTGTCCTATGGAGCAAGACCAGCATGTTTCCAAGCATTCTTATCTTGGATATAATCTTCTAATTTATAGTATGCTTGTTTACAAAGTGTATGTGTGTTTAATATGAGTTTTAAATTTTCTTTCATTTAATTGCAATATATCACAAGGTATTTTATTGTAACATTTAACACAGTACCCCATAAAAGATGTATGTACCTTGGGTCATCTGAAAAATGGTTTATGTATTTTATCTTTATTTCTAGTATTAAAATTATGTCTATCGTTTATTTTTTTAAAAAGATGTAGATTTTTTCTTACATACATAATATTTTCATAAATTAATTTGCAAGGTACCGTCATAATATTAATCCTTTTAAAAAGTTCCCTGTGAGATTCGCGGCGACGTAGATTATAAATAGCTCTGATAGCTCTTTTTTGCAAAATAAAGATGGATTCAATGTCAGCAGCTCGACCCCATAGTGAAATGCCGTACGACATAATGCTGTGAAAGTAGCTGAAATAGACTAAACGCGCGGTTTCTACATCAGTTAACTGTCTTATCTTTCTAACAGCATAAGCGGCCGAGCTAAGCCGCCCCGCAAGAGATGTTATGTGAGGTCCCCACTGTAATTTGTCGTCTAGCTAACTGTTTTTCTGTGAATCACTCACAGAAAAACAGTTTGATCAACAAACTCCAGTTTTTCTCCATTCAATATGATCTCATATTCACTTCTTCTAACATTACGAGTAGGTAATTTAAATCATTTGCATGGCAAATGACATGCAAATGACATTGCATTGGCATTTGGCATTTGGTTTTCTTTTCATTTAGTACCAAATTATTTAAGTACCGTAAACCAATAGAATAGAATAGAATAGAATACTCTTTATTATGTACACCATATAAATTACAGACATAAATATAGAAACTGTACAAAGGGTGACCAATTTTGGACCTGAAGAATAGAGTTATTCACGTCGTCAAGATTTTGTGCACGTCTGTCTATCTTACAGATTAATGAGCTGTAAATAACACCATCTTCGGTTGATTTTGAAGTAATTGGGGTAAATCATTAATGTAAACTAAAAAGAGGAATGGACCCAATATCGAACCTTGAGGAATGCCCATTGCTATTTCAGACCTTAATGAGTTTACGTCGTTTACTTGAACTTTAAGCTTTCTATCTTTTTGGTATAACTTTAGTAAATCAAGAGCTAAATTCCTAATCCCATAATGCTCAAGTTTCAGCAGAAGTGTCTCACGGTTTACGCAATCGAATGCCTTAGAGAGGTCGCAAAAGATTCCAATGGCATCTTGTGCTTCTTTCCAGGCGTTAAAAATGTTCTTTATTAGGTTGACACCGGCGTCAGTGGTACAACGCCCTTTGGTGTCTAATAATGTCTCCAATGATAAAATTAAACGTTGAAGTTAACGTATTGATTTTTTTTTCGATGAAAGCTGTCTGGTGGGATTTGAAGTTAGGGGTTAGCTTGCATGGATTTTTAAATATTTTTCTTGTTTGCAGGTGGATCCGCCTAAAGTACGAACGTCGCGCCTTCTTGAGCAGCGAGGCCGTCGCCACCGGCGTCGAGGCGCTGCGTACTGCGGGCGCGCGCGGCGCCGTGCCGGCCCTGGCGCGCGCGCTGGGGGCCGCGCCGCCGCGCGCGCCCGCGCCGCACGAGCGCGCGCTGGCGCTGCGGGCCGCGGCCGCCGCCGGACACCTGGCGGCCGCGCAGCTGCTCATCTGGGTATGTATCAGTACACGCGCCGGGGGCCGCGCCGGGGGCCGCGCCGCCGCGCGCGCCCGCGCCGCACGAGCGCGCGCTGGCGCTGCGGGCCGCGGCCGCCGCCGGACACCTGGCGGCCGCGCAGCTGCTCATCTGGGTATGTATCAGTACACGCGCCGGGGGCCGCGCCGGGGGCCGCGCCGCCGCGCGCGCCCGCGCCGCACGAGCGCGCGCTGGCGCTGCGGGCCGCGGCCGCCGCCGGACACCTGGCGGCCGCGCAGCTGCTCATCTGGGTATGTATCAGTACACGCGCCGGGGGCCGCGCCGGGGGCCGCGCCGCCGCGCGCGCCCGCGCCGCACGAGCGCGCGCTGGCGCTGCGGGCCGCGGCCGCCGCCGGACACCTGGCGGCCGCGCAGCTGCTCATCTGGGTATGTATCAGTACACGCGCCGGGGGCCGCGCCGGGGGCCGCGCCGGGGGCCGCGCCGGGGGCCGCGCCGCCGCGCGCGCCCGCGCCGCACGAGCGCGCGCTGGCGCTGCGGGCCGCGGCCGCCGCCGGACACCTGGCGGCCGCGCAGCTGCTCATCTGGGTATGTATCAGTACACGCGCCGGGGGCCGCGCCGGGGGCCGCGCCGGGGGCCGCGCCGGGGGCCGCGCCGCCGCGCGCGCCCGCGCCGCACGAGCGCGCGCTGGCGCTGCGGGCCGCGGCCGCCGCCGGACACCTGGCGGCCGCGCAGCTGCTCATCTGGGTATGTATCAGTACACGCGCCGGGGGCCGCGCCGGGGGCCGCGCCGGGGGCCGCGCCGGGGGCCGCGCCGCCGCGCGCGCCCGCGCCGCACGAGCGCGCGCTGGCGCTGCGGGCCGCGGCCGCCGCCGGACACCTGGCGGCCGCGCAGCTGCTCATCTGGGTATGTATCAGTACACGCGCCGGGGGCCGCGCCGGGGGCCGCGCCGGGGGCCGCGCCGGGGGCCGCGCCGCCGCGCGCGCCCGCGCCGCACGAGCGCGCGCTGGCGCTGCGGGCCGCGGCCGCCGCCGGACACCTGGCGGCCGCGCAGCTGCTCATCTGGGTATGTATCAGTACACGCGCCGGGGGCCGCGCCGGGGGCCGCGCCGCCGCGCGCGCCCGCGCCGCACGAGCGCGCGCTGGCGCTGCGGGCCGCGGCCGCCGCCGGACACCTGGCGGCCGCGCAGCTGCTCATCTGGGTATGTATCAGTACACGCGCCGGGGGCCGCGCCGGGGGCCGCGCCGCCGCGCGCGCCCGCGCCGCACGAGCGCGCGCTGGCGCTGCGGGCCGCGGCCGCCGCCGGACACCTGGCGGCCGCGCAGCTGCTCATCTGGGTATGTATCAGTACACGCGCCGGGGGCCGCGCCGGGGGCCGCGCCGGGGGCCGCGCCGGGGGCCGCGCCGCCGCGCGCGCCCGCGCCGCACGAGCGCGCGCTGGCGCTGCGGGCCGCGGCCGCCGCCGGACACCTGGCGGCCGCGCAGCTGCTCATCTGGGTATGTATCAGTACACGCGCCGGGGGCCGCGCCGGGGGCCGCGCCGGGGGCCGCGCCGCCGCCGGACACCTGGCGGCCGCGCAGCTGCTCATCTGGGTATGTATCAGTACACGCGCCGGGGGCCGCGCCGGGGGCCGCGCCGCCGCGCGCGCCCGCGCCGCACGAGCGCGCGCTGGCGCTGCGGGCCGCGGCCGCCGCCGGACACCTGGCGGCCGCGCAGCTGCTCATCTGGGTATGTATCAGTACACGCGCCGGGGGCCGCGCCGGGGGCCGCGCCGCCGCGCGCGCCCGCGCCGCACGAGCGCGCGCTGGCGCTGCGGGCCGCGGCCGCCGCCGGACACCTGGCGGCCGCGCAGCTGCTCATCTGGGTATGTATCAGTACACGCGCCGGGGGCCGCGCCGGGGGCCGCGCCGCCGCGCGCGCCCGCGCCGCACGAGCGCGCGCTGGCGCTGCGGGCCGCGGCCGCCGCCGGACACCTGGCGGCCGCGCAGCTGCTCATCTGGGTATGTATCAGTACACGCGCCGGGGGCCGCGCCGGGGGCCGCGCCGCCGCGCGCGCCCGCGCCGCACGAGCGCGCGCTGGCGCTGCGGGCCGCGGCCGCCGCCGGACACCTGGCGGCCGCGCAGCTGCTCATCTGGGTATGTATCAGTACACGCGCCGGGGGCCGCGCCGGGGGCCGCGCCGGGGGCCGCGCCGGGGGCCGCGCCGCCGCGCGCGCCCGCGCCGCACGAGCGCGCGCTGGCGCTGCGGGCCGCGGCCGCCGCCGGACACCTGGCGGCCGCGCAGCTGCTCATCTGGGTATGTATCAGTACACGCGCCGGGGGCCGCGCCGGGGGCCGCGCCGGGGGCCGCGCCGCCGCGCGCGCCCGCGCCGCACGAGCGCGCGCTGGCGCTGCGGGCCGCGGCCGCCGCCGGACACCTGGCGGCCGCGCAGCTGCTCATCTGGGTATGTATCAGTACACGCGCCGGGGGCCGCGCCGGGGGCCGCGCCGCCGCGCGCGCCCGCGCCGCACGAGCGCGCGCTGGCGCTGCGGGCCGCGGCCGCCGCCGGACACCTGGCGGCCGCGCAGCTGCTCATCTGGGTATGTATCAGTACACGCGCCGGGGGCCGCGCCGGGGGCCGCGCCGCCGCGCGCGCCCGCGCCGCACGAGCGCGCGCTGGCGCTGCGGGCCGCGGCCGCCGCCGGACACCTGGCGGCCGCGCAGCTGCTCATCTGGGTATGTATCAGTACACGCGCCGGGGGCCGCGCCGGGGGCCGCGCCGCCGCGCGCGCCCGCGCCGCACGAGCGCGCGCTGGCGCTGCGGGCCGCGGCCGCCGCCGGACACCTGGCGGCCGCGCAGCTGCTCATCTGGGTATGTATCAGTACACGCGCCGGGGGCCGCGCCGGGGGCCGCGCCGCCGCGCGCGCCCGCGCCGCACGAGCGCGCGCTGGCGCTGCGGGCCGCGGCCGCCGCCGGACACCTGGCGGCCGCGCAGCTGCTCATCTGGGTATGTATCAGTACACGCGCCGGGGGCCGCGCCGGGGGCCGCGCCGGGGGCCGCGCCGGGGGCCGCGCCGCCGCGCGCGCCCGCGCCGCACGAGCGCGCGCTGGCGCTGCGGGCCGCGGCCGCCGCCGGACACCTGGCGGCCGCGCAGCTGCTCATCTGGGTATGTATCAGTACACGCGCCGGGGGCCGCGCCGGGGGCCGCGCCGCCGCGCGCGCCCGCGCCGCACGAGCGCGCGCTGGCGCTGCGGGCCGCGGCCGCCGCCGGACACCTGGCGGCCGCGCAGCTGCTCATCTGGGTATGTATCAGTACACGCGCCGGGGGCCGCGCCGGGGGCCGCGCCGCCGCGCGCGCCCGCGCCGCACGAGCGCGCGCTGGCGCTGCGGGCCGCGGCCGCCGCCGGACACCTGGCGGCCGCGCAGCTGCTCATCTGGGTATGTATCAGTACACGCGCCGGGGGCCGCGCCGGGGGCCGCGCCGCCGCGCGCGCCCGCGCCGCACGAGCGCGCGCTGGCGCTGCGGGCCGCGGCCGCCGCCGGACACCTGGCGGCCGCGCAGCTGCTCATCTGGGTATGTATCAGTACACGCGCCGGGGGCCGCGCCGGGGGCCGCGCCGCCGCGCGCGCCCGCGCCGCACGAGCGCGCGCTGGCGCTGCGGGCCGCGGCCGCCGCCGGACACCTGGCGGCCGCGCAGCTGCTCATCTGGGTATGTATCAGTACACGCGCCGGGGGCCGCGCCGGGGGCCGCGCCGCCGCGCGCGCCCGCGCCGCACGAGCGCGCGCTGGCGCTGCGGGCCGCGGCCGCCGCCGGACACCTGGCGGCCGCGCAGCTGCTCATCTGGGTATGTATCAGTACACGCGCCGGGGGCCGCGCCGGGGGCCGCGCCGCCGCGCGCGCCCGCGCCGCACGAGCGCGCGCTGGCGCTGCGGGCCGCGGCCGCCGCCGGACACCTGGCGGCCGCGCAGCTGCTCATCTGGGTATGTATCAGTACACGCGCCGGGGGCCGCGCCGGGGGCCGCGCCGCCGCGCGCGCCCGCGCCGCACGAGCGCGCGCTGGCGCTGCGGGCCGCGGCCGCCGCCGGACACCTGGCGGCCGCGCAGCTGCTCATCTGGGTATGTATCAGTACACGCGCCGGGGGCCGCGCCGGGGGCCGCGCCGCCGCGCGCGCCCGCGCCGCACGAGCGCGCGCTGGCGCTGCGGGCCGCGGCCGCCGCCGGACACCTGGCGGCCGCGCAGCTGCTCATCTGGGTATGTATCAGTACACGCGCCGGGGGCCGCGCCGGGGGCCGCGCCGCCGCGCGCGCCCGCGCCGCACGAGCGCGCGCTGGCGCTGCGGGCCGCGGCCGCCGCCGGACACCTGGCGGCCGCGCAGCTGCTCATCTGGGTATGTATCAGTACACGCGCCGGGAGCCGCGGGGGGGGCCGCGCCGGGGGCCGCGCCGCCGCGCAGCTGCTTATCTGGGTATGTATCGGTACACCGATTCTCCCATCGCAGCTCGCTTCCGGACATAGGCTTCGCCCTCAACGTGTCAAACTTAGACGTGACTGATCAAATTATGAACATGCACGCTGCCGAATGAATAAACCCAGCAACACGATTTTTTTCAAAATATCGCGTTATTTCTCACAGAAATAACCTCTCTGTCAGACAAACATAAACCATTTCAGCCATGTAAAAAAATAAATGAAGAAGTGTCACTTCTCACTAAAACAAAAATAAAGTTCTCATCTTAGTATTTAAATTAATTTACGAGAAAAAATAATGACCACAATATACCAATTATCAAATTTTCTATCCACAGCACAATGGCAACCCGAACTACCCGGACGCAGACGGCCATACCTGCGTGTTCTACGCCCGCGCCGCAGCCAACCACCTGTCGGGCATCCCCACACAGTACCCCAAGACTCTCCAGCTCACCTGCCCGCTGCACCCCAACCCGCCGCACAGCTCAACACCCAGCTCGGCAACCAACTCAACAAGCTCCAATTCAAGCACCAAAAGCTCACTCAAGAACCCAGAACCAGAATGCAATTGCATCATCTTTGAGTTGCTAAACGCTCAAAGCGCGAGCAAAGCTCTTGTCGAGCTCCTGATTGGCTTACAAAACAACCAATACATGAACGGGTATGATCACAATGTCAGTGTTGCCAGCTTTGCACACAACACTCTAGGGCGGCCATCTTTAGGCCCAAATCTATCGCTAACGAATGGAAAATGCGGCAGCGTAGTGTAATACGGTTTTTTTCTACATCTAATTGTCGGTTTGGAATAATTGTTGATATTGCGACTGAACGTTGTTACCGTTATGGTATATTTATACTTGATTCACGTGTGTGCTGCAGTTTTGTAAGTTATTTAAAGTTGTTGATTATTTATTGACAAAATGTATCAGTACATTTAGTATTATAATATTTATATTTTTTGTGACAAGCCCAGTGATTTTGCAGTTCGCTTACTAAAACAAGTTTCTTCGTTTTATTATCTTGTTATTTCCAAATTTGTTTTTATAGCAAAATTGATTAATATGAGAGAGATTATTTATTAAAATAATAGTATTTTAATTGCCATGAATAAGGCATTTAATTTGATACGACAAAGAGTTCGTATACCAAATTTAAAGCTATAACGTAAGTACTTATTTGTACACTGTGCTTACAAAACTGCGCTTCACACATTTTTGTTACACGTAGTGTATTAATATGTAAACGTATACATATTACACACGACTGACGGTACATTATTTGACGTGATTTCTGATTCTTACATTAAAAAAAAAACTTCGCGAAATTAGTTAAAATTCCGTGTCTGTCAATTTAAAAAGTTAATTAAATTAGACAAATTGTTAGTGTAATTGAAATTCTGTACGTTTTTAGTGTCTTCATGCTTAGTTCACTAGGCAGAGATACTTTTGGCTCAAAACACTTATTAGCTTGTACAATAAACATGGCAGCTCACTAGCGCTCCCATCGGTGGATACCGGAACTAACGATGGCACGACAATCTAAAATGAACTTTAATATTCTCTGAAGACTCATTTATATATGCACATACAAATACGATACGACAAATATTGGTTTCTTCGAAATTGAGGACTCTGGCTATCGTAGCAAAATGCTTATAAGTGTTTTCAGCCAATTTGTAATTTCTTTCATTACGTATTACAGTTTTACATATCCGGTGTGTTAATAGTTCAAATTTTTAATACAATTTTTTTCTAGTTGCGTAGTTGATTAGGTACCAATTGCATTTTAGGAACACATAATTTTCATTAAAAAAAAACACGCAATGAATCTTACGGCAAAATATTTTGAAGTTTCCCCATAATTTTCACATAGCATTCATTTCAACTGTACCGCAAAGCTGTCTATATATTAAAATATAATATTCAACACTTTATTTTCTTATCAATATGAACTAAATGTCTATAGTTACAATAGTGTTACAATTATAGTGTGCTACCGAAGTAATATAATAGCCAATATGCTAACGGGCATACGTAATTATATCTAGATCAACTAGTCTACGTGGCGTTGCGGAGTTAGTACCAAATAAGTACCGATTTAGGCTGAGATTTTACGGATTTTGCTGACTCAGATCTACGGATTTTGTGAAAACGGATTTTAATATTACAAGTGTTGATTTACTTGTATTGGTCAGACGTTTGCTAAAGGGATTTTGATGTTCTTCGGGTGTTAGCAAAATTCGGGTAGTCGAAGTTTTAATATAGAATTATTAACAAGCAAAAATCTGTGAAAGAAACTTGAGGGAAAAGTTGATATGGTTATTGTAGACAGTGGGAATGGAGTAGCTATCAATGGATTTTGACTAACTTTTTGGTGTACTCTCAATGATGTAGTATTAGTGATTAATCTTCACCACCATGGATTTTGAAGTTTGGTTTACACATGGCGTCTGTGAGCGGAGTTATCCCAGCTGAATTTTGGACCAAAGATGTTTGTACTTTTTGCTATTATTACGCTAAGAAGAAGACATTGTGAAAATACTATAGTTGATGGACTGAAATTAACTTTATAACCGGACATAAAGAGGGGCCCGTGGCTAAATAATAACAGCCGCACAGGTCGATCGATCAGGTTAAGCTACGCTTGCCGCGGTTGGTCTGTGGATGGGTGACCATCTTTACATACCGAGACCCCTCCGTGCCTCGGAAACCACGTTAAGCCGTTGGTCCCGGCTGTCATTCGTGGATCTTTGACAGTCGTTACGGGGGTCACAAGCCCGAAAGTCTGACAACCAGTCTTACCAAGGGGTATCGTATTACCCAGTAACTGGGTTGTGGAGGTCAAATAGGCAGTCACTCCATGTTAAAATACTGGTATTCAGCTGCATCCGGCTAGACTGGAACCCGACCCCAACTTGGTTGGGAAAAGGCTAGGCAGATGGTGATGATAAACCGGACATGAATGCTAACCACTTATTTGAATATGGTATTGTTGTAACATTGTTCCAGTTCCCTCACAGCCTGCAAAACCCATATCAACCTTACCTCAGTGATCTACCAAGCCGGTACTTATAACCAAGTTTCCACATAAAGTCACAGTTTAGCATAGATGTTACACTAATCGTTTAGAAGCGAGATCTCAGCTCAATGCTATTTGTAGGGTATAGGATAACAATTTAGTGGTAATTTCTCATGCTTTACCCTAGAGCCTTTGGGTGTGGCGTTCGTGGTTCTTTAACTAAAGCTGGTAATCTTTGAGTACCTTTGAGTACAAGAAAAATGTCTATTGTTGTGAGACCCCCGGGGGCAACGCGTATCATCGGATCCGTTAGAGTTAAATACGGGTTTATATTATCTTTGATATCGATTTTAGTGCAGAAACTTTACACAAACAATTCACACAGATTTTAATAAGTTTAATTTTTTTTTCTATAAAAATTAAACTTGACTTTCACTTTCTTGACCCATTTTCAATTTATAGGCATTTTTCTAGAGTAAAATTACTAAAGTTCTTGAATATTTCAGTAATTTTACTCTAGAAAGGTGCTTAGTCAAATACCTAAATCTATATTTATGACAACAAACTCTTGGTTTTGAAGTCAACATATTTTAGCGCCACTGCTAAACTAACATCCAATGCAAAGTTAACGAATCACGGACAATTAACATTCCAGTTTGTAAATTATTCAGCACCCCAAAGGCTAAATAGTCGATGTGATATACTTAAGGTCTCCCTTAATAAACCAAAATGTACTGATCCTTCTGTGCCTACTCTTAGGTAGTACGCTTCACGACTATAGGCCAGGAGCTAGAGTACACTTAATAAAAATTCATGCATCACAAGCTCCTGGACTATTGTCAAATTTCCAATTTGTAAAGTACTTCATTGTAATATTATCGCGTTTTTATTAGAATTAATCTTTTAGATGTTTGTGCTTTCTGTTTATTTTGATAATAATTGGAGATTATAATTTTTTGGCCTGAGTTTGGACTGGTATTTCGGATTATTCTGATACTTGGACTGAACGGATTCGTATTTTAGTATCATATTGTACCCAATTTTGAAATCACAATTCATTATATATATGATATACTACTCACATAAATAAGGTACTCTTAGTAAAATACATACGATTGGTGTGGTCCAGGTGTTGGAAACTAAAAATCCTTTGTGTTGCTCTCGGAACAATACGAGCTGTATTCAAGCAATCGGAATGTCAGTCTGCCTCAGCAAGTTTTTAGGAGAGTTTATTAAAGAAAATATTTTATGTTTGCAAATTGTGGTACAGCCTGTTCAAGCCGTGGCCTGAAGATATCTTTGGCAATGCAAAACCAATTCTAATGATTTTAGACCTTACGGCCATTTTTCTCTAATTATTATATTTATATTAATCGGCTGTGAATGCGCATAGCCTACTATCTCGCCGCTGGTTGTTCTGATGTCAGAATCATAAATTTTCAGATATTACGTTATTCAGGCCAATTTCGTCCGTTCAGGCCACGGTCTGGATTGTACATTTTGAACGATACAGTGAGAATATTCTTGGCTATCTCTAAGAGGGCTTTGTACAATTAAATCTAAAATTTAATATTACTTATCTATTCGTTTTACTTAAAGCGTTACATGTCTTGTAAATGTTACTTATATTAGAAAATTAATTCATTCTAATTTTACGGAAAGTAAAAAAAAAATAAGTTCTGTTTGTACATTTAGTGATTAAAATCGTTTACCGACGCAGTATTCGAAACATTTGTATAAAAATCACATTAGAATTTCTGGGCACTTTGTATAGTGTATTTTAACATTATTTTATTTAAGTCCTCTGTTGAAATTTTATTAATAATTTTAAATTATGTTATGTTGCGTTGCTTGATTCGCAAGATTATTAAGATTTTTTAAAGTTTTTTTTTTGTAAATTCTTTTTAGAAGCCAAAGAGCTTAATTGTAAATATATTGTATTATGCAGCTATGGGTTTGTTAGCTGTGGATAATTCTTTCGTTATTGTAATTTTAAGAGATCCGTTAACGTTTTTTCTTGTGAGAATAAAATGATAAGGACGTAATTTCTTTGTTTCATTGACTATCAACTACCCGAAACATTAAACAAGGATATAAAGTGATCACTCCCCTGCTGATGACAGAAGAATATAAATAGTGCTGTAGGTATGTGAATACAGGATTTCGGGCACCTCGATGATCGCACCAGCACGATCGCACGGTCAACGATTTTTTTGCTCAAGAAACGCACAAAATAATGCAGGCCCCGTGTAAGAAAAAGAGATACATATTATTTTTATAGAGGTATGAGGAACAGGGTGTAAAGTTCACTTAACTCCATAGAAAAGGGAGGATCCTGACGGGTGCCCGATGATTCATGTCGGGCCGCTGTATATAAGCTAGTTGCGCGGTAAACTCTGCTTGCGAGATGCAGGATTTCGTGTGACGTCAGTATGACGCGTAGTTCGCATGTGGCGTTTGTACATACCGCTACATATTAATAGCTGATCGCTGACTGTTCACATCGCCGCGTCGGCACTAGTTTTCCCAGCGACAAGAGTTATCCTATCAATGAGAGTACTAACTCAGCGAGGCTCGCTTGGCGGTCAGAACATTCGCTGAGAGACTCACGCTTGGCACATACCCATACCATACCATACTACTACTACACTCTCGAAGTAAGGCGTTACGTACTTCCTGCTTATCATCGCCTGCCGTATTATGCGGGTTGAGTCCGATTGCCAGGAACTGGTGGCGCAGTTGGTAAGGCTTTTTATCCTGGTTGTCCCCAAACATCCACTCAGGCCACAAGTCAACGGCGGCTGCTAGCCGTACCGTGAGCGTTTACTACGACTGGACAGGAAAAGGCCTGCGCCTGGTGACGGGGACCATCACGGGACACTGCTCGCTAAACAAACACTTTCACACAATAGGCATAACGGACAGTCCCCTGTGCAAGGCTTGCATGGAGGCTGATGAAACCATTGCGCATGTGCTCTTTGAGTGCACAGGCGTCACCCAGATAAGGCGAGAAACCCTTAGGACACCCAGATTGTACACAGATGTTCTCAACAGATCAGGAGACTTAATCAGCTTCTGGAGGGAGGTGGGCTGATTGGAATAAACACCGACGGCCGCCATGGCCCACGCACAATGGTCCATTTGAAGGACTTAGTGCGGAAACCAAACCCATAACATAGAACATAGCCGTACCGTCAGTAGGTACGCGGCAGTGGAGTGAAATGGAGCAACTTGTAAGACTTTTGTCGGATTTCGGAACTTCTACCAGATTACACGATAGTCTATTGGGAATTCGAACAAAGCCTATTGAATTACTCAATTTAGTCGTAATCTTAGGAATTTTCAGACAGATACCTACCTAACCTAAAGGATTAGGGCAGTAAGTAATTGAGTCCCCAAATCTACGAGATTATTGGATTTGGAAACGGCGGAGAAGTGATACTGGACGGAATTGCGTTATCAAGATGTAGGCTTTATAGGTAGATAGGTAGGTATAGGTACCTAACCTGAGCTGATATGGTTTATTCCCGATCGTCCCCGCCCCGTCGTCCCCACTGGGCACGAGTGGGAAAAAAAGTTTCGTTCCTCCCCAGTGGTTGGAGCGAAAATTGGAAATTTTTATTTTCCACCAGAAAAAAAATAAACTACGATAAATCCTATTTGGAAACATCAACTTACTACTACTACTGCGGTCGAGCCTATGTTCTAATATTAATATAAGCGACAGTAGCACGGGTACACGATCGTCGCGTTCATAATTAAAAAAACGACAAGGTCTTTCTGACTGTCGTAGTTTCAACCTTAGTGAAGTTTCAATTTAGTGGGAAATGTTGACAAAAGTGATAAGGTATTTAGGACGTCGAATATGCTTAAGTAGCTATTTTATTTTATTTTATTTATTTGGGACAAAAAACAGTTATACATTGCAGCATTTACAAAAATTAGTTATATTACAGTCAAAAAAACGTATAACCCACACTATTGTCCACGACGTGACATCAGAGTACGATAACGAACGCATGTTAAAAGAGAGAGAGAAAAAAAAAGAGGAGTAGGTACATAGGTATTTAGAAGAAAAACACTATATACCGACAAATCGGAGGAAACGGATGACAAGAGCATCCGTCCTATGGGCGACTTGCAAGAAATTGTGAAACCAATCTTTTAAATTTAGATTGCGACAGCGCGAAAATATCAAAATCAATGAATTGTGAGTTATAGGTTTCTAAAAGTCGGCGGAGAGGAGCTCGCACCCCGGCCTTCGTTCTACATCGCGTAATGTAGTGTACGGTGCACGTACATGGGTTTTAAAATATATTTATTACAATAAGTTAGCCAGTAGGCTCGCGTATTTGCACTTTGGACGCGACCTACATTTGGCAGTGCATTGACACTGACATATTGCATTGTTCTATGCATTTTATGTATATTACATTTTAGTGTTCAATTAGACGTGGTTTGAGTCGGACAACTTGCATTTTTATTTAGATTCATCCCGTTGAGCACTCACTGACGTATTCTGCATTTAAGTTTAAGTTTGACATTTGACATCTGCATTGACATTACTTATGTTAGGGAAGCACCCTACATAGTTTTTTGGTCCTTCGAAACTATTGCAACGTACATAGTTTTTTGGTCCTTCGTAACCATTGCAAGTACTATACAGTCCGATACGTCGGTCGATAAGTCGCCGCGCGGGATCTGTGTCGTGTCGTGTCATACCGTGCCACGTGTGTTGCCGTGCAGGAGCATTCGGGGAGATAGCAGCGGTCCAGGTTCCAGAGCGTCGCATTGCACTGCATTTGCATACAGGGAGAGTTCCTGAGTTTCAAGTAAGATCGTTCATTATTTATCTTACGGCTTTACAATGGAGGGTTTCATCGTGCGTCAAGCGGAGATCCTCGAGGAAGTAAAAAGAATCCATTCTAATTTTAAGAAGGATTCAGCGAGTAGGAAGAGCACCGAATACATTCGTGAAAGGCTTGAGAGGTTAGATGTACTATGGGCGGAATGTGAAGAGAAGAACCGGGAGCTGAGTGCAGTAAAGGAGAAAGATCATCAATATTTCACCGGTAACATTTATGAGGTCATTAAAAGCTGGTACCATGGAACGCGTCAGGAGATTGCAGCGTTCGAGATGAAGACTCTTGCTGGACCCAGTAACGCCGGTCATAGTAAGTTAAACATTGAGTTCGACAAGACCCTGTTCGAGACATCTGTAGGAATAGAGGACAAGCTACTCGAGTTACAGCAGTTGCAACAAGCTAACTTCCGTGCATTTACTAGGTTAGTAAATCGAAGCCTGGACGAGGTTAAGGAGAAATGGGAAATTGAGGATATGCTTAAGACTGTGGAGTTCCGGTGGACTGCGATTGACAAATTACATTTACAAATTGATGGCATATTAGAGGGGAATTCACAGGAATATTATGACGAGTTCTGTCGCCACGAAAATGCATTTACAAATATGAAACGGGCGCTGAACACGAAATTAAACGCTTCTATACATCAACAGCAAACGTTGCCTAAAATTGACATACCTATCTTTAACGGCAACTATACCTTATGGCCTACTTTTATGGATCTCTACGTAGAAGCGATTCATAATAATTCGGCGATCGCAAAAACTCAAAAAATGCAGCATCTAAAGGGTAGACTTCGCGGTGAAGCGGAAAAACTCGTGCAGCATTTACACATAGCACCCGAAAATTATGACACGTGTTGGGAAATCTTGAACCATAGATATAATAATAAGTTTCTGTTATTTACCAGAAATTTCCAGGTATTTATGCGTCAACCTAATTTGCAAAAACAATCTGCGTTCGACCTCAAGCGGTTATATGATACTACCAACGAAATCATAAATGCGATACACAACTTGGGCATTGATACAAGCTCATGGGATCCGATTCTAGTTTACGTGTTGTGCGAAAAATTAGACTCCGAAACGTATTCAGAATACATGCAGTCCAGGTCGGATCCGCGCGAAATACCAACATACAACCATTTTATGGATTTCGTCGAAAACAAGTTTATGGCATTAGAACCGTTGCACAGGAAAAAGCCAGAAAACGGTGATAAAACTGCATCAAAACCACATGTAAAAACGCCACATCCGTTCGGAAAAAATTCCAAGTCACAACCCAATAAAGGTTCAGCAACCTATTCTCGCAATTTCCATGCGTCAAACGCTGGACAATTCAGCAAGATTATTTGTTCATTGTGCAATACGAATCATGCATTATTTCAATGTTCTAAATTCGCGGACATGCTGAGTCCGGAAAAAATGGCATTTATAGAAAACAACAAAATATGCAAAAATTGTTTGTATGTGCATACTAAGGGTTACTGTGCATCACAGAAAAGATGCAGAGATTGCAACGAACAACATAACACACTTCTGCACAGTGATATTGTGAAGTCAGCGCAAACGCCCTCAGCAACACAAACAGCACCTAAACCGTCGTCATCGACTTCAACTAGGTCAAATAAAAATCTGCAAAACAACTTCGCATCAAATAATGATGATGAAATATTATTACCAACAGCATTATTGCAAGTAGCCACAGCTGGAGGTGACTACATTACACTAAGGGCTCTAGTTGATCAAGGCTCACAAATTACGTTGATAACGGAGAATGCAGCTCAAAGATTGGGCATAAAGCGTCAACAGCTGAGTGCAAACATAAGCGGCATCGGTACTTTATCCAACAGGAGTAAAGGAAAGGTCCATCTATCCTGCAAGTCCTTATATAACGACTTCCAGTTGACAACGGAAGCGTTAATCATGACACGGGTAGTAAACAGTCTGCCTAACGTTACATTTGCAAAGAAACCTTGGGCTCATTTGACAGACATCACACTAGCCGACCCAGATTACAACTTATCTAGGCCCATTGACATACTTCTGGATGCACACATATTTTCCGAAATACTCATGAATGGCTTAGTCAAAGGGGAGGTTAATGAACCCATGGCTCAACAAACACGGTTGGGGTGGATATTGTCAGGCAATGTCACCAAAACATTTAATTGCAACGTCGTAGTTAATGAAGTTAACGACTTGACAAAATACTGGGAAGTGGAAGACATCAATGGAGATGCATGCAATTCTATGACGTCAGAGGAACGATATTGTGAGGAGTTCTACACTGTAACAACCAAGCGATTAGGTGATGGCAGATATGCAGTTCGTTTGCCAATGAAGCCTAATTTTAATCAGCTGCTGGGCAAGTCAAAGCCACGAGCTGTAGCACAATTTATGCAATTAGAAAGGAGATTAGGCAGGGATGACAAACTATCAGATAGTTACATCAAATTTATGCAAGAGTACCTGGAAATGGGACATATGAAAGAGAACAAACCTGGCTGCAACCCGGTATGCTACTTACCTCATCATGGAGTCTTAAAACAGGACTCGGTGACATCAAAATTAAGGGTGGTTTTTAACGCCTCCCAGAAAACTGACACAGGTTACAGCCTGAATGACTTGATGGAGTGTGGCCCTAAGCTTCATCAAGATCTATTGACATTATTATTAGGATGGCGGCTATACAAGTACGTCTTTACTGCAGATTGTGAGAAGATGTACCGCATGATCCTTGTCCATGAAGAAGATCAACACTTGCAAAAGATCCTGTGGAGGGAATCCAACCAAGGTCCCTTAAAGGAGTTCCAGTTATGCACAGTGACGTATGGCACCAAGGCAGCACCATTTCTAGCTCTTCGAACGCTGAAACAGCTTGCAGACGATGATGCACAGAAATATCCGTTAGCAGCGGATGTCATTGCTAACGAAATGTACGTTGATGACGTCCTAAGTGGCAGCAACTCCATCGAACGAGCACAAGAAATTCAAAAGCAACTCATCAACATGCTGAGTGGAGCTGGCCTTACACTACGGAAGTGGTCAAGCAACGACCAGGCCTTGATTGAAAGCTTATCTTCTTCAGGTCTTAACCAAACGACAATGCATTTTACAAATGACGGAATGACAAAAGCCCTGGGGGTCCAGTGGAATCCTACAACTGACACATTTTCGTTTACAAACAAAATACAATTTGACAATAAAAACCAATTGACAAAAAGAAAGCTACTATCGGAAATCTCGAAAATTTTCGATCCACTGGGCTGGCTGACACCTTTGACAGTAAAAGCAAAACTGCTGTTCCAAAGCGTCTGGCTATCGGGATGCGAGTGGGATGAAACCTTACCTGACAGTGTGCAAGAAGAATGGAAGCAGTTTACTAGCGATTTACACAACATTACCGAATATCAAATACCAAGGTGGCTGGGAGATATTACGAAACCATTCCAAGTACATGGGTTCTGCGATGCGTCCGAAAAGGCCTACGCATGCGCTATATACCTGCTGACAACAAATGACAAAAACGAGCCTACGACTAGACTTATCGCTGCAAAATCGAGGTTATCGCCAATTAACAAAAAATTGACCCTACCGCGACTCGAATTATGTGGAGCGCTACTACTGACACGGCTCATGAAAAAGGTCCTGACAGCCTTTAAATGGGACATTGTGCACAAAAATACATACGCCTGGACGGACTCTATGATTGTATTAGGCTGGCTACATGGGGACGTCACAAAATGGAAGTCGTTCGTCAGCAACAGAGTACAGCAAGTGCATGACGTAATTCCAAAACAGCACTGGAGTTATGTCAAGTCCGAGGAAAATGCTGCAGATTGTGCATCACGCGGAATCAGTTGTTCCAAACTATTGCAACATTCTTTGTGGTGGCAAGGTCCCCACTGGATGAAAAATTACAGTGAAGATACTTTTGACAAAATTGCAATTACACCGACAACATGCGAATCAAAACAAAAACAAATGCAAACTTATGTTGTGAAATGTGAACCGTCTTCAATAGTAATTGAGTTATTAGACAAACACAGCAATTTGACTCGTATTACAAGGGTCATTGCCTGGATGAAACGTTTCATAAACAGCTGTTCGAACACTGACACTCATCGTACTACTACTTATTTGACATCTACAGAACTACAAAGCGCTGAAAACCTAATAATGAAACATATTCAATTGCATGCCTTCAATGACGAGATTATGAGATTGAAGGAAAACAAAGGTTTGAGCTCAAAAAGTAGCCTTTTGAGTTTAAATCCATTCCTTGACAAACATGACATTCTGCGAGTAGGTGGAAGGTTACGCAACTCAAACTTACCCGAAGACACTAAACATCCAATTCTACTACCACATGACAATAAACTGACAGAGTTATTAATTTGGCAAGCTCACAGAAGAACATTACACGGAGGTCTTAAGTTAACCCTGACACATCTACGACAAAGAGTCTGGATCGTAGGAGGACATCGCGCCGTCAAAAAGGTCTTACACAAATGCGTAACATGTCGCCGATTTAATGCTAAACAAACAAACCAGATTATGGCTGATCTACCAGAGCCGAGAGTGACAGTATCTCGCCCATTTACACATACAGGTGTCGATTTTACTGGACACATTGAAATCAAGGCAAATAAAGGCCGAGGCGTCAGAACATTGCTGGCGTACGTTGCAGTATTTGTTTGTCTAGCAACAAAAGCCATTCATCTAGAACTGGTATCAGAACTATCCAGTACAGCATTCCTATCGGCTTTCAAGCGCTTCTGCGCACGTCGAGGTACGCCACGGGACATGTACAGCGACAACGGCACGAACTTTGTGGGTGCAAATCGGATCCTACTGCAACAATACAAACGCATTGTAGAAAACATTGACAACTTCTTCTTGGGCAAAATATCAGAGATGGGAATTCAATGGCACTTCAATGCCCCGGTCTGGCCAAGCGCAGGCGGACTGTGGGAAGCCGCTGTGAAGAGCATGAAATATCATCTCAAACGGGTCATTGGAGACCAACGTCTGACATACGAAGAATTTACAACTCTACTATGTCAGATAGAAGCTTGCTTGAACTCACGACCACTATGCACCGTTTCAGAGAACGCCGAAGAGATAAACTGTTTAACTCCAGGACATTTCTTAACCGGCACATCGCTCATGACAATTCCAGAACCCGACATGGACAATACTTACCGTTTAAACACGAGATGGCAAATTGTACAACAACTTAGCAAGGATTTCTGGAAGAAGTGGTCGCAAGAGTACCTCCAACAACTACAAGCGAGACTAAAGTGGAAACGAAAGAATACTGACATAAAGAAAAATGACATTGTATGCATTAAAGATGAAAGGTTACCTGCAGGAAAATGGGCACTGGGTCGTGTAGCGGATTTACACCCTGGAAAGGACGGCCACACTAGAGTTGTGACATTACAAACTGCAAAAGGCGAAACTAAACGACCTATTACAAAACTGGTACCACTAGTGGAGGCTGAGGAACAAAACAACCCTGACACTGACAAACTACCCAAAAACAGGCGAAACCGAGCTAAAACGCTTACCTGGAACAGCTTGGTATGTTATATGCTGATGCTAGTTATGACATTGATAACACCAACTGTCCAGCAAGATATGAAACTTACTCAACTGACAAAAAATCAAACACAATCCAACATAACGAAAATCACCTATTCCAACTGCTTAAAAACCAGACAAGTGTTCTGGAAACTGAGAACAACATTGTACAGCGAAACGAAGCAACAATGGTGAAGCAGTTCACTTTAATTAACGATCATCTCACGTCCCTAGAAAACAAGACGCTCAAAGATAAACTTGAGAGTTCACATGCATTCTACATAATTACATCGGCCTTAGCTGCAGAAAGAATGGCCCAAAACTTAAAAGATATTCAAGAATCACTCATCAACACCCTGACAAATATGTACCAAGGACATATGGACGTACATCTACTATCACCAACCCAAATGCAAAGCGAACTAGATAGAGTAGCTCGACTACTACCTCGCGATTCTACACTACCTGAAGTTCGTAATGACATAAGAGACATCTACAGGCTGTTCAGAATACATGCGCGCATAACACAGCACTACCTGTTGATGGAAATAAAAGTACCGATCTTGAGTGATGCCCTATACGAACTTAACAGACTTATCAGCATTCCTCAACGTATTGACATAAATCGGGTAATGTATGTTATTCCCAACTCTGCATTAATAGCATTTAACGCCAACCAATACTCATTTATACCCCTAGAACAATATGACATTAATGAATGCCAAAAATTACATGACCAATCTCTACTGTGCAAACTAAATCACCCTATATACAACACCGGTGATCGCCACAAATCTATTTGCGATGTACAGCTGATTCGAGACAACGAAGAACACAGCGTTTATTGCCATACGGAAATAAAAATATGCGCTGACAAATGGGTCAAATTACACAAACAAAACACCTGGTTCTATTATTGTTGTGACACGTGCGAAGTACAATTAGTGTGCGGCACTCAAATGACATCGGAGACGTTACGTCACTCGGGCCTGATAACGCTGAAACAAGGATGCAACTTGCAAGGCGACTCATTCACATTGCACGCATATATGCAACATACAAGTGACATTTTGGTCAATGAACCATATGCAATGACCGTGCCCATGATCTCTCCAATCAACAACATAATCAATACCTCGATTCGTAACTCATCGTTGCATATTGAAACGCACGAAGAGACGTTCAAGAAGATTGACACGCAACTACGCTCTATAGAAGAACAGTCTAAGCTAGACACCTTATCCTCTCACGACGTTCATCACTACATTGCAATCTATGTGGTTGTTGCGATTAGCATTGCACTGTTTGTAACATCGATGTACTTTTGGCGAAAGATGGCCACCCAAAGAAAAGGGGAGGGTCCGCAAGACGCGAGAAGCAGAAGCAAACGAGAAGATCATGACATCGAGGACAGGAACAGCAAGATCGACAAACGGGACTCAAAAGTGAATAAAGTGTCGTGTGGTAACCCTACCTCAAGTGAAGTGAAATTTGACACTGAAAAACATAGTGAGGTGTGCTAATTAATTAATATAGTGACATTCTATTTATAGACATTAGTTATACTTCCTCATAGTAGTCGTAGATCAATCATGTTTACATTAGAGTCCTGCATTTTTACATTTTTTACATTATTTTTACATTGTTATTTTATTATCTTACATATTTTGGGGATTGTTTTATTTAGTATTTTCTTTCTGTGTTGTGGCAATATGTACGGTGCACGTACATGGGTTTTAAAATATATTTATTACAATAAGTTAGCCAGTAGGCTCGCGTATTTGCACTTTGGACGCGACCTACATTTGGCAGTGCATTGACACTGACATATTGCATTGTTCTATGCATTTTATGTATATTACATTTTAGTGTTCAATTAGACGTGGTTTGAGTCGGACAACTTGCATTTTTATTTAGATTCATCCCGTTGAGCACTCACTGACGTATTCTGCATTTAAGTTTAAGTTTGACATTTGACATCTGCATTGACATTACTTATGTTAGGGAAGCACCCTACATGTAGAATAGTCGAGGTGCGCGCACCTCCCGCCGAATAACAGTCCTAGGTACTACGTAACACAATCTATTCGAGAGCTCAGTACAATTAAATTTGTTATTGCATATACCGTGCAGCATCACAACCATGATCAGTGAACGTCTGGAATCCAAGCTCAATATCTTATAATGCTTTAGCAAATCTGCAATCCTAGTACCGAAGCACTTATAGTGCGTGGCACGGAGAAATTTTTTCTGAACCATTTCTATTGCTTGTTTATATTTATCATAATTCGGGCACCAGATGGGTACTGCGTATTCCAACTGTGAACGGACTAGTGTTTTGTATAAGAAGAGAAAAGTAGAAGGCTTTTTGAAGTCTTTACAAGACCGCATGACGAAACCATACATCTGAAAGGCTTTGTTAATTATGTTATCGATATGGGTGTCTAAATGTAATTTGCGATCAAGCAGTACGCCAAGATCACGCAAACACTCAGATTTTTTCAATTGTATGTCGTTCAAGGTATATGGGAAGTTAATGGTATTTTTGTTTTTAGTAAAAGAAATGAAGTGACATTTTGGAAGACTAAGATGAAGTTTATTGACCAGACAGTATTGTGAAAGCCTGCATAAGTCCTCTTGTAGTCGCAAACAATCTTGGAAGTTCGCACACGCCTTGTAGATTTTAATGTCATCGGCGTACATTAGGAACTTAGAGTTGACTATGCAGGATTTTATGTCGTTTATGAACAAGATTATAAAAAGCATTGGGCCCAGGACAGATCCTTGAGGCACACCCGATTCAACGACCACATAATTAGACTCGAATCCATTGATAACGACTTTTTGAGTCCTGTGAAATATATATGAAGCAAACCATCTGAGTAAATTGCCCTTTATGCCATTAAAAGCGATCTTATCGAGAAGCAATTTGTGGTCCACCTTGTCAAAAGCCTTCCGAAAATCAGTGTACACAGCATCAACCTGCGAGCGCATGTCCAGGTTTTCAAACAAAAATTGTGTAAAAATGATTAAGTTTGTGTAAGTGGATTTGGATTTAACAAAGCCATGTTGCTCGGGTATAATAAGCTGACTTAACTGTGGAAACAAGTGGCCGTGCCTATGTGAGTAACTTTTGGAAAGTAATCCCATTTCGTCTGCCGCCGGAAATTACAACAAGTATTGTTAATGAGATAAGCTATACGAAAACCACAAAGGCAAATTATAACGTTTATATTTAGCTGTCTTTACGTTTCCAACCACAAGGCGAGCCGCATCGCGGAGGTATACACGGCATTCAACCGAGAATTTCCTTGTTGGAAACATAGGAGGGGAAATGTGGAGCGTGGGCGTAATAGAAACAGAAAATTGTTACGTTACCTCAGCCATATAACTTCCTAGGTTCTTTTCAGTAGCCAAGATCGGCTTACAAAAACTTGCTAGTTTGTTGCTTATTATCTCTATCTACCCTACCCTGAAAACTTGAACTGGCGGGCAACTGATCTGGCGTTGGGAAGCGTTCAAAGAATGAATATATTGCGCTAATGCGACGTGACTTGAGTTTCGATACAATCTTGTCTACAGAGCGACGGTAGCGCAGCTTCTATGCGGTCTTTCATCTCGTAGATGGATTGTCGAATCCACTGTTTTACATAACCTCTAGCCGTTTAAAGAAACAGCTCCGTTATGTAAAACAGCTGGACAACGTTGATTGAATTTTCATTGCGTTACGTTTGACAAAACTGCTACCCACATTTAGACGTAATGCAGAATAGCGAATGCAGTCACAATAAGCGTTTGGTGTGGCTTCTAATGCCGAATCAGTCGCTGATTAAGCTAGGGCACTCTAACTAATTGGTTTAGGTTAGGTTAGAACTGTGACCAACCGCGCACGAGCAGAGCGACTGAAGTCAGCGGTGCCGCGTCACCGGCCAGAGAGCGCTACTTCCAAGTAGGTCGCAGTTACTTGGCTATTTAGTATTTTAGGACTGACTTTCATAAAACTCTAAAAACATTATAGGTAATTAAAATGTTCTTTAAAAACACTGTTTTTACTTGAGTTAGAGTAATTTTCACTAATATTACTCGTTTTATTTATTTTTGTCTCCGACGCCATTGTTGTTATAACAAACATAGTCACGAGCGCCAAAATTCGGAACTGAAATCAACAATCTGACGTTACATTTCAATGAAACGTCAGATTTTTGATTTTAGTTGATCATTGTAAAACAACGTGAACGCCGTTTTACATAATCCTGTAATCGTTGACCCACTGCATTGATAATTGCAAAAAGTTTACACAATTCTGCGTTTATTTATTCCTGAACTTTATTCAAGAACTAGGGTATGGAAAAACGCTAAACGTCATTCAGCTGTTTTAAATTACGGAACTGTTTTGTAAACCGGCTAGTGGTTATGTAAAACGGCTGATTCGATAATCCGTCTGCGACACCTATCCAATATCTACGCGCGTCAACGCCAGAAGCGAAAACATTCCAACAGCACGAGGATTTTCCTGCTGCGTTTATTTTGCAGTCCGGGCCCCATATGTTTACAGCACGATAGCAAGTACTCAGCGATCTCGGAAGATATTTGATTGTATTTGTGTGCACTGAGAGACGTCAGGCGCAGGTAACTAAGTTTGCGCTTTACTTGTCGACTGCGGAGTTCCGATGCGCTGCGAAGTCTATAGTCTACCATTACCTAAATGATTTTAACTTTACTGTGAACAATACCCTAGTTGCGTAACACATTATCAATCTCAATCTGAATCATTTTGAAGGATATTGCTAATACGTTGCTTCATATGTTAAAAAAAATTGTCTGCTCGACAACGTAAAAGACGCAATGTATGTTGGGAAACTGTCAAAATGAAACCTATTTCTACTGATAGTGTGTTACGCAATTATCTATGCTATATATATTACAAATGCGAAAGTGTCTGTCTGTCTGTCCTCTTCGCGCTTAAACCGCTGTATTGATTTCTAGATGAAATTTGGTAGGTATAGAGACAGTTTGAGTCCCGGGAAAGGACATGGATAGTTTTTAACCCGATATTCCCACGGGATTGACCCTTATGCGGGTGAAAAAACGGGGCGCTGCTAGTTTGCCTCTAAAGTAGAATTAACTAAGTCTATAGAACACACAAAGTTGAAACATCAGACAATTTTCACGCCCATTTTCGCCGAAGGTTTAGACAAAGGTGGTTTCTACGTGGTGCACCGACATTTTGCCAGTTGTGTAAGAGTAGGCAGGCCGAAGGGGTGAGAGGGTCGAGGGTGGACGAAGAGACGTAGGCTCGGGTACGGAGAGAGGTAAGCGCGGGGACGACGAGCCGTAACGCACCGCACCGCGGTTCGTGAGCTTGTCCCGAGGCGAGGCGATTATGTTACGATTCCTCGATTAGTGAGCATTGCATTTAGAGTTTCACACAAAAAATAATACTGAACGGCTCGAGTTGATACGGTGCCTACCTATGACATTTATACACCAAAACAAATGAGGATCGGCCTTGGCCAATGGTCGCGACTCTATTGAAGTGCCCATTTAGGTTACAAACCTGCGTGCGCGTTGTCTTGTATCTACGACTGGAGATCTAAACCGTCAAGAGATATAATCATAATGTTATTATCCGGGCTTTATCCGCCCAGCCTATCCCCGGTCAAACAGCCCGGAATCCGGATAATGATAAATGATAATGATAAATGATAAATGATTTTATTTCTGTAAGTAGGTTTGCACAAACACTTTTACACGTCAATCATAATTTTTTTTAAACTAGATGAGGTCGGCGTTTCCTATCTGACTACTCTGAGAAGAAAGGCCGAAACAAACTCAGAGGTCATAGTCTCTTTTAAAGTCCAGACATAATCTTGGTCAAGTTATATGAAGACCATGTAGGTCGATGTCTGAGATGGTCTTTTGAGGAAAGAACCACACAGATTGAGAGGACCTGTCCAGTCAGTGCACGCATTTGTCAGAAATCATGCAGCTCAACTCAAGACTTAAGGAGCTCAACGATTCGACGAACAATACCAAAGAAAGGACATTTGGGTAGGCCACATGAATTACTCAAACTGCCAGACCATAGAGAGAATAATAATAAATATAAAATGCCTAAACTAAATGACCCACATCGTCTTCACATTCACAATAATTAAAATAATGTAATACTTTAAAAAGTAAGCAAATGTCAGTTAAAAAAAAAAAACATTAATGTCAATGTGTATATAAAAAAAAAAACATCAAAAACACTCAAAATGCAGAAATTGGAAGCAACTCAATCCCAAGCCTTTGTATCCTCAATATAATCTTTAATGGTATAAAAGGCTTTCTGGCACAATTTACGTTTAATGAACGATTTAAATTTATTAAGGCTTAGATCTTGAACGTGGCTTGGTAGTTTATTATAAAAGTGTATACATTGGCATCTGAACGAGCCACCTATTTTCTTGAGCCTTGTTGTAGGTACAACATATTTGTGTTTGTTTCTAGTATTTATATTATGGATATCACTGTATTTTTTGAACAATTTTATGTTTTTATGGGCATATAAAAGATTTTCATAAATATACTGAGAAGGCACAGTCATTACATTAATCTCTTTAAATTTGTCTCTGAGAGAGTGTCTCGGACTTAATTTATAAATTGATCGAACAGCACGCTTCTGCAAAACAAAGATAGTCTGAATATCGGCGGCATTTCCCCACAATAGAATACCGTACGACATTACACTATGAAAATAACTAAAGTACACTAAACGGGCAGTCTCTATATCAGTTAAATTACGAATTTTTCTAACGGCGTATGCTGCGGAACTTAGCTTTTTTGACAGTTTATCTATATGGGGACCCCACTGAAGCTTAGCATCCAAAGTTATGCCCAAGAATACTGTGCTGTCTTCAGGATTCAATTCCTCGCCCTTTATCAACACATTAGTTTTCACCTGCCTAACGTGGGGTAGTGTAAACTTAATGCATTTGGTTTTTTTCTCGTTTAGAAGCAAATTATTAACATTGAACCAGTGGACTACTTTCGAAATCGCGCTATTTACATCGTCAGTAACCAACTGCTGACGTTTAAGTTTAAACAAAAGTGAAGTGTCATCTGCAAACAACACTATATCATGATTATCCTTTATGAGGTACGGCAAGTCATTGATATAAATAAGAAACAAGAAAGGACCAAGAATTGAGCCCTGTGGGACTCCCATCGTTACTAAAGATCCGGGTGATCTTTCTCCATTAACGTCAACGCTCTGAATCCTTTTACTCAAGTATGAAGTAAGAAGATCCAGAGCAGTATTCCGGATCCCGTAGTGGTGGAGTTTCCTGATTAACGTTAATAAAATACATCTGAGAATGACATGAACGACTTTGTCCAAAGTAGGTACTATACCCAAGTCCAAGCCATTTCCTTAAGTTGATTCGTAGATTTTCGGTACTAAAAATAGCTTTTCATTTCATTTTATTGCTTGAGGAAATTCATGCGTTATTATAGTAGTGGGCAAGTATATGTAAGGATAATACGGTTTGTTATATCTATAATATTATATATGAAATTAAGCATAAATAACGTAAATAGTAGGTAGGATTGTTTGTAGAACTGAAACAGCTTTCACGCAGGAGTAGGGAATGTGACGATACGGGCTACACCTGTTGTACCTATGTACCCCTGATCTCCAGAGATCACAATGAACCCTTTTACCACCTTATTGAGGCGGAAAAATAATTTAATCGCGGCACATTGGGTCCAAGCGCCGAGCAAGAGCTCCGCAATTTGAATGTGAATAAGTTTTATTTTCATGAAAATGGTTTTGGGTTTGGGTACTTTTTTTTAAGTTTTGTTAAGCTATATTTAATACAAATTACATACATTTTGTTGAATAAATAAACATTTAAGGTTTATTGACCCCCGCTAGGTTTATTGACGCTTTTCATAAAGGTTTTAATGTAATATATTGTTACAAAAAGTAAAACACCATTTATTTACAAACATTAGAGATTATTACAAATTACTTAATAACTAACTAAACTAAAAATAAAGCTAAATTCGTAATAAATCTATAAACCTGAGTGGACATCACGCTCATTTTCTTACGGGGAAGTTTCCGAAAAAATCTGAAATTCTTTCTTGAGACGTCCTCCGCGAGACAGCACGGGCAGATTCGCATTTTCCTGAATGCATTACTCATCACTTCCAATTAAACACATTCAATTTTAATATTTAAGTCCAATCACAATATTTTTGAAAAAAACTTTGATTTATTTCTATGTACAATTTATCCAATATCTCTATCATTTAATAGATACATTTTCATTTTAATATCTTACTATATAAAACATTCTAGATGAGGTCGAAAATATAGACATTAAAATCTATATTTTCGACCTCATCTAGAATGTTAGCATCGTTTTTGAGAAGTTTTATGTTTGTGTGCCACAGTTTCACTTAAGACGCTCAAACCTAAATGAAATGCAACTTTAAAAGGTATATTTCATCAGAGAACCAGAAAAGAAAATTAAAAAAATTAACGCATGATTCGTAGACTGTGCTACGCCCGCGCCTACGCAATCGTAGAGGGTGTATCGTAGCGACCGACAGCCGCAGACCGATTATATTTTCAAAATAGTCAGTTCAATGTTTAGTTTGAAGTAGGTGAGCATTTATCGTCGCTCGCATGACTAAAAGTCCTGTCTCATTTTTAGCTGATTTGAGTTAGGACAACTACTTTTTCTATTCGTTCAATCTATCCAATCCAAATCCAATCCCAATCTCTTTGATTATACCTACGTAGTGCAGCGAAAAAAAAGAAAAACACGGACTGCCTTCGCCATATTATGATTCATAATGTTATCCTTTTATGATTCTGCCAATGTGGCCTTTTTAGGCCCCCTGTAAACAGAAACATAGGTAACTGCTAAATCTTATTACGAGAATTTTATTACGTATAAAATTCTTATAAGTTTTCATTCATTCAATCACTGACAGAAAACGCACATCCTAAATTGCTGGGTCCAACAAAAGCGTGAAATTTTGTACTAGAGTTCTTTATAATAATGAAAGTGAACACTAAGGAAGGAATTTTAATCAAAGTTTGTGTGGAAGTTATCGGGCAAACGCGTTGTATTCTAAATGAATTAGATCCCCGTTGTAATAAAAAGGTCGAAGAACGAAGAAATAAATCTTATAGATAGCACTATCAAATTCGCACGGACCGATCAGCCAAACAATAGTTGAATCAGAAAAGTCATTTAGATTCTCTGGCTCTTATTGAATTTCTATTATCGCTGACGTTTCACTCATTGGGTATTGGACGTGTCTGAAAATATTTCCTCGGGGTTTTATTATCAGGGAAGATTCTAGTTCACATAAAGTTTGTTGAGCTGTCGTGAATTTTAGTGCAGCGTAAAGCCAAGTTCACTAAAGTTGACTTCAATTTCAGTTTTATTAATGGAAAGTTGTATCGTTGGAATTGTATCTAGTGTTGCGACTATTGAGAGAATTTTAATGTAAAATCTTCATCTGCCGGGCACCAGTTAATCAGATTTCTTGCTCGAGTTCGCCAATAGCTGCTGTTGCTGTATTTCATGATTGTTCTAGTAAAATTATTGAAACTACAATGCAATTGAAAAATAATCTTGCTAGATTGCAAAATAACTTAACTTCGAGGGTAAAATTCCACAAAATATTGGACGAAACGTTTTATTATAATTTACAGAATCAACATTAAACATTGATTTTCATTTCAAGCATCGTGAAATGGAATTCGTTTACTCAAAAAGTAAAATGTTTCGAAAACTGCTCGCTCACACAAAATGAAATCGACAATGCAACTCGATCATAAACACAACCACAAATAAAATAAAAATTCCCAGTTCTCGTCAACATTTTGTTGAATACTATCCGTTCTCAGAACGCTCAGAACGCTGACAGTTCCTTTGTGAACCCGACGAGTAGAGGCATTAGTCGGTTGAATTCGTATCTACCCGTTACAATATTCAGACGCCAAACACTGGGTTAGAGTAGTTAGAGTAGCCGCTCATGAATTATTTAAGAGTAGAACGTCTGGACCCAAAGGTTGGCGATTCCTTCTTTGTGTGGGACTCGATGCTGTGTGTGCTGTGTTTTGTAGTCGATTGATAGATATTGATTTGGACAATCGATGGTTGGCGCTCGGTTTTGATGACGTGTTAAATGGAATTACGAACATGAATACCATCGACCAAGAGGTACCAACATTAATAAGAGTGATTCATTATCTGTATGTATATATTCTTTTTTACTGAGAGCTTAGTAATTATAATTGTAACACACTTACATAGCCTTTTTCTTTCAGGATGGGAAATCATCAAATGACCCCTCCCGCTCTGGGTGGAGCGGAAGGGAGTGTCAGACTCTTACTGACTAAAACCCAATCGTGTTCCCTTTATGTTCCGGGCCAGCGGTAACCCTTTCGGACAATGCCGCTGACCCGGCAGGCTTCGGCCCTAACGGGCCCCTTCAATGTGATGCTTAAGTTGTTTGTACTTAACCAACTAACCTGTGGATCATTGTTGTCTGAGCAAATAAACATATAAAATCAAGGTACGTAGCCATCTATTTCCTATTTCTGTGTAGTTATAGAATAATTCCAAGTTTTGTATCGGTCGTAAAAAAAAGAGAGGTCCAGTTTCCAAAAGGCTATTCAATTGTTAAACTTCATGTGAGGTGGCAAAAGTATGCAGACGAAGAAGCGACGCGCCTGTAGATTGTATTTTCTGTATGTTTTGTGCCAGATCTAGTTAATACATTTTGTATGGAGGATAATGAACATACATGAAAGGAACGCAGTCAGGCGGTAAAATCAAGTACACATCATCATCAAAATCATTATTTCAGCCGAAAGACGTCCACTGCTGGACATTGGCCTTCCGTAAGCACCGCCATTTCGATCGATTTTGTGCTTCTTGTATCCAACGGATTATTGTGGCTTTCACAAGGTCATTGGTACAAATACATAAGAATATATGTAGATATTATGCCATCAACATGCCATTTCATTCCAATTCAGCGAAGGAAGATACCCCAAAGCCGATCGGAATTTGCCGATCGGCATGCACGATCAGAACATAGCTATGTAGATTATGGAGATTGTAAATACTTCGGGTCGACTTTGTTGTTCAACAAATACATCAAATCGTATGTGTAAGTATGTAAGTGCATACAACTCAAATCTCTTCAAAGTAAGAGTGTACAGGCTTCTTCTGGGTAAGCTAATTCCATCGTAGACTTTGTCTCTGTCACCTCTGACCTAGACTAGAGTCAAGGGCATCCCGCATTCAAATAAAAAAAAAATAAAAAAATGTAGCACCCCATCAGCACTCATCAAAATGCATCTTATGTACAGACGCCAGCACATCAACCTATCCGAAACTGTAAAATTTTGTCAATCAATTTTGAACCTTATGCTTTAGCGATAAAGTTGAAAATTTATTAAAGAATTTTGACAGATTGTAGTAGGTTGATGTGCTGGCGTCTGTACTTACATGATATTCTTCTCGTCAGTTTATAGAAGGCGGCGGGGAACCCGTCCGTATCATTGATGGTAGGTATTTATAATACGCATAGATATAGACGCGCACAATGTACCCATTTAATTACCTATGTCATGGAGGTGTTTTTTTAGTATATTTTTTTATTCCTGAATGGGCCCTCTCTTAACTTCGATCACGCTTGATGGAAAGCGATGGATGAGGTCTATCATGGAACGAGCGTGCTCAGAAGATGCCTAAGGCACTGGAACTCCCACTCATCGACGAAACACAGCAGGCTGCTTGACACCGGACACCGGTGGGAGGGTGGTCGCAAACCAGGCGGGCGTTAGCCCTACCACTGCAAGGGGAGAATTGGCCAGTCAAAAAAGGTTTTAAGTGTGACTGTCCAGGATGCGTCGTCCGCTCGGTTCAGTTGAGTAACTGGTGGAACAAACTGCGCTACACGAGGAGGCTTCTTCATGCATCCCAAAGTCGACAAAGCCTGTCTTTTCAAAGCTTTAGCAAAGATTCCTCTAAGGTAAAACTCGATAAACTCACATAATATTAGTGAGAAAACCTTCCTTAACTTATTGGAGCGTTATCCTCACGTATGAAAGCAAATTCGCGGAAAATTGAAGCTGCCTTCCACAAACTTCTGACGACTCAGATGTTAAATGGAGTTATGTACATACTCATCGAAGTTAACTATGGGAATGCGTGTTACCTGCTAATGTCTTATGTAACTTTGAGATGTATTAGTGCTTATTACGTGTAGAAGGGATTGCTAATTACGAGGTTTCGTATGGCATGTCGCAGTTGTAGGGAATATTTATATTGAGGACAAAAAGGCTTGGGATTGAGCTGTTTCCAATTTCTGCATTTTGAATATTTTTTTTATTTATATATACACATTACATAATCAGCCTATACTGTTCCCACTGCTGGGACACAGGGCTCCTCTCTGTGAGAGGGAGTGGGCCGTAATCCACCACGCGGGCCCAGTGCGGGTTGGATACTGCCATATACACATTGATATTAATGATTTTTTTATAAGCAATGACACTTGTTTATTTTTTAGTAAAGTATTTAATTATTTTATTTTTTGTGAATTTGAAGACGATGTACTTAGGTTATTTTATTCATTTTTTTTATTGTTCTCTCTATTATGTTAGTTTTTTTTTCATGGTCTGGTAGTTTGAGTAATTTATGTGGCCCACCCAAATGTCCTTTCTATGGTCTTGTTCGTCGAATCGTTGAGCTCCTTAAGTCATGAGTTTAGCCGCACGATTTCTGACAAATGCGTGCACTGACTGGACAGGTTCTCTCAATCTATGTGGTGCTTTACTCAAAAGACCATCTCAGACATCGATCTACATTGTCTTCATATAACCGGACTAAGATTATGTCTGGACTTTAAAAGAGACCGTGACCTCTGAGTTTGTTTCGGCCTTTCTTCTCTAAGTAGTCAGATAGGAAATGCCGACCTCATCTAGTTTAAAAAAAAACATGCGTTTAAACCTACTTACAAAAATAAAATCATTTATCATACAAACAATAACATAACAGCTAGATATATTATTGGTACAGCTTAGGACTGCCCATCGTTGCAGGGAGGCTGTAATGGATCACCCAGTGGCGAGTGAATGGATTAATCTCCACACGTGTGATGGATCATTGTCTCTAAGAGGATAGACTTGCTTATTACATCATGTACTCATGGGCATAATAACAACTATGGTACATTAAGCTGATACCAGACACTTGCTTACCAGAATGCTCGAGTGAATGTTTTTTATTGTTTCATTCCACATTCACACGACACTGACAAACTTACATAGAAAAATTTACGTTACTTAATTACTCTTTCATTTAATTTTTTGATCATTCGGAGTGCGAGTGAAAGATACAGAGCTGAAATCCAATATCGTTTAATCGGTTCACTAATGAATACATTTTTCACTAAATTGATTAAAAAATGAACAAAAGCGAACGAAGCGTCAAATAACAGCTTAAAATATAAATACTAACCTTTATAAACGCAGTTTCGGGAGCCTACACCCACGCTCATCAAATTATCCCTTGACATTTAATAACACCTTTTCATAAGAATTAATCCGTTCAGCAAAATGTTTTAATTTAATATCCTTTTAATCCATCGTGGCAGGGAACGTGGCGCGGATAGACGTGTGGGTGTTAAATTCACACGTGAACATTATCAAAATTTTCCAGTGAAAGGGCGAGAGTATAACAATGTGGCGTGGTATCGAATGGTCGTGTCCAGTTCCAGGCTGTTAACTTAATGCGATGGTTTGTATAAGTCTGGAGACTACAAACCAATAGTTACTAATATTACTTTGTATTCGTACGTTCTTGTGACGTACCTACGCGTACGGCACATCCCCGTAAACCGATGTGTTTGAGATTGCAACGTCTGATGTATTTTGCTGAAGATTCGTGAAAAGTGCTCAAGTAGTTTGATCGCAGTAGCTCAGAAAAGGCTAGCTAAATTTTTTCGATGTTAAATACAAGAAAAAACACGTGACAAGTGACATTTTCTTGACTGACAATGAGAAACAAGACCAGTAGGTATGTACCTACCTACTCTCTAAAGAAAAAAGATTCCCAGTAGTCTACCCAGTAGTAATATATGACTTTATCGTCAAATGTAAAACAAAACGTCATAAATAACATGACAATTCCATTTTAATCTTCAGTGCAGTGAGAAACGTAGTCACGTAACGTGACACGAGTGACACGCCACGTGACGTGAGTGACACGTTACGTGGAGGGTAATTCAACGCGAGTGACAAAATAGAGGCGTCGTGTTTAGTCGGTGCTAATGAGCGGACGTAAGGTCTGCAAAAACATGACATCTTTGTTTTGGCGCCTGGCTAAAATCGGAACTAACGCCGCCATCTAAATTTTTTTGCGTTTTAATTTATTGCGAAAATGTTTACCAAAACTATCCTTGTAGCAGAGTACACGGAATTGGGCAATGATTTATAAACTAGTGGCTAAATGAGGATTCCTGAGGGGATTAGCTTTGTAGTTGATAATTGGCGTGAAAAACGAAACACCAAACTTTTGCACGGGTTGGATTTATGAAAGCTATCAGATAGATGGACATTTTTTATAAACGAATGTAGTATTGTAGATATGATCTGGATCATATAAATAAAATAGTGCTGACTGGATATTCTTTTTAAAGAAAAGGCCTCCGCCGTTAGTTTACCAAGGTGTATCGTGTTACCCAGTAACTGGGTTGTGCAGGTCAGATAGGCAGTCGCTTCATGTAAAATACTGGTATTCAGATGCATCTGTTTAGACTGGAAGCAGACCCAAACATAGGGAAAAGGCTAGGCAGATAGATTTGTCTCTGCCCTGAGTTTAATGCAGGCTGTTATTTTTCATTGATTTCAATGTCATGATTTGACGTCACAAAGATAATATAGTCAAATCCACCAATCATATTCAGAATGTATTCATAAATTAGTATAAACCTGATGATATACAGAACTCATCGCGAGTATTCTGTAGATTGTAGGCATCTACTATTGATTCTAGTTGTGTGTGGCTTAGTGGATCGTAATGAGGGCATGCTGTATTCTGAATGAAGTGTACGGAGTGCAAAAAGGAAGGAGAATTAAATAATATTAATTAAAACTGTGAAGTGAAGTGTGTGTGTGTGAAGGTGTGAGACAGGGAGACGTTATCTCTCCGAAACTGTTCACCGCTGCACTGGAGGATTTCTTCAAGGTTCTGGACTGGAAAGGGGCTGGCGTTTACAACAACGGTGAGTACATAACTCACCTTCGGTTTGCTGACGATATCGCAGTCATGGCTGAGACTATGGAGGACCTCAATACAATGCTAGATGACCTCAGTAGAGCCTCCGAAAGAGTGGGTCTTAAAATGAACATGGACAAAACGAAGGTCACGTCAAATGCCCATTTAAAGTGGGTTTTTATTGGTTGGTTTCGCCCTCTGTTACATGGGCATTTGACATTACCTTCGTGGCTCAAGATGAAAGTCTTTGACCAGTGCCTATTGCCAGTGATGATATATGGCACTGAAACGTGGTCGCTCACAATGGGCCTTATTAGAAGGCTAAAAGCCACCCAAAGGGCAATAGAGAGGGCTATGTTTTTGTTGTAATTTTTGACGTTCAAAAGTGCCTTTTATGTGCTTATTTGAAATAAATGCTTTGACTTTGCTTGGAGTTTCCCTGCGTGATCGAAACAGAAATGAAAAGATCCGCAGGAGAACCATGATAACCGACATAGCTCGAAGAATTGCCAAAATTAAGAGGCAGTATAAGACATGGCACATTGCTCGCAGAACAGATGGCCGATAGGAGCGAAAGGTTCTAGAGTGACGACCACGTACCGGAAGACATAGCGTTGGAAGACCTTCCACAAGCTGGACCGACGACCTAGTGAAGGCCGCAGGAACCCGTTGGATGCGAGAAGCACAGTACCGGTCGAAGTGGAGGTGCTTGGGGGAGGCCTATGTCCAGCAGTGGACGTCTTTCAGCTGAAGTAATGAATTGAAACTATTGTTGTTTAGAGGGTGGTCGCCATTAAATGAAAACACATAGGCCTTGTTTCTCCAAAGAGTTGTACAGAGGTGAGCCTTTAATGTCTGTAATAAATGCAGTATTTAATTTTACATATTGCCTTACTAACCTTTGTGTAGAACAGCTGGGTTCACTTATCTGCAAGTCACACGTGGTGAATACTTATAGCTCTCACGTCAGTGGACTATGGCAGCTTATCCATAGAGACACAATACTGCATAGTTAGATAGATAGTACATGGTGAGCTAATGTTTAATACTTGTCAGTAATAGTGAAAGTGAATCTCAACTCAGTCTATCGCAGTCCACTGCTGGACATAGGCCTCTCCCAGACTGCGCCACAGCACCCTGTCCTCCGCCTTCCGCATCCAGTCTACCCCAGCCAGCCACCTTCTCGTGAAAGTGAAATAGAACCGTTGATTTTTTGTTCAATATTGATTTGCATTTTTTCTTCTTTGTGTGTCAAATTAACAAATTTTAAGGTGCGTTACGTAAGATCTATTTTGAGGAATCGGTAATCTCATACAGGGTGTCCAGTGGCAGATTTCAAAGTTTGAACAAACATAATTTCCTGAACGCAATACGTTAGAGTGGCGCGGGGGGCGTTGTTGAAAGCACGGAACAGATTTAGAATATAGAACAGATAACACAGAACAGAACAGAACTTATTATCTGTTCCGTGGTTGAAAGCGTAAGCTCTGCGGATTTTGTAGCTGCCGTGGAACGATGGTGTGGAGTACACCTCGCTTTTGTTATCGAGGCGTAAATTTCAAGTGGATTTTCCCTTACTGAAACACGTCCTCGAAATAGTAATCGTTATGATATTCGTCGATTACGTGATGGACCATCGATCAACCTTATTTAGTCCTAGGTAGCAAAGTTCAAAGGTACAGGATCAAAATTAAACAGCCCCAGACTAGGACTTATACCAGCGGTAGCCACGGACGAAAATGTTGAACGTGTTATGGTTTCTGAGACTGAAAATCCCCGTTTATCACTTTGTGCACGTTCATCGATATTAGGAATTACAAAATCAAACTTACAGGTTATAATGCAAAAAAAAAACTCAAGTTCCATCCGTATAAAATTCAAATCGTTCATGATTTACACGATTCAGTCGCTCTGTAAACGCGTTTTTGAAAACATGCGTGCTAGACTTGACGAGCGGTTGGTGGTGGTCAACATTTGGAGAACGTGGTTTTCAAAAATATAATCTGCATTTATTGTTTTTAAATAACAATAAAGATTATTTGTATTAGAGGTATAGTTTTTTTTTCACAATTAATTTTCCAAATTACTTGGAATTTTGCCACTGGACACCTTGTATAATGTGCTGATTTCAAAGTAATTTTGTTACGATTCTATGTGATAAAAGTGCTATTTTTATTCTTTTATAGTACTCCGATTACTCTTACAGTACATTAAAAAGCCGTTACCGTTACCGCCTTTGCCTATACTAAAATACCCTTGAATGAAATACATACCCAAATTAAAATGTTTATGTCAAAACTTTTCTGCTGACCGTACTTAATCCGGGTTTTATTCAGTGGACAAAAGTGTAGTAGGACCACAAGTAGGACTCATTAGTGTGCCAAGTACCAACACGATGTCTCGGGCCTGAATAAATATACGGCTGGCAGGGTCCCGTAGTGAAGTTATATGCAAACAGTAAGGGAAAGAAAATGTTATGACGATTTTTTTTTATTCTGTCCTTAATCGTTTTTCTCGATTGTCCGGTAACTAAAAATATGTTCTATGGATAATTACTAGCTGTTGCCGGCGATTTCGTCGGAGTGTATTTCGTATTTATTAAAAAATATCCAGGTTGAAAAACCGTTTTCCTTTTACAGGTCCCAAGCTACCTATCAAATTTCATGACACGACCGGTTATAAGTTAGAGTACATTTTTTTTGTAAGGTTTTAACTTCCCATTTTTTTTTTGGGTAATTAATGTGATTTGCAACCCGTTTCCTTACAGAAACAAAGATATTACAAAAAAAAATTGTACTTTTATTCTAAGGTGCCAACCATAGTGGGGCAGCAGAATCCAACAACATTCTAGAGTAGTGCAATCTGCCCCACCAAATCGAATTAAGGCTCCTTCAAACAGGCGCGACGCGCGATAAAATGGCACTGCAAGTCGCACAACGAGCGGTGCCTTTGAGTCGCGTGTTGCGCCTGTTTGTAGGAGACTTTAGTGGGGCAGATTCCACTACAAAATTTTAGGCATTCCACTTTACCACGCCAGTGGCTCGGCGGGGCAAAGTGGAATGATTCAATTTTACCTCTCTAAAACAATAGTTTCGTTACGATATGAACAGAACATATTTTCAGCGAGGCCGTCACTTGGGTAATTTGCGTTTTGATATTACTTACGAATGTAATGATACTGAAACCCAAGCTTTAAAATAAATTGGCTCTGCAGGTGATATCAATTAGGTATTCTATTTGCAACATCAATTATGGAAACTGGTGCATACATGCGGCATTTCGTGGTTGTGCATTTTTTATACGAAACCTTTGACACCGTTTCTAGAGCTTGAACGTATCGCAACGGCAATTCATACAAAATGAAAATTATGAGGTTTTTCAGCAACTGGTTTGTGTGTTAAATATGCTGGATAAATATTATAAAAATATCCAGTCTTCCAAAGGCCGCAGAGCAGTGTAGACGAGCATGACAGCCACAAATAAGCTGGCCTTAAAGATGGTTACGACGACAGACTACGGGGGTCCAGGGACATAGGTACCTAAATGTTCTGTAGTACGCCGCTAGTGGCCATGTTGAATAAGGAACATGAGTTGCTTTTAGTTTGAAACACGATCAATGCTGTGTCGTCTTCAAGCTTTGATATGGGTACCTAACTACCAAGTGTTATCCATAATTGTATGTTATTTTCTTATTCCAGAACAGAGCATTCATTTTCACTTTATGCCTGCTGAAATCACCAACAATTAACTCCGGCCGTACGTAAAAAGAAAAACCTGCTAACAACAAAATATAAAATCGCATTTTCCGGTAAAATCTGGAGTGGACAATAAACAAGGACATCACACTGAAATGAGTCAAAACTCAATCATAAATCAAACACGCGAGGTTTGTTGTTAATGTCAGGGCTCCAGGAGTCATTGAAGAGTTTACAAGAGGTGGATGTTTTTTTTTTTTAAATTATATAAGATGAGAGACGAGATGAACCACCAAATTAATGATGTGACTAATGTTTTGTAACAGTATAATTTATAAGTGCTTGACCAGACTGCAAAAGCGGGCAATGGGCGGGCGCGGCCCGGTGTACTCAAACATAAGAACTTTATTTGAGCGTTCATGGTGGGCATGCGAGCGCGGTGAGCGCCGCGGGCTGCGTGGCGCGGGGAGCGCGCGGGCAACTCACGCCATAGCTCGTTCATACAAGTGGCCGCAGAGAGTGCGCGGGCGGCCCGTGCGGTGACCGGGGTTCCCAAACTAGTTCGAACTTTTTTCTAGTAAAAATAAGTCTTCTTCATCCATATTATATTTTGACAAACACTGGACACGACAACATTCAGAACAAAGCCGCGCTCGACTGCGGACAAGCATATCGCGTGCGTTCCCGCACCGCTCCCCGCCCCGCGCTGCTAGTCTGGCCAAGCACTAAGAGTATCCATGAAGTCTCTTGCCCGTTCATCTCCATAGGTACTTACTACGACCTGGAATGGGCAACTAGCTTCATATTTCTGACTGACCGACTCCTTCAAAATACAAAAGTGCAAATTGTTTAATTGAAATAAGTAATTGCTTTGAGTTTGAAGGGAAAACATCTACACTTTCTAATGTCACGATATATATAAATGTAAGTATGTAATATCTTTAATTTTTTACTTTACTTTATTTTTATTATTTGTTGTTATAGCGGTTTTAGATGCAAAGATGAGTTTAAAAGTTTTGAGCTGCCCCGAGAAGTCAATGTTTGTAAGCTGGAGCAAGGTTGGGAAGGTAGAATTAAAAGTTGAACGCGTATCGTGTCACGAGGCCCGGGATGACGGTGCTCGTCTTTTTGCTAAGAACTGAATTACTTTTTGGTCTTTTTCTACCACCTTTACTATTTCAGTTGATGGCATAAAGAGAAAGGACAGCTTCTAATGATGGCGTGACAATAAACTGCGTACACTAAATGATATTGAATGAACTGAATGATGATCCATACTAATATCCATACAAATTATGCCAGACAGAGCCTCAGCGCTGGTTTTCAGCGGCAGCCGGCCGGTAATTCCGCATTCCGTTTCTAGGTTAGGAAAATGATGCCTACATAAATATGATTTATTCCGTAATAAGTTACTATGACTCCTGTTTTAGAACTTCCGCAACAATCTCTTGATAATGTAAAATATATAAACCTCGTCCATAAAACGAATAAAACCTCCAATGAATAAACATTTTAATACGCCTTAATGGTAGAGAGCTGATAAGGAAGTTTCATATCTCCCATCTTTCTGCGACCACTGACTGAAAGTCACGTCGCGTCCCATCCCTTATCTCACAATATTGCTTTAAATTTTATAATTATTATGCCCATGCTTATACAGAATGGCCCACTGACATCAACTGCTGAATTTAGGGATCCCTTTGGTTGGCTGATACAACATTGTCAAAAATCTGACTTGGCCCGATCTTGAGCTTTGGAATAGCTTGGAACCACCTGTCTTGAGCAAAAGCCATTCCTGTACTTGCTAATGCTGCAATTTTTTCTTTTACTTGTAATTTATTTTTTTCTTTATTTAAATTTTCTTTACGATTTATTTATTCGCTTTAAGGCTCGTACACACAGGCGCGACGCGACACGCGACCCAAAGGCACCGCAAGTCGCGCAACGAGCGGTGCCTTTGTGTCGCACGCGATTCGCGTCGCGCGTCGCGCCTGTTTGCAGGACCCTTTAAGTGTTCTTCAACGAAGCAGTATTCCTTTAGCTTTTAACATTAAAAACAACAACAAAACAAAAACAAAAAACATTCATAAGTAAACAATGTTCTATATTGCAGTTACCCATTTCAGAATGTTCTTATTATTGGTGGAATGAAAGATTCCTGCCCGAACATGAACAATCCCCAACACGTAGTTCATACAGTGCCGGATTAAGACTACTTGATGCCCTAAGCAATCCACGCCTGTAGGCCCTCCTATCCACCAGTCACCTCGTATTTTTCCAACACATCGACGAGCGATTTGGTAAGATTGGCGCACATCTCTAGCTAGAGAGAGGGCCTTTTGGGTCTTGTAATATCTTGCTGATAAACAGCCCTGCCTTTCGTGTGCTAGCAAATAATGTTTCGGTGCTGTTTCTGCCTTATGGTGCCCCCCGAGACGTGATGTCCTTAGCAATTGCTTAATTTTCTTAGGGGCTAATCCGGCACTGAGTTCATGAAGCGGGTCTAATACGAGCACGCGCGTACCAATGGTTGGGATACCAGATGTTGGACGATGGTATTTGTACTACAATGGGGTTGAAATAAGTGATATTATATCGGATTGTATAAATAGGGAATGTTGATTTATTCCGATCTGATCCCCTGAACCCCCTCCACCCCCTCCTCCTCGATCCCCTTCTAGTTCGTCTTCTGTTTTAATCTCTGTCTTATCCACTTTATCTAGGTTTACTCTTTTTGACATGTAAGTACAGTCAAGAGAATAGCAAAAAAGAAGTAAAAAAAACATTTACGTTTGACTTCCGAATGGTCGAAGTAATTACATGACGAGGCGAATCGAAGGCCCGCACAATATTACATTAAGTAAAGCCCCAGAAATAGCTTCACATCAAGCTGTCAAGCTCCGCGCGTGTCCTATGTAAGTAATACGATAAAATAGAAAATAAATTGTGTATCATTAGCGGAGCTTGAGAGGTCACGAAACAGAAAATAATGAGAATATTTTAATAAAACATGAGGGATAATAAGAAAATTCTTACATAAAGCTGCTACGAAAATTTGATAGATTAATTCTCGACTTAATAAAAATTCCAAACAGAATAATCTAAGTGAGCTAAGGGTATTACTTTCACATTAAAAGATGGATGGAATAATCAGCATCGGTACGCCTTCATTGCGAATCTAACGACCGCCTCGGGAATTTATCCTAAATATCCGGGATGTGAGAGATGGGAGTAAAATCTGTTGAGAATTTTAATTATAATCCGTCTTATTGAACAGAATTAGAGATTATTCGGGTCATGAGTTTTAAATGTATAATAGCTGTTAATGGGGTAATTGATATAAATAACTACCGACCTATCAGCCTACTACCAACAATGTATAAGTTGTTTGCAATGTGCCTGGAGAAAAGAATAGAGCCAATTATAGAAAAGAACCAACCAGTAGAACAGGCAGGTTTTCGCCAAGGGTACTCGACAACCGACCACATACACACCCTAGAACAAATAATAGAAAAACATGTAGAGTTTAAGAAAAATCTCTACATAGCGTATGTTGATTACGCGAAAGCATTCGATTCTATCTCACATAAGAGTATCTGGGATGCACTTGAGCATCAAAACCTTCCATACGCATACATTAACATCATCAAGGACATATATAGGAAAAGCACAAGCCGGGTCAAATTAGATAGACTAGGCACAGAGTTTAATATTCGTAGAGGTGTGAAGCAAGGAGACCCGCTATCACCAAAGATTTTCATTGCTGTCTTACAAAATATAATGAAAGACTTAGACTGGGACAAAAAAGGAATAATCATAGAAGGAAAAAACCTCAGCAACCTAAGATTCGCCGACGATATAGTCCTCTTCGCTAAGACACCAAAACAACTAGAGGAAATGCTGACAGAACTAAGCGCTGTTAGCGAAAATATTGGTCTACAACTAAACACCTCAAAAACAAAGGTATCTACTAACGGCACGAAAATTCCCATACAAATAAATCAGATACCTATAGAATACGTAGAGAGCTACATTTACCTCGGAAAACAAATATCATTCAAAAACACAAGGCACCAAGATGAAATTGACAGGCGGATCAACATGACCTGGAAAAAATACTGGAGCTACAAAGAAATATTAAAATCAAAACTCTCAACCAAATTAAAGAAAAAAGTGATGGATTCGAGTCTACTGCCCTGCTTATCATACGGTGCCCAAACCTGGATCTTTAACATAAACACCTTGTCAAAAATACGTTCGTGCCAACGGGCCATGGAGAGGAGCATCCTTGGCATAAAGATCATCGACAAAGTCAACAGTGAAAAAATCAGACACAAAACCAAAGTGATAGACGCACTACAACACGCACAGCGTTTGAAGTGGAAATGGGCAGGACACATTGCCCGCTCCCCTGAAGAAAGATGGCCTAAACGAGTAACAAGATGGACAGGTCCTGGAATTAAAAGACAAAAGGGCAGACCAAAAGCGCGCTGGATAGATGATATAATTAAAGTGGCAGGAAGTAACTGGATGAAAACAGCTAACGACAGGAAAAAATGGAGGCAATTGGAGGAGGCCTATACCCGAAAGGGACCATGACATTTATTACCCTTAAAAATACTTGTTTAGCATTTTTTTTTTTTTTTTTTTTTTTTTACTGTTAATGTCTTGGAAATAAAAAAGGCTTATTATTATATTATTATTATTAATGGGGTAATTGTACACTAGAAATCTCAATAACATATTATTTGTGAAGACTTTTCAGAAGTCGGTTAATAACCCAGACAGTAATTATTTAAATTCGTTTTCTGTTTACATTAGCACCGAATTCAGAAACCTCCATCTAAAGCCGGTCGTTTAAAAGAAAACACCCTTTGTCTAAGTACCTTCAAACACGCGAAAGCCTTTTTAAACTCCCTCAGAAAAATGAATGCTGACAACGCATTCCTCAGCATTTTTCTACAATGGGGAAAGGCTACGCCATATTTTAAATTCTGGACGTTGAATGGTCCATATTTCACGGGCACTGTGACACGAACGAGGCGAAAATGTCCCTAATAGCATTTATTGACTGACGGATGGACGTCGGAATTTATTAGGAAAGATAAGGCAAGCCATTGTAGTTAAGTGGTTGGCGTACTGTGATTTGGCTGTTTGTTTTCTTGATAGGACCGTTGTAAATTGAGGTTGGTTGAATAATGTTATTGTAGCATTATCGCCTACTATATTTTTGGTTGGTAAGAGTTAGACAGCTATATATAATAAACCTAAGCCTGTAGCGATATACAACGTGTAACGTTAAATGCGCAAAACCTACACATCATTATGAGCAACTTTTACTTTAACTTGCAATAGCAAAAAAAATCTGCTGTTTAGTGCATTTTGACGAGTTATGTATGCAAGCATAAATGTAGGGAATAACTAATTTTTTTTTCGCGATTTCAGATTGGGTAAAAGTTGTTCATAATGATGAGTACGATGACCCCATAAGAGGTCGTTACAGCTTGAATGAATTGAAATTCACGGTATGATTTGGATATGTCACCGTATAATTATGGCCATCGTTAGTTTATAATCTATCTCGCGAGATTATAAACTATCGAAAAATTGTGAACTGCAATAAACGATTTAAAATTTAACGCATTATTTTTCGATAGTATATATACTACAAATTGTGAACAGCCGGTCGATTCTGTGAAAATCTCACCGTGAAAGTTTAGGTGATGTGAGTTTGTTTTTGCTAGGAATTGACACTATTTGACAGCTCATTCCACGCTCACTTCACCTAAGTTTTCACGGTGAGATGGTTACAGAATCGCACTGCTGGTATCAAACTTAAATGTCACGGATCGCACCTTGCGCTAATACTAATCAGGGTGTCTCAGGGTGTATGGATCAAATCGAATAGGAGCGTTGGCAAGGTCATTTACAAACTTCTTAACCCTGAGAATGTTGGTGAATTTTTTTTTTACGGTTCAAAAGTTATGACCAATTTTTGTTTTTTTGCAATCACTTCGCATAGTGCTCAAAGAAAAAAATCATAAAAAAACTATCAGGGCTATCAATTTAATTTTTTTTTAGATAGCCCTGATAGTTTTTTTTCGTCATATTGTAAGCAGTTTGGTACAGTCATAGAAAAAAGCTGAAGACAGGGCGCTATGGCGCTCATTAGGGGAGGCCTATGTCCAGCAGTGGACTGCTATAGGCTGATGATGATGATGATGATGATAGAAAAAAAAACAGTACCTATATCTATGTAGCCAGTACGGAATTTATCGACAGTTTACAATCTCGTGAGATAGATTATAAACTAGGTAAATGTTCACAATCATACGGTGACAGATACATTACATTATTTACAACAAAACAGGATTATTATAAAGAAACAAAATTATCCTAGTCATTTCTGATACAATAACAACAAATGCAAAGAAGACATTGTAAGAAAGTACACGTGTTTATAAATCATAACAATGAACGTGTTTACTGATCTAAATACATGTATTACGTAGGTACTGCCATTTGTCACGGTACGTCTATAAGAAAGGGCGTGATGTGACTACAATACATCGCGTCACCGATGGTAATGTAGCGAATATACCGTAATATTATAAAGCTGAGGAGTTTGTTTGTTTGGTTGAACGCGTTAATCTCAGGAATTACTGGTTCGAATTGAAAAATTTTCTTTGTGTTGAATAGTTCATTTTTCGAGGAAGGCTATAAGCTATATAACATCACGCTACGACCAATAAGAGCGGATCATTAATGAAAAATGTTGCAAAAACGGAAAAATTAATCCGCGACAGCATACGAGTATGTAGACTAACTAACCTTTTTATGGTAATCAAATTTGTTCTAAAATAATGCATTATTTGCGAAGGTGTTTTTTTATAAATATGATATTAATCCTTATCCAAATAAATACATTATTCAATCATCACAAGTATTTAATTTTGAACAAAATTGTCCTTGACATCATTTAATTTCAATGAATATCTTAGGAGATTTAATGTACCTATATTATGTAATTTTAATTCATGGAAAAAATTTATTCTTGGGTTTTTTTCCTCAAATTAACGCGGGTGAAACCGCGGGGCATAGCTAGTAATAATACAAAGTAACTCATTGCCAAGGCGAAGGTTTGTGTGTCGCATATATCGTGGCTAGGCTTGGGGAAACCTAAGTATGTCTGTGTTAAGTGTGTGTAAGTGTGAACTATGTTGTATTCTTCTTAGCGTGTCGATAGCAATCTAAATGGACTCGGCCCAGAATTCGGCTACTTGTTTGGCGCCATCACCAGCGTCCATCAGTTTCTGTAACGTGCAGCTGACAGGACACGCAGGACACGATATTAAAGGTCCCATCGTTTGTGAAACAGCATCACATTTACACTCCAAGGCGGAGTCGTCTATGAATCTCCGCCTAAACAGGTTTTCCTTGCTTCGGCCAATCTGGATCCGGAGTCTGTTTAAACACTTCCAGGTTACTGTGTTGTATTATAAATCTATAGCATAGGAATTTGTGGAAAAGACAAAGTTAATAACCCATTTAGACAGATTTTGTAGAAAAAGTTTAATTTTGAATTCGTTCAAGTTTAGGTATCTGCAACAATATTACACGCACGCACACATTGAACCTATTGCCCGCTCGATTTTATACGTGGTACTTGAAGGTATTATTTTTTTTTATTTTACTGGTATTTATTGAGTAAAGTTAGTTGTTAGTTCGCAATCGAATTTGGTAACTGTTGTACTTACTATGTGTGATAATCATGTTTTTAGTACTGTTGAAGTTCATCAGTCATTAGGTACGTACATTATGTAGGTGCTGAAAAACGACCTTAACAATAATTTTATCCTTTTATGATTCTGCCAAAGTGGCTTTTTTAGGCCCTGATTTTGAAATCTAAATGAATTTATTCCTCGTATTGGTTACTTTTATTATTAAAATTTGCATCAACGTGGAATTTAATATTGTAGCCGATATCTTGATGTTACAGATACAGAAGGAATTTAATATTGTAGGCGATACCTCGATGTTACAGACAACATACATAGCCGTTGGTTGACTCTATCCTTACCAACGGCCGTTTGGTTTCACAGCGCTTCAATAGATGGCGCCGTTCATATGACGCGCAAAACTGAATCGCGGTGTTAAGATTCTCCGCGACTGCCTAACCCCCCTCGCGAACTCTAGTACGGTATCGCTTCTCGGCCTTTTGGCTAAGATCAAAGTGTAGTATCTGTTCTTTTCAGCTTAATATCTGAAAGTTCCCTCACTGAGGGACCAGTATATTAAACTGATTTTTGTAAGCTGACGGGATGTTCGGGGCTCGCTCCACTCCCGTCGCGGGTCGGCCCGGCATTGCAGTGCCGCCGGGATCGGCCCACATAATACCATGTAACAAACGCTCAGTCTCCTAGATATTCCAACTTCCAACCCAAATGCTCGGGAGCTGCATCAGGTAAGATAGGAATCCGACCCCAAAGATATTCAGGGAATCTACCATTAAAAGATTTAACATTACTGTTAATGCATTCAATGAATATTAACTGTGGCTTCCAAATAAACATTACTGTTAATGCATTCAATGAATATTAACTGTGGCTTCCAAATAAACATTATTTATTTCTTTTCCTAATTATTTTAGGAATAATCGTAATAAAATACTTACACGTATCAATTTTCCTCTAAAGTAGAATAAATTTTCTAGAACACCTTTGAAACGTCAGACTAGAGTCAATGAGGATAGGTTTTAAAACTCTCTCAGACTGAAGACAGGTCACGATTCAATTGAAGTACCTAATCGTTTTGGCTACTTGCCCCAACTCTGTTACGTATCTACGACCGGACTTAAAAATCAGTTTAATATACTGGATATTAAATTGATTTTTGTAAGCTGACGGGATGTTCGGGGCTCGCTCCACTCCCGTCGCGGGTCGGCCCGGCATTGCAGTGCCGCCGGGATCGGCCCACATTAAAACCTCAAACAAAGATCCAAATTATATGTAGATCTGAAAAACTGGTGAGTATTTACCCGACTGCACCAGAAGGTTATTAGAATAAAATAGAATACTCTTTATTAATGTACACCATATAAATTACAAACATAAATATAGAAACTGTACATAAGGGTGACACAATTGGCGGTCTTATCGCTAAGAGCGAACTTTTAAAGACAAACTTTGGATGGTTTTAAAAAGGGAAGGACAGACAAATACTGTGGGTACTGTCACTCTAAATTTTCTTCTAATTAATTAGGTACTATTCTTTGATTGTCTATGTTATGACTTTATAAACTAGTAATAGATATCTTATTAAATTAATAAAAGATCTCAAATACTGGTGAGCTGCTTCCGGTAAGACTGGAAACCGACCCCAACATAGTAGGGAAAAGGCTCGACAGATGTCGGTACGGTAGTAATAAATCTCCGAAGGGTTAGGGCCGCCCGCATTTCACCAGTTATCTTTAAGTCCCATTTAATAGGGAGGGAGCGAGCCTAATGTCATCAGCTGGGCACAAACGCAGAGATCCGGCTGCTAATGAGAAATTCCTGAAGGAAAAACCTAATAACCCTTTGTTCCACTTGGGCATCGACACAAGACCTCATGCTCAGCATTAGCTCTTGTGGCAAATTAATTACGAGGAATTATGACCTTGCCTTATACACTGTAGGTACTAGCAAGGGCGGATCCAGCTTTGGCGCCAGGAGGGGGTCACATAGTCGTGGTCAAGAACTTATAATTTAATTTTGATAACAATAGAAACAAGTAAAAAGTAGGTATTTTATTAATGTACGTAAGTACTGTACTTAAAAATATTTATTCTTTATTGTTCACTTGAAAAACTTAACACATAATAACTTGTACATATATACACGTTCATATTGCCATCTTCTCTTGAAGACATCCAGAGAAGCACTATCACGCACGGAATGAGGCAGCCTATTTATATTCCATAAACGTGGTGATTGATTTGTCATAACAGCTAGAGGTATGTCGAGGGGTATGACGCAAAACTCCGCAAACCTAAGTCTGGAATCAGCTCAGGGGGGTCATGACCCCAATGACCCCCCCTGGATCTGCCGTTGGGTACTAGCTGATGTGAAACCCATTGCTGCACCTGATCCTCTAAGGCTGAACGACCGACCTGTAAAAAGAAACATAACTGCTAAATAAAAGAAATCTACCTAATCAAATCCTTGTATTCATATTAAAACACAAGTAGTCGTAAATCAAAAGACAGCAATTTATTTTTATAAATTCATGTTGGCAGTAGTCATAACTGCCAGTTAGTACATAAGCAATGGCAGTAGTATTTACTAAAGTATTATTTTGATATTAGTTCTAACACCTCCATTTATCAAAATAATCTGAACTTTAGATATTTTATTAAACTGAATATAAATTTAATAATCTAATAGCACACAGCCATCAAACAATATTTTTAATACCTAACCTCTCACAAAATAGTTATGTTTTACACTACTCAATCCTTTGGTCAGTAGGTCTGCTGGCATTTCAGATGTTGGCAGATAAACTATCTTTACAAGATTGTTAGTAACCGCTTCTTTAACAAAATGGTGACGCACGTCAATGTGCTTAGTTCTTTTATGAAACAAAGGGTTTTCTGTCGACTTCTGAGCACCTTGATTATTTATCATTATACAAATGATCATATAATCATAAAAAAATTCAATTTCAGACAATAAGTACAGTAGTATTTACTAAAGTATTATTTTGATATTAATGCTAACAATAGGTATTCATTCATTCAATAACTGACAGAAAACACACCCTAAATTGCTGGGTCCAAAACCATGAAATTTTGCACAAGAGTTGCTCGCAGAACATGAAATCGACAACTCGAACACAAACAGAACCACAAATAAAATAAAATTTTCCAGTTCTCGTCAACATTTCACATCAACATCAGCGCAGAGAGCTAAAGCCGCTGACCACCTTTTCATTTCTTGATTCTCCCTCTTCCTCTGGTTATCTAGCCCCTCACTTTCAGTACATTTGCGCCAACCACAATGGAAATCTACGTTCATCACACAATCGTCCTCCTCTCCAATGCCCCACTCACCACACAGACATCATTCACTCTTCCTTCTTCGTTCAGTCTATCTCTTTGTGGGATACGCTCCCCCAGGAAATCAGGATGGCAGGTTGGCGATTACATTCGCAAGAAGCTGGCAGTATCATTACAACGCTATTAGTTTCTCATTGTTTGTCATATTTCATTTTAGTATATTCATGTATTTATGTATATTTATTTGTGCTTATATTTATATTGTATTTATAGTTTTAATAGGTTTATGCGTGTCTTTATATTTAAAATATTTATTCCTCAATTTTCATGATTGCATCTACTGCCTATTGTTTGTCTCTGCATCACTCAAAGGTTGACTGGTAGAAAATACCTATGGCATTAAGTCCGCCTCTGTACAGTGGGCTGCAAAAATCCATGGACAGTACAGAAATAAAATCGTGTGAAGCGAGAAATGATGAAAATCTAGCGTAAAACCATTAATGACTAACAAAATTAGGCTGTTACTAGATGGCGTTGCTTTGCTTTATATGAAAAAATATTTTTGTAGTTTATTTTTGTCTCTTCAAACATTCAAACAATTTATAATTAATAGTTTCTTTCAAAGAAAATTTTTCCTAACTATTAACCTACTGTGTTAAAATTGAATATCAATTTATTAGTAGGTAGGTATCTGACTTTCTAAGTTAAAACTTAAAACGACAACGTTCAACTTCAACTTCAACGTTTTCAAAGTTGAGAGGGTGGGTTGACTATGGATTTATAAACAATTGGTAGGTAGTATAAATAATACTAAGATCGAAGAGTTATGTACTTATGACTATGCTCAATTGATCGTTCGCTAAGTTTATTTCGATTACCTGAATTACTTATTTTACCAAAATGAGTACGCGAGTCGCGAGTCGCGATATTGACTTCGTTACAAGAGCTTAAATAATTGCTATGCATATGCATAATCAAGGCAAAAACTTGTCAGAAATAGCCAGAGAGATCGGTGTAAACGTAAGTAGTTATATTTTTACACTTCTATATTAAAAACTCCATTATTTGTTTGTAACTATACTACATAATAATCAGTATTGCGTATCATTTCTGTTTTATTGTTGGAGAGAAAAACAGTTGTTCAATGGGTACGACGATTTGAAGAGGAGGATTCTTTGCAACACCATCAAAGAACTGGTAGACCACGACTTATAAACACATTGCAGCATCAAACCATGATAAGGGATTATGAAGAAAATGGGCGTTAGGGTATCCATGCAAAAAATTGCATGGATACCTTAATGTCTATTTTCCTGTGTGCAAAAGCAGGTGAGTGTACATTTATGTGCTTGAAGTATTAAATAAATAAATAAAACATTTTGCTGAATTCTATCCCTTCCAAGAACGCTGACAATTCCTTTGTGAACCGGGCGAGAACAGACATTAGCCGGTTGAATCCGTAACTACCCGTAACAATATTCAGACGCCGAACATTGGGTTAGAGCAGCCGCTCATGAATTATTTAAGAGTAGAACGTCTGATCCCAAAGGTTGTCGATTCTTTCTTTGTGTAGCACTCGATGCTCTGTTAGTTTTACTTACTATAACAGTAAACAGAAGTTATGTGGGAAATCATCACAGTTGATGTTGATCAGTAAGCCAAATACGATCATTTTGACTACGCACCACTGCACCGTAAGGAATTTATGCGGCCTATGTTTAATAGTGCCTACAGTAAGTGGAGGACGACGGCGTTTACGGTCAAATAAAATGATTGCCATCTTTGGTTAGGTGTATAAAGTTGCTGAAATGAAGTAGTCGTCTGATGATGACAGTAATAGGACAACCAATAACCCTGAGATAATGCTTTATAAATAAACTGTCATAAAAGTCAACGGAAAATAATCGTAAAACATCCCAGAGACGTGACATACATATTTAAAAAATATTGCATGTTGTATGTGCATAGGTCTTAAAGCTATATACAGTGTAATAAAAGATTACACAATCATTGCAAGCCACTCTGTAACTTTACAGAGTGGTTTCAATGATTGTGTACCTAATCTTTTCTTTATGGCTACTATTTACATCAAGCCTAGAGGTTATTCCGGCCATATTGTTAGGATGGTTGTACAGACGTCAGCACATCAACCTACCACAATCTGTCAGATTTTCCCAATCAACTTTGAACCTTATGCTTTAGCGACAAAGTTGAAAATCTATTAAAGAAATCTGACAGATTGTGGTAGGTTGACGTGCTGGCGTCCGTACAATTTTAAGAACTCTTATAATATTAAATCGGAAACATTTATATTTGACACATGTGGAATTCTTACAACAACCATTTTTCATTTCTGTGTGTACAAGTATGTACAAATATTATACACTAGCTGTGCCCGCGACTTCGTCCGCGTGTAATAGTGACTTTTCGGGCAGCATATTTTGAATTACATAAATACCGTCGTTTGGGTAGCTAAAAATTTACTTTACAGTAATGCTTCTCTGTATACGATATTTGACGTATGGCCATCGGGGATGAAAGCATACAGGCTCCTAGGATTACTAACCCGCGACAGAGCCACATACAACTGACCGTGCGAGAAACAGCTGATACTTAGATCTACACCCACAACTTTCAGCGTCTGACCTTGGGCTTTATTAATTGTCATCGCAAAAAATAGGCTGACTGGAAACTGGACTCGTTTAAAACTAAATGGAAAATTGTTTGGAATGAGAGGAATCCGAGGAATGAAAACACTTTCACCTTTTTCACACCCTGTTAAAATCTCTGCTTCTATCAGATTTCGTTGTAAATTGGTCACTTTTAACCTGGTGCCATTGCAAAGTTTTGGGGGCTTAAATTTCTAAGAAGCATTATGGGTACGCCTACTTTTAATTTTATTTTATGTGCTGGTAGTCCAGGAGCATTGAGGGATTCTAAAAATTCTACTGGGTAGCTTGTAGATTCTCCTTCTTCCATGACTCTGTTAATGGAGATATACTCAACATAATCCCCCGGAACATAGATCAAAATTTCAGCGTTTATTGTTGCTGCTTGGTCGTTATACGTGCGTTCGCTACGAATAACTGAATCCTTATGGCAGCGGCGTGTTTTTTTTTAACTATGGCATCTCGTAGTTGACCTTGAGAGGTCGTGACTACTTAACCGGACTATCCTGTGACTGCCTTGAGAGAACTCAAAGCCTCCAGCCAGGGGCTTAAATTAACTAAGTATACTTAGTGACTACACGCTACGGGCACCCCCTGTGGGGTACGAACCTCGGCTTAGGGCATCGCTGGGGAGAAGGCAGCAAGTTGAGATAGGCTGGATCGATTTTTGATTATTTAATAATAATAATAATTTTTTTCAAGTAGCAAGACTCATAGTGTTAGTAACAATATACTTACAGACTATGTTAGTAATACAACAAAACCAAAAACACAAAAACAGATTGTGACATCACTGATGCACGGTGACAGGCCCAGCCGAAACCCTGCAGCAGTGGTTCACAAACGCACAATCAAGCCTGCTCGCTATCATAGACAGGATGCTGTTGGCGCTGCCCCTCACCCTACGGACCAAGGATGCGCACCGCTTCCGCATCACGAACATCATCATCATTCAAGAACGATGGGGTCGGCTTTTCCTAATTGACTACTCTGAGAAGAAAGGCCGAAACAAACTCGGAGGTCACAGTCGGGAATTTAAATGTACAGGCTCAGCTGCGGCCCAGCTACATAGAGCAAGGGTCGGTGGGGAGGGCACGCCACGATAGCGGCGGTAAGACCCCTCTTTGAGGAGTGGCTAGAGAGGCGTCATGGCGCCCTCACATACGGCCTGACGCAGGTCCTCACCGGACACGGAAATTTTGGGAGATTCCTGCACATAATCAGGCGGGAGGAAACGCCCGGGTGTCACCATTGCCGGGATCGCCCAGAGGACACGGTGGAGCATACGGTGGAGGTCTGCCCCGCTTGGGCGGAGCACCGCCGTGTCCTCGTTGAGGCGATCGGCAGCGGCGGCGACCTCTCGCGTCCGGGCCTGTTTCAAGCCATGGTCCGGGGCGAGAGGGAGTGGGGGACAGTCGCCTCCTTCTGCGAAGCAGTCATGCTAGCGAAGGAGGCGGCGAGACGACTGGGGGAGAGAGCCTCCCGTCCCAGCCGCCGCGGGAGACGCTCCGGGCGTCGGGAGCCACGCGACGACTCCCGGCCACCGTAGGCGCAGGCCTGCGGGCAGTGAGTAATGGGTAGCTCACCATCCGATCAGGACCAGGCCCGTGCCGGACGGCGCGTACGTGTTCCACGCGCGCCTCAAAGAGATGTCAGCATCATTCGGAGGGGCCCGTCAGGGCCGAAGCCTGCCGGGTCAGCGGAATTGTTCGAAAGGGTTACCGTTGGCCCGGAACATAAAGGGCTAAGGAAGGAACACGGGTGGGTTTTAGTCAGTAAGAGTCTGACACTCCCTTCCGCTCCACCCAGAGCGGGAGGGGTCATTTGATGATTTCCAATACTGAAAAAAAAAAGCGTCGGTGGGGCGGGCAGCGGCGTGGCTCTCAGCGCGCTTTATATAGCCATGGACGCGCAGGCGCGAGGCGTGTCGTGTACGTACTCTGATAGAATACCTAACAAATGTTCGCCGTGATTCTTTAAATTGACATAACTTTTTTATTTATGAACCGATTGACATGAAATAAACACTAAATGTTAAGTGAAGCTGACTACAATATATTAGTGAAAACCGCATCTGAATTGAATAAGCCGTTTCTGATATTAGCGTGCACAAACACACAGACAAACAGACAAACAGACAAAAAAAAATGTAATTACAATTTCGGGTTCGGCATCGATATAATAACAACTCCTGCTACTTTTTTTTATATATTTCTATTGTACAGACACCACTTTTCTACAATTTTATTATATGTATAGATAGAGTCCGATCGAAGGTCCGGTTTCGTTCTCGTACAGTTTCAGCCAAAAAAGAAGGTTTCGGTCAACAAGTGGCCGAATTTTCGGCTCCTCCTCCCATTATGGCGTTCCTGAGTTGTTACTGCATTTGATCGTAGTATATAAACAGTTATATGTATTTGCACCGGTCGCCAGATTCGCTGTTAATATGTCGTATAGTGCATCTGTGTAGTGGACTGCTGAGATCTTGCCAACATCAGTTAGAGGATCAGGAGTGTCCATTGTACATATTTGTGGAAACATAGCCACAGTTCTATCACCGTATATTGTGTATTGAAACTATACATATACTGGTTACCTTTAATGATAGTGGGCTCTATTGCCGGATTAGGTGCTTTGGTCGCAGCAAGAAAGGACATGCCACTTACATTTGATAATCAGCTCCGGATCTACGATTTTTTCGAACCGGGGCAAAACCTTGATAGTGGCGCCCCCTCCCTTCAGTGTTTGAGAAAAACTTGCAAATTGTTAATTTCCACTACGATAACATATGATTTCACTAATAAATTACTTATTTTATTAACGCTGATTACTCGCAAACGCAATCAACCACCATAAACAAACAGTGTTGTCACTTGACGTTCAACTGTTTGAATTTGTTCGGCTCGGCTCGTATAGATATGTGACAGGGATTCCCCTTAGCCGAAAGATCACGGACACTACGCACGCGTTCAAAAATTTACTTGATCTGATAAGATGCTTTCATAAAACACTTAGTATGTGTTCAAAAACTAACTGGGCGTATGGAAATAGAAAAGTTTGTTTTTCAAACATATTATAATATTAAGATTCGATTACTTGTTAAAAACCTATGAGATTGTAGGAAAAGAGGCTTCATTTGTTCGATATTTCGAATTCTTGTCTCAAGGATTTGGCGCCCCCATGAAGCTGCCGCCCGGGGCAAGTGCCCCGGTTTGCCCCCCTTAGATCCGGGACTATTGATAATGCAGAGTAACTTGCAAAGAACCAGCGACTTTGGAAGCTACCGTTTTTGGAGTTCAGAAAACAAAAAAGAGGTGAAGTTAACGAAAGATATGAATCCGAATTTGTGAAGTGTTTTCTGTTGGCATGTGTTATGTTAATACCTTTACTCAATGTGTTGTTTATCTCTGTGACATTAATTTTTAACCAAATATTTAAAGGAGCATTATGGAGTCAACTTTAATCACATTATTCAGCAATGTCGAAACCAATGTCAACGGTTTGTTTGTGGAAATTGTAATCAGTTGATCTACCTCATGATCAGTGATGATTACTGATGATAGATTAAAGTTGAAACAATATTTGTGCTATGAAGTGAACCTTTCATACCTAAGTATTTATATTTATTTATTTATTGAAACAAGAATAAAAAAAACAAAAAATGAAAAAAAAATGAAAATGTAATGAATATGTGAAACTTTTCTATCGCAGACAAACTACCCATCCTTTTGTAGTATGGTAGGTATTCAGCAGCCTTGCTACCAAGCTAACTGTTTTTTTTTTACCAAAGCATAAAGAGACAAAAGAGGTTACGATCTTTCTTCAAAATACGATATTATAATCTGTACTACGGCTACATTGTCGCCATACAAAATTTTATCAAAATTAGTCCAGCCGTTTGTGCCTGAAGAAGTAACAAACATACAAACACTCACAAACATTCGCAAAAACAACAAACAATATTAGTAAAACAAAGTCGATTTTCGTATCTTTTTGTGAGATCGCTTAGTTCTTCTTTAAACTATAGGTGCGGTATTCACCATCAAAGTTAAAATATTTAATTTCACATAAACCTACATGGGCACTTATGAAACGTCAGAAGCTAAGTGCACGCTTTGATTATATATTTGTCTATAATCAAAAGGTGCACGGTTCCAATTGGTCGTTTCCTATGTAGAAGACCCGGCAAGCAACTCCACGGTTACTCTTTAAGAAATAATTGGCTTTTACAAAGTTTTCAAATTGCAGTGGGTATGGGAGGACAGCGTCATCATTTAGTGAATTTATTCCGGAAGGTTCAATTGGAGTATTATATTAATATCTTAACTTAGATACAGCACAAAAACCTCAATGTATTGACATGTCGCTGCTACAGTACATTCCACCCATTCGAAGCAGGGGCGAGTCGCTAGTTAAATAATAAAATTAAATACATTTTCCCTAAAGGCTCCTACAAACAGGCGCGACACGCGATAAAATCGCGTGCGACACAAAGGCACCGCAAGTCGCGCAATGAGCGGTGCCTTTGTGTCGCGCGCGATTTGCGTCGCGCGTCGCGCCTGTTTGTAGAAGCCTTAAATCTAACGTGTGTGACAGTAAACCTAAAAGGGCTTTCTACACGGCTTACGAACCTATCGATAAAGTAAAATACTCAATCCCAATACTATTGACTATGACAAGCTTAGCCTTTACTGGCTCTCATTGGTAGTAGGATTACCGATTTAGGGGGAAAAAATACTAAAAGAAAGTATTTTCAGGATTCGGCGAAGTAAACATAAATCTATCGAGTATAGGCGAAGTTAATAAGAGTGGCGAAGAAGGAAAACGTGGTTTCTTAGATATAATACGATAATTAAGTTTTATGAAAGGGATTATTATGTTTATGTTATAATTATTTTCTGAATTTATTCACGTGGCGAAAATTTAAACCGTGAATCCTGAATCTGAGTCGATGTCGATTTAAAAGCTATTGTCGAAATACGTTTAATTGATGTTCAATGAATTTTGCTAAGTACTAAAGTGCTTATTGCTGGGAGTCTGTCGCGATTCGTATTTTCCCACTTTGAAAGTGGTAAAATGGCATTTTTGGGGCTGGGGTTGTGTTTTACAAACGACTGATTCTTTTGTGAATGAATTGCTTTTGAAACGACCCGTTTTTGATCACAATATTCAACTAAAATTGCCAAATGAATTTAACGTCACGGTTTTACGAACAGGTAACTGAAAAACTTACGAAAGCTCTGACGTAAATTACAGTAAATAGGTCGCTCTGCAATATACTTATCGCCGCCATTTTCCTTAAAGTCTCGCCTTAACTTAAACTTCATAAAGTTTAAATTAATTTCTATTATTCTTCACTCTCGTATTTTCCTTGTATTTTCTCAAAACATCAGACTTTTATGCTATTACAGTACATTCTCCCATCATTCTCGACAGATTAAAGCAATAAAAATTGCCTTAAATGACTCGAGATTCTGACAAATGGTTGCAATCTCTCAGACGTTGCTCTTAAAATCCTAGATCTTATGTACCAGGAAATAAGGGTCATAGTTCAATGGTTTGTTGGCTGTTTTGGAATGAATTTGCCGGCGTTGAAACCTCTTGTGTTCTTTATATCTAATGGTCGAGGCGTTTTATGAGAGGGTATCTTCTATGGAATGTCTATTTTGCAATAAATCATCCTGATTTTTTATGTTTGAGGAAAATGTTACAGACTTTTATTTTACATAGTAACTTGATTTATAGTGAATGGGGGTCTAACTGGTTATACAGCTGAACAGATGCCAACACATCAAGCTATTACAATCTGTCAAATTTATTTAATAGATTTTCAACTTTATCGCTAAAGCATAAGCTTCTAAGTTGATAGAAAATTTGACAGCTTATAATAAAAAGATTTTGTGTCTTACCGAAAGACGTATCAATTTGGCAATGTTATATTTATTTATTTACATAATTATACTTTATTGTTCACCAGAAAATATATAACAAAACATTTTAAACACTACAAAACACAATGGGCGGCCTATCGCGTTCTGCATTTTGATTATGACTTTTTTAAACCTACAACCAGTCTCATCAAGGGGTACCGTGTTACCGAGGTAGGATGTGAAGGTCAGATAGGCAGTCGCTTCATGTAAAATACTGATTTTCAGCTGCATCCGGATAGACTGGCACCTGACCCCAACAAATTTAGCGAAAGGCTAAACAAATGACGATGAATTTTTAACCTAATAAAAGACAGACACCCACCAGGGGGCCTAAAAAGGCCACTTTAGCAGAATCATAAAAGGATAACATTATTAATCATATTATGGCGAACACAGTCCGTGTAGGTACATATAATCAAAGAGATTGGGATTGGATTGATTGGTATTTTAGCACAGACAAATAAAAATAACTGATAAACCCTTCACCAATGGGATTTGATACGATTAACTTAACAGTTAACTGTCCATTATGATTCATAATGTTATCCTTTTATGATTCTGCCAAAGTGGCCTTTTTAGGCCCCTAGTACAAAAATAATGTAGAAACATTTGCATACTTACACGTTCTGATGGAACACATATTCATGATGACAAGGAATTGGAGAATAATTATTTCCATTTTGCTTTCAAATGATCCTTTAGTCCCCACTAACACACACAAACATTAGTCTAATCTGTCTTATTTCATACCTATACGTTTTATTCAACGCTTTGATCCAATATAAATAATAAACATGATTGTATGTAACCACAAACACGTCCATTATCCTGTATGAACAACAAAGAGCAAGTTACTCGCACCAGTAGCTATACTGTCTCACGTCAGTGGCGTGGCGTAGCACTGTCTTGATAGACAACCGGGAGAGAACATAAAGAGTATATTTCAAAGGCTGACTGACATTGATATGTCAGTATTGTGTTCTCGTATCTTGAATAATATGAAAGCACTGATAATATTTGTACCTACATAATAATATTATTGGAGAGATACAATACCAGTATGTGGCGTTGTTGACATTGTTGTGCTGTCAGTTATTATTTCTAAGACCACTTTTCATCACCATCACCTGTCTGCCTTTTGCCAATTAAGTTGGGGTAGGCTTCCAGTCTAACCGGAGCGACTGCCTATCTGATCTACACAACTCATTTACTGGGTAAAAATAATGATATACACAAGTAAAGGAAAAAATCCGAAAACCATCAATTTGTAGTTACATTACAAAAAAAAATGTTTTCTCGTGCGCGATTCCGAATCGCACTTGACTGTTTTTTTTAAATATAAATTACTAGCTTCTGCCCGCGACTTCGTCCGCGTGAAATTTCTTGTTACTCCGACCCACCCCGTCGCATCGCATCGCCTGCCCGGGCTATTACTTCGTTTTTGCTTAGCGTTCTTTCTGACTTTTTTCTTTTTGCTCGGCTCCTAAAGGTCATAGCGTGATGTTAATATAGCTTTCCTCAAGAATTGGGCTATCAAATGCAAAAAGAATTTTTCAAATCCGATTGGCAGTTCCAGAGATTAGCGCGTTCAACCAAACAAATAAACAAACAAACTCCTGAAAACCTGTATCCTCCAAGTAGTTAGACTGGTTTATTTTTCTGACTTGTTATGAATTTAATTTCAGTTTTACTAAAACTGGGTTGATCCATTTTCAGTATTGGTCTCACATTAATTAATAATATTGCAATAAAATATAAATTGACGTTGACACTATTACAGGACAGGTGACATTGATATTATTATTTTATTTTTATTGATTTTCTAAAAAGAGGTTACACAAAGAATTTTGTTGATAACAAACAGTACACACAAGTAAGAAAATGTTATACTCGTAATATACGAATAATTTTGACGTATTCAGAATGTCGTGTTTTGCGAATATGTTTGTATGTTTTGAGATCATGATATTCTGATAATGTAATGATTTGCGATTATGGTGATTTGAGATTATGATATTCTGAGACTGAGCGCTAGATATATTATTATACTCTACCGGTTCTTCTCACCAGAATTAGAGACTTTTGTTTTAGGGTATTATGTGGGCCGATCCCGGCGGCACTGCAATGCCGGGCCGACCCGCGACGGGAGTGGAGCGAGCCCCGAACATCCCGTCAGCTTACAAAAATCAGTTTAATATACTGGTCCCTCAGTGAGGGAACTTTCAGATATTAAGCTGAAAAGAACAGATACTACACTTTGATCTTAGCCAAAAGGCCGAGAAGTAAAGCTGTAGCAAACCGTATGTATTCGTTACTGAGTAACGGGTGCGCCGTCTAGTACCGAGTAACGAAACGTTACTCACGAATGCATTTCGTTACTCGCATTTTTCGTAGTACGGGCACCTATATGTACATTGGTTCAGTTCACGCAAGTATCGTTGATGCGTATATTATTGAAACATTTGCTGGTCGTATGTTTTACGCATGCGCGCACTTATTCGCTGAATTTAAAAACGTACGTTCTAAAGAGCGATGTTTGTTTATGTTTATTAAAGGTACCTATTGTGTGTGTAGACGAAGTTTTAAATTGGATGAGAAACAAATAAACAAGGTAAGAAAATATTTTTTACAAATTAAAAATATGTAAGTACTCGTATGTATGTTTTTGTTTTTTTATTATCGCGTATTTAAACCAAATTCAAATTTAGTAGATTCTAAAAAAAACGGAAAACCAATTTCTAGATTCCGTCAACAGTTTACTTGTAGTTCTACAGTTACCTATTATAAATCAAACTAAATTTAGTATAACTTTAACACAACTCTGGTTCAAAATACGGAAAAAATGCACCTTAGGCAGCTTGGTATGATGTATAAGTATGTTTTCTACAAATTACGAATGTTGCGATGAAGCCGCGACGTCATACTGTACGCGTACGCAATACGAATACGACTTGATTCGTTGCTCTAACATAACATAGCATGTTATGAGGTATCAGAAGTAACGAGTAACGTAACGATACGATAGTAACGAGTACTAATTTTTATAGTAACGAATACATACGGGTACGTTTTATTTCGTTACTTTTACACCTTTACCGAGAAGCGATAGCGATTTTGGGGTGGTGTGGGATCTACCTCCTAGTGGTCCACCCCGGGCAACGGCACTACAGGCTTGCCTGTGGTACGGCTGAACGATCCTACTTAGCGGTGGTAGGCTCCGCTTGGAGCCGCCTGGCTCGCGACCACCATCCTACCGGAGTCCGGCGCCAAGCAGCTTGCTGTGTTCCGTCGGTGTGTGGGAGTGCCAGTGCCTTTGGGGGAGAAGGAGTTTGTCAGTTGCTCTGCTCAGAACCGGTTTAGGTCCCTGGGCATAACTTGTCGGGTAACTCATTCTGGAGGGTAGCGGGATCCGAAGCACGGTGCCAGCCGTTGGCCGACCGCAGTCAGTAGGGGGCCCAAGTAGCACGCCAGCCACGTGCCAAAGGCTGCCCCGCCAACTCGCGAAAAATCCCGGTATGCACCACCGTGCCAGTCGGCGACTGGATGGGAGGACCCGGTGGACATATCCGGGGGGGTTCGGGCGTCCCCGCAGTCTCCAAATGAGTTCCCCATAGATTAGGTTAGCTCTAGTGTTCCACTTGGTTCACTGAGCAGCGCCTCGACAAGTCGCCTTTTTCCCCCACAACTCTACTCAAAATGATCAAAGCAAAGAAGAATAAGGTTAAACAACGGCTGCACTTCCTCCCACTAAAAGTGCACCTCACTAATATCAGGGGGTTGCACTCCAATCTCGATCCGGTCCATCACCACCTTGAGACCGAGAAGCCGCACCTGTTTTTCCTGACGGAGACGAAGATAGCAACCCCGTCGGATGTGGCGTACCTCAACTACCCGGGTTACTCTCTTGAACATAAGTTCAAGAAGCAAGCTGGGGTCTGTGTGTACGTCCGCGATGATATTTGTTGTCGTCGTCTCCGTTGCTTTGAGAAATCGGGTTTTTCTACCATATGGCTACTTGTGGACACAGGCGTGGAGAAATCTGTTTACATCGGCGTCTACCGATCGCACAGCGGTGACCAGGAGACAACGGCGCTCTTTAATTTCCTCGTGGAATCGACTGACGTAGCCCAGCAACGGTACCCAACAGCGAAGCTCATTTTTCTGGGGGACTTTAACGCCCACCATAAAGACTGGTTGTTCCCGTTTCAGAGAACTGACCATGCTGGGTTGGAGGCGCGCAAGTTTGCTTTAACGCTAGATCTAACCCAGATGGTGAATGTGGCAACGCGGGTACCGGATGTCGACGGCCATACTCCCAATTGCTTGGACCTTCTGCTGGCAACTGATCCGGACAGTCATTCAGTATCGGTCTCAGCCCCGCTGGGAACGTCTGACCACTGTCTGGTGAAATCCATATCTACCTGCTCTCCTCCAGATGAGAGTCCTAGAGGCACGAGGCGAGTATGGCGATACGAGTCAGCAGACTGGGATGAGATGCGGCACTTTTTTGCGTCTTATCCATGGCGGCAGGTGTGCTTCTCCTCGGGTGACCCCTCGTGCTGTGCTGACGTGGTTGCGGACGTGATTCAGCAGGGGATGGAGTATTTTATTCCATTCTCCGACATTCCGCTTGGTCACAAGTCCCGGCCTTGGTATAATGCGGAATGCGCCCGCGCTGAGGCCCGAAAAGAGTCTGCGTACCAAGCCTGGGTCAAGGCCCGCGACCGCAAAGTTAGAGCGCGTAGGGTTTGCGCGAAGAAAAGAACCTTTAATTCTGCCGCTAAGTTCTGCAAGCGGGTTTTGCGTAAGGCACGTTTTGACCATGTCGGACGTATTGGGATCAAGCTGGCATCGCACCCTCCGGGTAGTAAACAGTTCTGGTCCCTGTCTAAAGCGGTTGAAACGAATTTCTGTCGTCCCACTTTACCTCCAATGATGAAACCTGATGGGTCGCTTGCTCACTCTGCAGGAGAGAAAGCGAATTTATTTGCATCTCTCTTTGCAAGCAATTCACGTCTGGACGCTGGCTCCAAGCAACCACCCACTGTACCTCATTGTGGCTCCTCGATGCCGGAGATCGCAGTTCACAATAAAGAGGTCCGAAGAGTTTTATGCAGTCTAGACGTGAACAAGGCAAGCGGGCCTGACGGTATTCCAGCGAGAGTGTTGAGGCAGTGTGCGCCTGAACTGTCTCCTGTGTTGACACGCTTGTTTCGCCTCTCTCTTGAAAAAAGAACGGTGCCAAAATCCTGGAAGCTTGCAAATGTACAACCAGTGCCCAAAAAGGGCGACCGTGCAGACCCTGCACATTACCGTCCGATCGCCATTACCTCCATTCTATGCAAAGTTATGGAAAGGGTACTGAACAGTAAGTTGCTGACCTACCTTGAAGATAATGATCTCCTCAGTGACCGTCAATATGGCTTTCGCCGGGGACGGTCAACTGGCGATCTTCTTGTGTATGTCACGCACTGTTGGGGTGAAGCCATCGAGAAACACGGCGAAGCACTTGCTGTATCGCTTGACATCTCGAAGGCCTTTGACAGGGTCTGGCACGCGGGTCTACTCAGCAAGCTTCCTGCTTTTGGCATCCCAGCTGATTTTTGTAGCTGGATATCAGACTTCCTTAGTGAGCGGTCGATCAGAGTAGTCGTTGACGGCTGCTCCTCTGACCTTATGGCTATTGATGCCGGAGTTCCTCAGGGGTCTGTTCTCTCTGCAACTCTTTTCCTGCTGCACATCAATGACCTACTTCAGCCTGGTATTGTTGGGTACGCAGATGACAGTACTGTTTCAGAGAGATACTTGTCCAGCGCAAGGGCCAGCGGGGCCGAAGTTCGTTTCTTGAGAGAGGCCATGGTGGAGCGGACAGATTTGACCTTAAGCCTTGTCTCCCAGTGGGGTGATGACAATTTGGTTTCTTTTAACGCCACAAAAACACAGGCGTGTGTTTTTACCGCCAAAAGGAGTCATTTCGACCAGACTCCTACTTTTCGGGGAACATCTGTTCCTGTAACAGATCGGCTCGAGCTCCTGGGCATGGAGTTGACATCTAGTCTCAACTTCGGCGCCACCATCGAGTACAAAGCCCAAACTGCGGCCAAGAAGCTGGGAATCCTTAATAGGGTGAAGCGATACTTTACACCCGGACAGCTTTTAACCCTTTATAAAGCACAAGTCCGATCCTGCATGGAGTATTGCAGCCACCTTTGGGATGGCTCAGCGAAATACCAACTTGCCGCGCTTGACTCGGTGGAACGCAGAGCTAAAAGGCTCATTGGCGACGTAAAACTGGTGGATGCCAAGCTTCACAGCTTGGCTCATCGCCGCAAGGTTGCCTGCTTGTCGGTCTTCTACAGATTGTACTTCGGTGAGTGTGCCCAAGAACTCCACGACCTCATTCCACCGGCCCCCTTCTACCTTCGGACATCCAGACGCACTACAAGTTACCATCCCTACCTAGTTGCTATTCCACCAATTCGCACTAAGCGTTTTCAAATGTCCTTTATAATGCGCACAGCAAAAGAGTGGAACTCTCTACCTGCGTTTGTGTTTCCGAGTGCATACAACCCGAATCTCTTCAAAGTAAGAGTGAACAGGCTTCTTCTGGGTGAGCTCACTCCATCGTAGACTTTGTCTCTGTCATCTCTGACCTAGACTAGAGTCAAGAGCAAGCCCATTTCAAATAAAAAAAAAAAAAAAAAAAAGCGATAAAGTACTAGGGTTCGCGAGGGGGGTTAGTCAGTCGCGGAGAATCTTAACACCGCGATTCAATTTTGCGCGTCATAAGAACAACGCCATCTATCTAGGAACTGTAAAACTAAACGTATGTCGGTGTGGTGCGTCCATGGTGTGGTGTCACAGATGGTGTCACCTACCGTCTATGTGAGTAACAACTCACATAGACGGGAGGTATTAGGTTCATTTCATAGTATACCATTTTTATTATATATTCAAATTCAAATGGGTCCGGGCCTGGGCTTATTTTTAGCTTTTCAGTTTTTTAACGCAGTCGGGTTTTTATTTTGTTTTTTATTACTTTTTTTTTGTCAGATTATTCAACAACAACAAACAACAACAAGCAACATACCTACTAAAATACTGTTTTAATTTTTCCGTCCAAACAATAGATTTTTTGTAATTAAATAATAGCTTCATATTTTGTAATAAATTACCAGCGTTGAGTCATCGCGCTTCTCAAGGTCAATTAGGGTCATGTAAGCCCCTTAAATCAGAATTATGTCAAAAGCTAAAGGAATAAGTACTTGAAACACTTCATTGAAGAAAACTTGAAGCGAATGAAAAAAATAATTAAATAGAATTTTTAATATTTTTTTTTCATTATTTTATATATTCTTTCTCTTTCTTTTTCTTTGCTTCTTTAATATTACGAAAAGTCGTTCCTATAGGTACTTGCTAATGCTGATTTTTTTTTTTACTTTGACCAGTGATCCATTCTGTATAAGCAAAAATAAAGTTTAAAGCAATGTTATGAGATAAGGGATGGGACGCGACGTCGGCGTCGCTCTCAGTCAGTGGTCGCAGAAAGATGGGGGATATAGAAACTTCCTTATCGGGGGGCCTAAAAAGGCCACTTTGGCAGAATCATAAAAGGATAACATTGTGAATCATAATGGACAGTATCAAATCCTATTGGTGAAAGATCTTCAGTTATTTTTTTGTGCTAAAATACCAATCAATCCAATGCAAATCCAATCCCAATCTCTTTGATTATACCTACGTAGTGCAGCGAGAAAAAGAAAAACACGGACTGCCTTCACCATATTATGATTCATAATTTTATCCTTTTATGATTCTGCCAAAGTGGCCTTTCTAGGCCCCCTGATCTATTATTTATTTATTTATATATACTTTATTGTACACCAGAAAATACCCGATCTCTTATCAGAATCATGTTTACTCAGTGGAAGTTCTATTCGTTTTATGGACGAGGTTCATTTATTTTACACTATCTATACCTAGTTTATGAAGTTAAAACTTCTTTAGGCGTGTTGGGTATTTTTTGAGATGGGAAAAAACCATTGAACTCGCGACACTGTTACCGTAACCGACACGTCTGTTTTAAGTTTTGGCCATTATAAAGACATCAACGCGCGGTACATTTTCTTTGGGAAGATTGACCTTTAAATATATTAATAAAATTACTATGCTTTTTCAAGTTTTCACTTCTGACGGCACTCCTGGAGTGCCACTGTTTTTTTTTTTGCGAGAATTTTAAGACGGTAATCGTAATAACTTATTACACACTCATGATAATATGTAGGTATCATATTCCTAACCTAGAAACAAAATGCGGACAGTCGATATCATCACAATTACCGGCTGGCTGCCACTGAAAACCAGCGCCTGTCGCTCTGTCTAGCATAGGCACGTAGCATAGCGTTTTGCGTGGATGTGACGCATATTTTCCGCAACTTGTTCTTTTTGTGTTTTTGTTCTTTCTCTTTGTCAAGTTATCCGCAACTAAACATATTTTCTTTCTAATACTAACACATCATTATTCAGATACTTCATTCATAATCATTTAGTGTACGCAGTTTATTGACTTCAGCGTTAGAAGTTGTCCTTTCTCTTGAAGCTATCAACTGGAGTAGGAAAGGTGGTAGAAAAAGACCAAAAAGTAATTCGTCATTTGTAAAATGTCAACTGTAAAACGTCCACTGCTGGACATAGGTCTGGGGATCGCCCCCAAGCACCGCGACCTCGACCAGTTTTGTGATTCTTGCATTCATCATCTGCATCATCTGCCTAGCCGTTTCCCAACTAATTAAGTATGTTGGGGTCGGATTCCAGTCTAACCACATGCAGATGTACACCAGTATTTTACATGGAGTCATTGTCTATCTGACAACCCAGTTACTGGGTAGTACGATTCCCCTTAGTGAGACTGGTTGTCAGACTTTCGGGCTCCTGATGACCCGTAACGACTGTCAATGATCCACGAATGACAGCCGGGACCAAAGGCTTAACTTGCTTTCCAAGGCACGGAGGGGTCTCGGTATGTAAAGATGGCGACGAATCCACAGACTAACCGCGGCAAGCGTAGCTTAACCTGATCGATTGACCTGTGCGGCTGTTATTATTTTAACCACGGGCCGTAAAGTAATTCTCCTTCAAAAAGTAATTCAAATTCTTAACAAAAAGAAGAATCCGTCTGCTCTGGCCTCGTGCCGCGATACTGCGCTCAAATTTTAATTCTACCTGGCTAACCTTGCTCCAACTTACAAACTTTAACTTCTCGTGGCCGCCTTTGAATTCAAATATGGGTTGAAAAGTTTTGAATACTTTCAGTTGGCACCGGAGTTCACGATCGATGTTAAGGTGAGTGTCTATAGTTGACAATGTATGAAATTACAATGCATTGATTAAAATACGACAATAGTGTTATTAGTGTCCATAGACAAACCACATCGTCGCAATATATCCGGTAGTTACTATGGCGGATCCGCATTTATGCACCAGTTTCCACAATTGATATTGCACACTTTTAGGTCTCCTATATACTGATCTGCTTAGCCCTTTTTCCAACTGAATTTTACTTTACATACATTTCTTTTTAAGTTTTTTATTTTAAATAGTGCGACTGCTTGTCTGACCAACACAACCCCATTATTAGGTAATACGATACCCGTTAATTGCCAGACTTTTGAGCTTTCTGACTACCCGGATACCCGTAACGACTGGCAAAGATTTCCCGGATACCCGTAACGACTGTCAAAGATTTACGAATGACAGCCGGCGGGCCGGACAGTATTTTCCGAGTCACGGCCCCTCCGTGCCTCGGAAGGTATCAGTATATTTCGATATGTTATTATTGTCATCCACGAACCGACCGTGTCAGGCGTAACTCGATCGACCCGTGCGGCTGTCACACCAAGGTATGCGCTAATTTACGACGACGATTTTTTTGACGACACGGTTGGTGCAGTGGCTGAGCGATCGACTGCTGCGCTGCGTGTCGTGGGTTCGATTCCCGCACGGAAAAAATATTTGTATTGCCTACAGGTAGTTGTTCCGGGTCTGGCTGTTTGTGTATGTGAATTTAAATGTTTGTAAACGCACCCGCGATACAGGAGTAATTCCTAGTGTGGGGCAAGGATTTAAAAAAAAAAAAAATACCTACTTGGTATTGCACATAGAATAATGGATATCACCTGCCGATCCTTTCTTTTTTAAGGCCTGGGTTTCAGTACATTAGGTTCGTAAGTAATATCAAAGCGCAAAAGAAAAAAAAATGTTTCATTCATATCGTTTTATATATACGAGTACTTATAATATAGGGAGGGAAAGTTTTCTAAGAGGAAATCTCTGGCAAGTACTTCCAGAGATTACCTCTTACGGTGATCTAATGACAAAATGCCTTTCCCTGGTAGAACGCTATACTATTGCCGAGTGCCATAGGACATTATGCTTCTTCCATGCAGATGAAGTCGCAGTCAGAAACTATAGTTTGCTAATAAATTAGCCATCTATAAAAGACGTCATTGGGTCATACTTTCGAAGCATCTGCTCGGGTTGTTCGACATTACTTTCGATACTATATGTATATACTTTTGTTAACCATTTCCTAAATTAAATACCAACCTTTCTTCAAGGCTTTTATTAACACAAAATTATTACAATCATTACTCTTCATTTACAAGATATCTTTTAGATTTCGCTCTGAGCTAGTTAATTATTACCGGGAATCGGATAGATAATATTATACGGGCTACTCCCGGGCAATTTTCTTACCATCATACCCAACGGACGATGAAAACGATTTTATTCTTTACCTCGCACCTGAAAATAATCTCACGTCTATTTATGTCAATAAAGGGTCTATTTATGTCAATAAAGGCTCCTGCAAACAGGCGCGACGCGAATCGCGAAGGCACCGCTCGTTGCGCGACTTTCGGTGCCATTGTGCCGGTTTCGTAAACATGTGTGCACATAGTGAGGTGTAGTTTGATTGAAAATTGTTGTAAATGTGTGCGTGTGAGCGTGTATGCACAGAGCGGAGGTGTAGTTTTTGCATGCTTCACTGTAATGTTCGCAGCGCTATGTCTTGACTTTTTATTTGATCTGAGACCTCTAAGAGCTGTCGCTAAACAGCTGGGTTCGAAGTCACAGTTAGATAATTGAATTGAAATGATCGAAAATTGGTTACGGCAGCCAATACCAACGGGGACCAGCCCAGCAGGTTCGCAGGAGATATTATCGTACACAAGTGTGTGAGATACAGAAGGTGGGTCCCATTGTATATCTAACAAACTTTCAATCATAATCTGAACGATTTTGAAGGAAATTACTAATCCATTGCTTTAAGGCTCCTTCAAACAGGCGCGCAACAGCATTTATGTTTGAAAAATTCGTCTGCTTAAGGGGGAAGCGCTACGGTAGCCCGCGAAATTCAAATTTTCTTACGTTTTTTTGCAATTTGCTGGTCAGCATTAAGTTGTACGTTGATTAATATATGAATCGCGGCCGTAAAAAATATGTGTTTACAGAATTATAATCATTAAAGTCATCAACACAACTCTCTAAGACCACGTAAGTCCAAAAAATGATGATTACATGAAACAGTTATTAATTCTTTAATAAGTTAATTCTGTAATCACATATTTCTTACGGCCGCGATTCATATATTAATCAACGTACAACTTAATACTGACCAGCAAATACCAAAAAACCTAAAAAAAATTGAATTTCGCGGGCTACCCTGGCGCTTTCGCCTTAACGCAATAACGCAATAAATGTTGTTGGATTGTCAAAATGAATGGCATTGTCATTGTAGGTAAGTGTGTCACGAAATTATCGCTGGACCCGGCAAACATTGTAGGTCGTCTCTCTGGATCTCTAACCGCTGTTAGCTTCGGGACTTACCACTTCGCTGTCCCTTAAAACATATTTTTAGCTACTGGACAGTAGAGGAAAACGATTTAGAACAGAATTCATAATACAATTTTCTTTCACATACTTCCATATAATTTCACTACGGGACCTTGCCAGCCGTATAAATATTCAGGCCCGAGACATCGTGTTGGTACTTGGCACACTAATGAGTCTTAGTACACTCTTATCCACTGAATAAAACCCGGATTAAGTAAGGTCAGCAGAAAAGTTTTGATATGAACATTTAATTTTTATTCATGGTTATTTTTAGATGAGCGAAGTAAGGATGCCGGAATTCCTTAATGTATTTGTACGGTGAAAGTATGAAAAGCACCTATATTAAAGGGTCGTGACAAACTCATTTTGGTGAATCAGCACATTCTATTTCTACAAACAAATCGCGACCTAACTGTTCTGGAATTAGTTTGATCACACAAAGAAAAAAAGGCCAATTTTGCCACTGTTTTCACACACGTAAACCTGTTTAAACAGGGTGGGCAAAAAATCGTAGATCAAACGAAACAGGGCAATAGTTGGGGTAATTTGCAGTAAAAATATCTTTGTAGCAGAGCCCTAACTTGATCTCCTTAAAAGTTACGACAATTTGAGTGTTTACAGTAAGGTTCTAAAGTTACAAATATATAAATTTTCGTGAGACTTAAAAGATCTTGATAAAAGTGCCAATACTAATAAATAATGGTACCCACTGTCATAAAAGCACTGTTGTAGTGATGATACTTTTTAAATTATTATTTTTTACTGCGAATAACCCCAACTATCGCCCTGTTTCGTTTGGTCCACGAGTTTTTACCCACCCTGTATACCCTATCCAAAGAAAAAAAAAAATCGGCGAAACCGGACTATTCTTTAACGTAGTACCAACATAAAAACATACCCGTGGAAGATACATACATATTGAGAACCTCTTCATTTTTTCGCCGGTTAAAATATAATGAGTTATCTACACTAGATCGAGTAAAGATCAACACGTCTTCTCAAAATGTTTTGGCAACTTTACACTATTTTATCCAGAATTATTTTCGATGGTTTGGAATGGAATAGTAGACGGAACCCAAAAACATAATTATTAAAGAGCTAGGTATAATCCAGATTTCACAATCCTACATTAGATTTCAATATATCAACTTACTAGCTGCGCCCCGCGGTTTCGTCCTCGTAAATGTCAATCCCGTGGGAATATCGGGATAAAAAGTAGCCTATATGTCAATCCAGGGTGTCAGCTACCTCCATACAAAATGTAATCAAACTTGCTTCAGTAACAAACATATATACACACACACACAGAAACACGAACTAGTGTGATTTGCTTTCAGGAATCCAACACGTCGATTATGTTTGGTTATTCATTATACATACACGTTTTTCTGCTACAACGCAAATTGCCTCAGGAATCCTCATTTAGCCTCTAGTTTTTGTATCATAGTCAAATTTTATGTAGGTACCAAATATCATGTTTTTGCAAACCTTACGTCCGCTCATTAGCACTAATCGGTGCTAATGAGCGGACGTAAGGTAATACGACGCCTCCATTGTGTCACTCGCGTTGAATTACCCTCGGCGTAACGTGTCACTCACGTCACGTAGCGCGTCACTCACGTCACGTAACGTGATTACGTTTCTCACTACAGATTAAAATGGAGTTGACATGTTAATTTGACGTTTTGTTTTACAGGTGATAATAAAGGCACTCTTTTATTACTTCTAGGAATCTTTTTCTTTAGAGAGTAGGTACAGCCAGCAACAAAAGTCGATTAACACTTCAGTTTTTTAAATCTCAGTCATTGAGCAAAATATTTGTTCAAAATTGCAGCAGGCTTTTCACATAATAGCAAAGAGTTTATATTTTAAAAATTGTACTTCTGCTGCAATTTTGAACAAATATTTTGCTCAATGACTAAGATAAAAAAAGCTGAAGTGTTAATCGACTTTTGTTGCTGACCGTACCTAATACTACTTGTTTCTCTTATACGTCACTGACAGCCATTAGTCATTGTCAGTCAAGAACCTCTCACTTAGGTGCACAACAAACAGCAATGGGATAAAGTAAGAAAAAAAACCGGGCAAGAGCGAGTCGGATTCACGCACCGAGGGTTCCGTACCATCATAGTGTTTTTAAATTTTCATCGGCGAAGCCTATATTCGTCAGAGAATTTTAACACTGTGCACTGCGGTGTAGAATATTGCAGTTTTATGTCAGCGCCATCTCTTGACCGATACCCCACATGCCCTAGTAGCCCCACTTCGAATTTTTCAGAGCCCGTTTATAAGAACCCCTATATTTACATATATTTTTATTTCTTTTTTATTTGCAAAATAATTGGGTAAACGTCATCTAAAAGTATTCCAAATTTCAAGTTGATAGCATTAGTAATTCTTGAGATATCCAGCTGTGACAGACAGACAGAGTGAGTCTCACCATAAGAGTTCCGTTTTACCATTTTGATACGGTATTTACCTATCAACATATTTTTTATTTTTAGCATTGAAAACAGGCAAGCTTTTTCCGAATTACTCCGGTCAAACTACTTGATAAGCACTTTTCAGGAATCTTCAGTAAAGCACATCAGAACGTTGTAATCCCAAAACACATCTGTTTGCTGTGATGTGCCGTAGGTAGGTACGTCACAACAATGCACGAATACAAAGTAATAATAGTCACTATTTTGAGTTTCAAGATTTCTACAACGCTACGCATTACGAACATTCGACACAACGCCACGCTGGAAAATTATGATAATAACACCCACGTCAATCTATCCGCGCCACGTTCCCTGCCACGATGGATTAAAAGGATATTTCACGTCAATTAAAACCAGGGATTGAAAACCGGTACGAATTTGGGTTACGGTTATTCATTTCGGTTCTTAAAACGGTTCTTCTTTTCGGTAGGGTTCCGGTTCAGGTTCCGGTTTGGTTCTGGTTCCATAGTACCGGTTCCAAATAAAGGTTCCAATATACCGGTTCCGTATCATCCGATTTAAAGGTTCTCTAAGAAAGAAGAGATAATGTTTTACGCGTGGCTAGCGTATCTTTTCTTTCAGTTCGCCTTCGAATTATTAGTGAGTAGAAGCACAGGTAGAAGTCTGTACTGTACAGTGTCAGCAAATATTGACAGTAATTATTATTACTGGTTTATATAATCTACAGTTACTGTTAATAAATTAATATAAAATGGACAAAGGACAATCTACAAATGCAATGTACCCCTCTCCCCTCTTACAAAATCTCCTACCTTGCCGCTATTCTCCTGCGCTGAGCGGCATCGTATGAACTCGTTCGGACTCGTACTCGTACCGCTAAAGAACCGGTAAAATAAAGGTTCTAATTTAGATTCCGGTTCCGGTTCGGGTTCTAGCAACCGGAACCACTAAATACCGGTTCTTTACCGGTATTTTAGGAACCTTTTCAATCCCTGAATTTAAAACATTTTGCTGAACGGATTAATTCTGATGAAAAGGTGTTATACGTTTTAAGGGATAATTAGATGAGCGTGGGTGTGAGCAAACGGGAATACTTTTATTTATAAAGGCTAGTATTTACATTTTAAGCTGGTATTTGCCGCTCCATTTACTTTTGTTCATTTTTGCCTTTCATTCGAAGTGGAACGTTTGAACTCAATTTAGTGAAAAAATAATTCATTAGTGAACCGATCCGACGATATTGGATTTCGGCATTCGGCATCTTTCACTCGTACGTACTCCGAATGATCGAACTTAATGAAAATGAACGTTAATTTCTTTGTAATTTTGTCGGTGTCGCGTGAACGTGGAATGAAACAAAAATAAACATTCACTAGAGTAAAGGATCCTTCAAACAGGCGCGCCACGCGATAAAATCGCGCGCGACACAAACCTACCGCAAGTCGCGCAAAGAGAGGTGCCTTTGTGTCGCTCGCGATTATATCGCGTATCGCGCCTGTTTGTAGGAGCCTTTATTTGTGAAGATACGGGCAAATACATGAATTTTCCGATAATTATTGTACTTAATAATTAATTGACTGAGAAAAACTATTCGTAAACAAATTCGTCACTGTAGAAAAATAACAAGTATCGTTTTAATTTTCCCAAACCACCACTCCCGGATTTTTCAGTCTCTTTTCAAAATGTAGACAAGCTTAGCTATTTCTCGGGTAGGTACCTTTTTCTTTGTTTTTGGGGTAAACCTTCAAAAAGCGCTCTGGCTTTGGGTTATTACGAATTTTTACTTCATTAAAATCACTTCGGCCGGAGGTCAACATCTGCACATTCAAGGGGCACCGACCACCGTTACTCAAAAGACAGATCCGATACCCCGTCTGTGCAACGCCTGTTAGGGCACATCTCTGGGGGAGACTGTAGACTGTAGAGTATCTGTCCTAGAAACTACTAAGCTTTTCGACATTTTAACCAGGTAGTATTTTTTAAAAATCATTTTTTACAAGCCCCTGCGACCACAACCATATACTTATTTGCGTATAGCTAGAAATCGTACAATCTTCGCATGTTTCTTCGAATTATGAATATATAAATCAAATACATTCTGTGAAATTGCGGGAAAATAGTTTGTGATCTCGTAGCAGTGTAATCTGCGGAAACGATAGAGATGTTACTCTCTATTTGTTGATACGAAATTATTCAACCGCTTTGTTGTTGTTGTTTTCTTAGTAAAAGTATGATGTTTATCCGTGTTTTTGTACCCGAAATAGGATATTTTCTGAGTTGTGATGAACTGTGATAAGGTTTTAACGTAAGATAATGCGCCGAGCCTTTTTCCAACTGTGGTATCGGTTTTTTTTTAGTGTTAGTGGGGACTAAAGGATCATTAATTAAGCAAAATGGAAATAATTATTCTCCAATTCCTTGTTATGATGAATATGTATTCCATCAGAACCTGTATGCAAATGTTTCTACGTTATTTTTGAACTGGTGTCTGTCTTTTATAGGGTTAAAAATTCATCATCATCATTTGGGTCGAGTGCCAGTCTATTCGGAATCCGGATGCAGCTGAATACCAGTATTTTACATAAACCGAATGCCTATCTGACCTCCACAACCTGGTTACTGGGTAACACGATACTCCTTGGTAAGACGACTGGATGTCAGACTTTTAGGCTTCTGACTGCCCGTAACGACTGTCAAAGATCTACGAATGACAGCCAGGACAACCGGCTTAAAGTACTTTCCGAGGCACGGACAGGTCTCGATATGTAATCGATGTTCACCCATTCACGAACCTCTTCCTCTTCGAACAACCCGTGCGGCTGTTATCATTTAAATAAATAAATAAAATATCTTTATTTCAGACCTAAGCAGTCCATACGTAGTTAGTGGTTAGTAAACAAACTGTGCATACATACTATGTTATTGTTGTTAGTACTTAATTCTATTTAACACAAACCTATACCTAATTCTACCCAGTGCCTTTGGATGGGGCAGTCCACTCTGCTAACAATCATTTTCAGGATGCCGTTCCGAGTGCTACGCAAACGTAGGGAACGTAGGGAAGCCGCTTTCTTACGCATGATGGCGTGAAAGCCATCCGTACGTGCTTCAGCAAACATTCCCGACGCACTGCAACGTCGCGGCAACCGCAACAGCATCCTGAAGGCATTGTTGTATTGCACGCGCAGGACGTTGTAGGCTCGGCCCGTATATGACACCCATAGACCGCATTTAGCCACGATAACTACAAATAAAACCACCTCACATGAGGTTTAACAATTGAATAGGCTTTTAGAAACCGAACGTCTCTCTTTCGTTTATGACCGACACAAAACTTGTTATCTATACTATCTATACTAATATTATAAAGCTGAAGAGTTTGTTTGGTTGAACGCGCTAATCTCTGGAACTACCAGTCGGATTTGAAAAGTTATTTTTGCATTTGATAGCCCAATTCTTGAGGAAGGCTATAGGCTATTTAACATCACGCTATGACCTTTTGGAGCCGAGCAAAAAGAAAAAAAGTCAGAAAGAACGCTAAGCAAAAACGAAGTAATAGCGCGGGCAGGCGATTCGATGCGACGGGGTGGGTCGGAGTAACAAGAAATTTTACGCGGACGAAGTCACGGGCAGAAGCTAGTTATTCTATAACTATACAGAAGTAGGAAGTAATATTCTACCTCATATTGGTATCTCTTGGACGAGGACGATGATATCCATACATAATCAGCCTATAATGTTCCTACTGCTGGGACACAGGCCTCCTCTCTGTGAGATCCACCACGCGGGCGCAGTGCGGATTGACGGATGACACATGACTTCGAATTTTTAGTTCTAGGACTTGCCGGTTTCCTCATGATATTTTGAAAGATTGAAAGAAAAGAAAAAGTATTTATTGCGTCTCGTACAGGAAGATCACAAACTAAACTAAACAACAAAATAAAAATCGAAGTTATATAAAAAAAAAGTAACAAAAGGAAAATGAATACAGAAAGTTCTATACGAGGACAAAAGGCTCCTATTTTCTTTCTTTTTGTCCAATAGCTAGTTGATATTAATTCTAGAAGATATTTGATATTTTGCAATTTAACTATCATTTTATTAAAACAATCATGAACTACAGCAGTTCTTGGTGATCTCTACTAAAAGCAAAGATTACAGCACCCTTACAGCATCCTAAGTATGTTGATGGAAAAGTACGACGCTCCTTGGTTGTCGCACGCTGTGGAGGTGTTGGTCAGAAGACCCCACACCTAACCTTCACAATTTACTTTTTTCTATTTTGTTTTGTGTTTCTGTGTTTTTGTTTACTAACAATAGTTTTTGGGAATAATGTTATGTTACTAACAATTGGGCCTAGTTGCCATAAATAAACAAAATATTATTATTATTATTAACAACGCCCGGCAGATGAAGATTTGACATTAAAGTTCTCTCAACAGTCGCGACACTACAATTCCAACGATACAACTTTTCATTACTGAAACTGAAATTGAAGTCAACTCCAGTGAACTTTGCGCTACACTGAAATTCACGACAACTGAACAAACTTTATGTGAACTAGAATAATCTCTGTAAATAAAAAGCCGAGGTAATAGTTCCAGACACATCCAATACCCAATGGGTGAAAACCCAGCGATAATGGAAATTCAATAAGAGCTAGAGAATCTAAATGACCGTTCCGATTCAACTATAGTTTAGCTGATCGGTCCGTGCCAATTTGATTGTGCTATCTACAAGATTTATTTCTTCTTTTTTCGACCTTTTTACAACGGGTTTCCAATTCATTTAGAATACACCGCGTGTGCCCGATATTGTATAGGTTTTTTACCATCGGCAAAAATGACGAAATGTCATAAAAACTTTAATCAAAATTCTTACCTTCATTCATAATAAACGGAAGCCTTGTGCAGAATATCACGCTTTTGGACCCAGCAATTTAGGCTTTTGTCAGTGAATGAATGAATGAAAACTTAAGTACCTACAAGGATTTCGCTAAGTACAGACGCCAGCACATCAACCTACCACAATCTGTCAGATTTTCCCAATCAACTTTGAACCTTATGCTTTAGCGATAAAGTTGAAAATCTATTAAAGAAATCTGACAGATTGTGGTAGGTTGATGTGCTGGCGTCCGTACATTAAGCAGTTGTGTTTTCTGTTCAAAGATGCACCTTATCTGGTCACCTGGCGCTACCAGGTGCAGCAACGGATTTTACACACAGTCTCACGATCAAGGCATCATCCATGTATGTAATAGGCAACGTAATAGGCAATTGTCGATGTTTGAAACTCTGAATATGGTGGGTATCGCACGCGGCTTTACTTTGCTTTCGTGAGATTCGGTCATTTTATCTCGTCGCGTCTATATTCCTATAGTCTTACCCGTTACTAATAAATGTATTAAGTATAGCAGATGAATAGTAACACACCACGGAACAGATTATCTGTTCCGTGTAACACACCGATTTCTCTCTTTCAGTCGTCAATAATTTGACTTTCGAAAGAAGAAGACAAAGCGTTGTGACAATACAGACGCTATACAACGTTTATTTGTAAGGGGGTTACACCCAAAGTATTTCTTAGTTTCCTTTTAATCTATAAAACCCGTCGTACTTATGTAACAAGTTTCTTTACGTGTTTTGTATTTTCTATATTTTGTATATTATTTTTGATACCTTTTATATTCGGTCTGAGTGTAAAGATAAATTATTAAACGTGTTACTGTGGCGAAGAGTCAATGGTTTTTCTTTTTTTCGCTTTATTAGATCCTTTAGTAGCTTCGCTACTCGTGCGTGAAAGCTGTTTTAGTTCTACAAACAAAGGATTGTTTGTAGAACTAAAACAGCTTTCACGCACGAGTAGGTAGGAACCTACTACGACTGTTATTACTACATGACTCAAACTCAAAGCATTTATTTCAATTGAACCATTTACAGGCACTTTTGAATTTTCAAGAAGTCGGTCAGACAGAAAATATGAAGCTAGTTGCCCATTCCAAAGCGTAGGTACCTATGGAGAGTAGGAGAAGAACGGGCAAGAAACTCCATGGACACTCTTTTTAAATTATACATATTTCACAAAAATATTAGTTACATCATTACTTTTGATGCAGAGTTTCATCACACTAATATTATAAAGGAGAAAGTTTGTGTGTATGTGTGAGTTTATATATTTGTTACTTCTTCACGCTCAAACGGCTAGACCAATTTTGATAAAATTTTGTATGGAGGTAGCTGACACCCTGGATTAACATATAGGGTACTTTTTATCCAGATATTCCCACGGGACGCGGGTGAAAACGCGGGGCGCAGCTTGTAATAGATCTAACAAACCGTTCCATCCTTATATTTAATTAACAACTACCATGATAACGCAAGAATTTCCTCAAGCAATAAAATGAAATAAAAAGCTATTTTCAGATCCGTAAATCTACGAATACAGTACTTGTGGATAATGGGCAATATTTAATACCCAAGTCGTTCATGTCATTCTCAGATGTATTTTATTATACGGGCATTCCGGTCGATTTGCCCGGGGATGGCCCATCCCAGCTACAGCTCGGATAGTTATGTTATGATTGTATCTCTTGACCGTTTAGTTTAAAGAAGTCCGGTCGTAGATACGTCATTGATATAGGGTTTTTTGTAAGTATATCAATGAGATACGTAACAGAGTTGGGGCAAGTAGCCAAAACGATTAAGTACTTCAATTGAGTCGTGACCATTTGCCTTCAGTCTGAGAGGGGTTTAAAACCTATCCTCATTGACTCTAGTCTGACGTTTCAAAGGTGTTCCAGAAAATTTATTCTACTTTAGAGGCAAACTGATACGTGTATTTTATTACGATTATTCCTAAAATAATTAGGAAAAGAAATAATAATGTTTATTTGTAAGCCACAGTTAATATTCATTGAATGCATTAACACAGTAATGTTAAAATCTTTTAATGGTAGATTCCCTGAATATCTTTGGGGTCGGATTCCTATCTTACCTGATGCAGCTCCCGAGCATTTGGGTTGGAACTGGAAGTTGGAATATCTAGAGACTGAGCGTTTGTTACAAGGTATTATGTGGGCCGATCCCGGCGGCACTGCAATGCCGGGCCGACCCGCGACGGGAGTGGAGCGAGCCCCGAACATCCCGTCAGCTTACAAAAATCAGTTTAATATACTGGTCCCTCAGTGAGGGAACTTTCAGATATTAAGCTGAAAAGAACAGATACTACACTTTGATCTTAGCCAAAAGGCCGAGAAGCGATAACGTACGAGAGTTCGCGAGGGGGGTTAGGCAGTCGCGGAGAATCTTAACACCGCGATTCAGTTTTGCGCGTCATATGAACAGCGCCATCTATTGAGGCGCTGTGAAACCAAACGTGCGTGTTGTTGTGGTTGGCGTTGAGTGAGTCAACGGTTATAGGAGTTGTTATATTTATCAACAAATTGTCAGATACTTGCTACAGCTAACAAAAGTTACTAGTAATAGTAGACTTATTCTACCAGCTCTATAGAATATTGAATTTGGTATCCATCAGCTGACGTATAAAATTAAAATTTTTCATGAATTTCTTGTATCTCGTACACTACTTGGTGTTCTAAGCCACGTTAACAGTGTGTGTGTGTGTGTGTGTGTGTGTGTGTGTGTGTGTGTGTCTTCTTATTGTAAACGTTTGCTGCAAAATCCTAAAAGATTTTTTTCTTTTTTACAATAAAATTCTTCTGCTATACATATTATATACTTATTTATTATTATATTCATCACAGTTCTCTGTTACACACACATTAACATATATTTAGGCTTCTCCCAAATTCTACGACACACAGACCTCGCCTTGACAACAACAAATTGCTTTTTATTATTATACTAGCGACCCGCCCCGGCTTCGCACGGAAACATTATTATTATTATACATATAAACCTTCCTCTTGAATCACTCTATCTATTAAAAAAAACCGCATCAAAATCCGTTGCGTAGTTTCAAAGATTTAAGCATACAAAGGGACATAGGGACATAGGGACAGAGAAAGCGACTTTGTTTTATACTATGTAGTGATGATACACTACCTGTATGTTACTATCGGTTAACACAAGCCATTGTTTTCACATCGCACCCTTCCTTATAGACTTTCCGTGACAGATGGCATTACCTGTTTTTAGATCAGTAAACACGTTTATTGTTAAGATTTACAATGTTACAATGTTTTCTTTCATTGTTAGTTGTAATTTTATCAGAAATAGATCTTTATAATTATCTTATCTTACCTATTAATGATGTTATGTATCCTAATTCATAAACGTAGATTCTAATTCATACCACAGGCTATCTTGGTCAATGTGCGTAACACACATTTTTGTGTATATGACCCACTGGCTAGCCAGCTAAATTGGTAACTTTAGGTTAATGAATATGTTATGTTTATAGGTCTACCTAACGGAATCTCAACGCATAAAAAAAAATTGTGATTTTCGACAATGTCAATCCATGTTAAAATCACAATTTATTTTTTATTCCTACAGCTGTCTGACTTTCGCCACCCATGTATATACTACAGTTAATAATAGTAGGCGATACTGTTACAACAACTTATTATTCTATCGACCTTAATCTACGAGGACGGCCTATTATAAGGTAATAAATAGCCAAATCACAATACAGACGCCACCACATCAAGCTACTGCATTTTGTCAAATTTCTTTAATAGATTTTCAACTTTATCTTTAAAGCATAAGGTTCAATGTTGATTGGGAAAAATTGATAGTTTTGGGTAGCTTGATGTGTCTACGTCAACGGGGGACGCCGTAGTATAGTAACCTTATTGGTGATGTCTTTCAAAAAGGTCAAGTGCACAGTACTCGCAACCGGCGTGCGTGTATGACCAAATGTATGAACGTAAACGAAGCAAAAGAAGTATGTAAAGATTGTAGCAGGTAGCGTTCTGTAGTTTTGTTGAGTTTATGTATGAGTAAATTACAGTACACTGACCACGCTTCCTTTATCTTTCCTAATAAATTCCGATGCCCATACGTCAGTCAATAAACGCTATTAGGGACATTTTGGCCTTGTTCATGTGACAGCGCCCGTGAATAATGGGTCATTCAACGTCCAGAATTTAACTTATGGAGTGGCCTTTCTGTATAGTAGAAAAGCGCTGAGGAATGCGTTGTCAGCTCCATTCATTTATCTGAGGGAAATTAAAAAAAAATTTGCTTGTTTAGCACATAAGAGAAGGTAAAAAGATCTTTTCTTTTAAACGACGTGCTTTCAAAACTCATGACTCAACTGAACTGAACTCATCTCAGATATTAAAGATAAACTTGAGGCATCTTTTAATGTGAAAACAATATACTTAGCTCGCTTAGATTATTGCGCATGGAATTTTTAGTATATTAAGAATTCATTTTCAAGATTTATTGAAGCATCTTTATGTAAAGATTTTGTTTAACTTAGTGTAAACTGTACTTAGTGTAACTTAGTTGATCATATTAAGCTTTTCTGATTATTTTCAGACCATTAAGTAAAAACAGATAATGTCATTGTAAGTCTATAAGGAAGGGTACGATGTGACTACAATATATTGCGTCACTGATGCACGATAGTTACGTAGCGAATAATAATACTTTAAAATTGTCTAAGGGGCCTCTGTGAGTTGGCTTCGGCCTAAGCTTGGATTACTTAACCCTAAGTATGTGTAGCAGATAACTGTGTTGAATATTAAGTCTATAGCAGAAGAATTGTAGAAAAGACATAATTAATAATCCATGTATATGGATTCCACAGCAAAATGATAAGAAACATACAGTTATCATGGGTTTAGGAATTAGGGCACAAACTATCACTGTAAACGAGATGGAAGGAGAAGTTCATGCAAATTTTTAATTTAATAAGACAGATGAAAGCGACCTGATTTAGAAATCTAAATAAGCTAAGTCTGCTATTGGTTAGTCTTGTATAAAACGCGCACTATGCAGTCAGGCATATTATAAGTTAGGAGATTACATCGTTGATAAAAATGCCTGGCTCAATGCTGGTCCTGCTCCACAACCACAACTAATTGATTAACACATGAAAATACTGTTGGAGCTGCTGAATATTGTAAGACTATCTTTTATAAACTCAATTTCCTTTGTATTGTATAATTGCATAGCACAGATGTGAGTTCTATGTACCCTATAGGCATAGCTACCATTTACCGGGTAATACTATGTCTTTCATTGACGTGAATGTGCTCTGGCAGCTGATAGCATGTCATGATCACTCAAATGTCTCGCTGACGGTGGCGTGTGTGTTGGATCATTTAGCTTCCTTCAAAATGGTTGAGCTGAATGGTGCTGATTTATGCGTTATGTTCGTGAACGGGCGCCGTCAAGTACTATTTGTTGTACTCTGGACACTTTTATCGCGTACGTCTTTTTATTTTTTACATCGTTCTCACATTATATAATTTTAAATTCAAAAGTAATGATGTAACTAATATTTTTGTAAAATATAATTAAAAAAGAGTGTCCATGGAGTTTCCTGCCCGTTCGTCTACATAATTACCTATGCTTTGGAATGGGCAACTAGCTTCATACTTATTTTCTGACTGACCGACTTCTTGACAATTCAAAAGTGCCTGTAAATGGTTTAATTGAAAAAAAAATGCTTTGAGTTTGAGTTACTTTTGTCATAATAGTTTAATTATGCATCAACGTAGAATATAATTTTGTAGCCGATAATCATAGCCGTTGACTCACTCTAACCACATCAACGGCCGTTTGGTTTTACAGCGCCTCAATAGATGGCGCTGTTCATATGACACGAATTCCTGAATCGCGGTGTTAAGATTCTCCGCGACTGACTAACCCCCTGCGTGAACTCTAGTACAGTATCGCTTCTCGGCCTTTTGGCTAAGATCAAAGTGTAGTATCTGTTCTTTTCAGCTTAATATCTGAAAGTTCCCTCACTGAGGGACCAGTATATTAAACTGATTTTTGTAAGCTGACGGGATGTTCGGGGCTCGCTCCACTCCCGTCGCGGGTCGGCCCGGCATTGCAGTGCCGCCGGGATCGGCCCACATAATACCTTAAACATAGAAATCTGACAGATCTCTAATTCTAGTGAGTAGCGGAAGAGTTTATTACTTCTCATCCAGTTGACGGTGGACCAGTGTTTCATCTATATCTATCCTTTGATTGTCCTACTAATAGACCGGGAGATGATGACACATTTTGGTAAGTCATTTCTTACAGTATGGCGCTTTCAGGGGGGTTCATATACGTAATAAGTGAGAGGAAAATGATGTTCTTACCGGTGGTGCGCGGGACGCAATTGCAGAATAATTAATTGAAATTGCTCGAAAATCCGGAGGTGTCAAACAATTTCTTTCACAAAATTTCTTCAATTTATCGGTATTTCAACAAAAAAAACCCGGCGGTCGCTATGTGCCATACTTCTCCGGTGGGTGTTTAGACCCGCCATACTTTTTTGAAAATGTTTTTTTTTTTATTTATTTCTTACAGGCTGATTTTTTTTTAACAATTGCTTTTTATTAATCTTGTACGAAAATCACCATGCCATACCATTCCGACGGTCCAAAATACCCGCCATACCCCCTCAAATATGTCATTTTTTTAAATTCGAGAAACCATTTCTTTCACCTTAAAATTTGGTCTAGTAGTTGTTTTTATGATTAGAAACGTAATTGTTATAATGCCATACCTGTAGAGTGGGTGATATACGTATAATGTTATTAAATAATTGTAAAATTTTATGCAACATTTGAACAATTTCTTACAGTATGGCACCATTTTTTTTTTAAAGTTGTTTATGTGAGGAACGTAAATACGAAATTTGAAAGTTGTATGTAGGGACAATCTTGTTTAATTAAATAATGTGTTATGTCGTATAATATTCTACGCTCGAACGTCTTCGAACTATCTTCCTCAATACAAATTCCAACGCAGGTATACAGCAGCTGCTGGTCAGGCGTACTGTAGCTGAAATACGTCGCTGAAAATCGGTTTTCCGGGTATGGTATCACTTTTGGACTTCATGATGAGTATGGGATAATTTTCCTGAATCATACTTTTTATAAACTTTCCAAAAATTAAAATGCCATACTGTAAGAAATCCTTTCATTTTTTTAATTTTTTTTACACCGCAGCGTGCGTATGACGGTCTTTCGTACCATGGTCACAGTATGGCATATTTTTTTCAACTCATAATAGTATGGGAACAATCTGATTTCATTTATGCCATACTGTAAAAAATAATTTCACGGCTTCTATAGGCGTGTTTTAAAAATGGTTAAAAAATACAATTTTTCAAGTATGGCACCACTTTCATACTGCACTAGAAGTATGGCGAATATAATTTTGTCTCACTGTACCATAAACTGACCACGACTTAAGTGCCATACTGAAAGAAATGGTTTCTCGAATTTAAAAAAATGACATGTTTGAGGGGGTATGGCGGGTATTTTGGACCGTCGGAATGGTATGGCATGGTGATTTTCGTACAAGATTAATAAAAAGCAATTGTTAAAAAAAAATCAGCCTGTAAGAAATAAATAAAAAAAAAATAAAAAAAAAAACATTTTCAAAAAAGTATGGCGGGTCTAAACACCCACCGGAGAAGTATGGCACATAGCGACCGCAGGGTTTTTTTTGTTGAAATACCGATAAATTGAAGAAATTTTGTGAAAGAAATTGTTTGACACCTCCGGATTTTCGAGCAATTTCAATTAATTATTCTGCAATTGCGTCCCGCGCACCACCGGTAAGAACATCATTTTCCTCTCACTTATTACGTATATGAACCCCCCTGAAAGCGCCATACTGTAAGAAATGACTTACCAAAATGTGTCATCATCTCCCGGTCTATAAAGGGAAGGGGGCATTCCACCAAACTAAGATACCTTGAATAAGTCATATCCTGAGAATAAATTTTGAATTTTTTACAGTTTTTCCATACTAGACTTTCAGACAATCCAATTTTTTCCACGATCAAAAAATCTTGGTAATAAGATAATTTGATTTTTTGATCGATTTATCAAGACAGTAGACAGTGCTAGGCCGCGCCCCTTACGTGAGACAGTATAGCTACTGGCGCGAATAAATTGCTCTTTGTTAGTTCATACAGACATAAAAATCAGGGTGATTTAGTGCTTAAAAGATATTCTATAGAGCCCTCTCATACAACGCCTGGACCATTATATTAAAGGATACACGAGCTTTCAACGCCGGCAAATTCATTCCAAAACAGTCAACAAACCATTGAACTGTGACCCTTATTCCCTGGGCCATAAGGCTTAGCATTAAGAGAGATTGTACCTTTGTCAGAATCTCGAGTCATTTAAGGCAATTTTGATTGCTTTACTCTGTCGAGAGGCGAGAGAATACTATACTGTAATAGCATAAAAGTTTGATGTGTTTAGAAAATAGAAGGAAAATACGAGAGTGAAGAATAATAGAAATTAATTTAAACTTTATGAAGTTTAAGTTAAGGCGGGACTTTGAAGGAAAATGGCGGAGCTTAGTATATTTTAGAGCGACCTACTTAAGGTGATAGCACACGTATCAAATCGGAAAGGGATCGGCACCGTATCGCCTTTCGCCTCGGCGTCAAACAGGCGTCAACCTTGCGTAAGCACGTAACCAAAACGGATCAGAAAACTGCAATATGTCGACTCGACTACGGCTAAGCGACGACGCGCTTACGTCTTGCCGACCGCTGGTTGATGGTGCAGGCAGGCTGCGGGAGGAGGAAGAAGGGCAAGGGCGGACGAAGAGACGTAAGCTTGGATACGGAGAGACGTAAGCGCGGGGACGACGAGCCGTAACGCACTGCACCGTGGTTCGTGAGCTTGTACCGAGGCGAGGCGATTACGTTACGATTCCGATTCGTGTGCGTTGCAGTAGGGAGTTTCATACAAAGAATACTGAACGATTCGAGTTGATACGGCAACGATCCCTTTCCGATCCGATACGTGTGCTATGACCTATACTGTACTTTACGTCAGAGCTTTCGTAAGTTTTTCAGTTACCTGTTTGTAAAACAGTGATGTTCAATTCTATTAGTAATTTTATTTTTTTCTTTTAAAGCTCTGATTATTAAGGCGTATTATAGGATGTTTTATTCTATAAGATATCGCAGATATCGCAGCAGCAAAATAAAAATAGAGTGTAGATCATTCTTGTCCCTTCAGGCGGTTACCATTTACCATGCATTAACGGAAAGGAAAATAGCCTATAATACCCATTCCATCTTGAGACAAGTTCCAAAATCCAATTGGTCAAACTAGTTCTTAAGAAACCATAAGAGATAGGTATCATGCCCTGTCGTTATAGGCCGACCGCTTAACTGAGACGTTGCCTGAGGTAGCTGCGCGGTGAGGGAGGGATGATAGTTGTCACATGTTGACGAATCACTGAGCTCTCGCATCTCGTCACCACACGTCAACACAAGGCAACGTCTCAGCTAAATGGTTGGCAATTAATCACACGCCATCATAAATCTCCTCAATTGCACACAACTGAAACCGATCATCACCCTTTCTTAAACACAAGGTTACGTAAAACAATTAAAATTTAGAAATTTACTTGGCCAAAACCAGAAATACTAATCCGATTCAGGATTCTATTCCTAATCTTCCATTAATAGTTATACCTTAGGATGAATCTGAAATAAATGATTATTATTATTATTATATCGGTCTCATTACTTATTCACGCCATACCCGCGGTGGTGGTGACTGAATATGGAATCGTTCAGGTCACACGGGAACTGACTGAATATTGAATAGGCCACACGGGAATTGACGAGCGATTTTATGTCTTCTACCCTCAGATTAGAATATGAATTCTTGATATTGGTAGGCTACGGCATGTGCATCTGGATCGAGGGCCCATTTTTGAACCCTTGCGAAACGAAATAAAACTTAAAGGGAAATTAGTGAAAAATAGTAAAAACTTAAAGCAAAGGGCCATGAATTTCTTAAACGTAAATTAAAACTGTTATGATTAAATAACTTGGGCCCTCAATCCAGACGCGTGCATAAAGTAGCATAGCCTAAATCTCAGTAAGTACTGTCTCTCTGGGTTAATAATTTTTATTTAAGAATTTAGTTAAGAATTTCTTAAATATTTTAAGAAATTCCCAAATCTGTAGAATATGATATTACAGATTTATGGCGGTATATCTAGGGCCCTCACTTCATCATTGTCTGTACTGATTAATCTGCAAAACATGAATTTATCTGAAGAAATACATAAATACGACTAACTTATTTTACTGAGATACCTTTGTGAAATAGTTAAAAAGAAATAATGACTCAAAAGTTAATTGTTAAAAAGTAAATGAAAGTCGAATTTGACTAAAACGTCTGAACTGAAAAATAATGACTTAGCTATGATAGGTTTACTGCAATAGCACAGATATTGTTCAAACTTTAATAATTTAACAATTATCGTAAGATACACCGTTTACAATTTTCGTAAATAAACCAATGACATTGGTTTTCACATTGCATAAAATAACAATTTCATAAAAGTAGAGTCCATAATGCTGCATCAAATATTTGGTTATAAATTAATGTCACAGAGAACAGAGAGTTTTCAAGAAACACATTGAGTAAAAGCAACAGAAAACACTTCACAATTCGGATTCGAAACTTTCGTTAACTTCACCTCTTTTTGGTTTTCTGAACTCCAGAAACGGTAATGTCCAAAGTCGCTGGTTTTTTGCAAGTTCCTCTGCATCATTAAATGTATGTGGCATGTCTTTTCTTGCTGTCTCAGGTAACCCAAGTGCGACCAAAGCACCTAATCCGGCAATAGAGCCCACTACCACTAAAGGTAACCAGTATATGTATACTTTCAAGTACACAATGTATGGTGATAGAACTGTGGCTACGTATCCACAAATATGTACGATGGACACTCCTGATCCTCTAACTGATGTTGGCAAGATCTCAGCTGCCCACTGCATACATGCGCTATAGGACATATTAACAGCGAATCTGGCGACCACTGCAAATATAACTGTTTGTATACCACTAGCAAATACTGTAAGTATACAGAATATACAACTTATGGCCATCATGGCGACAGTCAACCATCGTCTACCCAAGCAGTCCATAACAAAGGCCACAATGATCATCGATGGACACTCAGTAAAAGAAACCAGTGAGAAAGACATGAAAAAGTCGAAGTCTAATTGACCTATACTCCTCACCAGTCCATCAAAAACGATAGTACAGCACATGAACTCAATACATACTAGAATAAACATTTTTCTAATGACCGGCCTCTTTAGAATCTCTAAACAACTCTCGGATTGTTCTTCTTTCGCAGTCATTGCTGATAGTTTAAATTGTTCGATGACTTTAGGTGGTATTTCCTTTTTATTAATCCGACCGATAACAAGAACTTTATTTACGGCTTCATCAATGCGGCCTTTTGATAACAACCATCTTGGACTTTCTGGTAAGTAAAATGGTGTTATTAAAGCTAAGGCTAGGGGTAAACTAGTGACTAGAGAAATAGTTTTCCAGTGGCCGCAAGCGAGCATCAACCAGGGCAGCACAGTGACGAATAGAGAGTAAAATATGGCAAAGGATAAGTTTGCCAATATAGTTCTGTATTTAGGAGCGACGTATTCTAAAATGAGAAGGTACGCCATAATCATGCAGTTATCGTAAGCCATACCCATGACGAATCTGGCAGCAGCAAACTGAGTCAAGTTTTGAGCATATGTACTTGCAAATCCACCAACACAGCCGATAAGATTGCTGATTACAGCAGCTGGCACTCTCCCGAACCGATCAGCAATCCATCCAAAAATAAATCCTCCTAATATGGACCCAACGAAGAATATTGATTGAGCCGTTGCTTGATAACTGTTCTTGTCGCAGACCCATTCCAACTCGCTTGAAATTGTAGGGTATGGTATTTCCGTTTTGTTGAATTCCCATCCATATTGACATGGCACTGTACTCCACGTTGGATCAGGCGTTCGTCCCGTTGATAGCACGTCGGTCCAGTTGACTTCGTACATCTTACATTGTGAGTATCCAAATCTTGCGTTCTCGTCTTTAGGCACTCCAAGATCCCTTCGTTGTATCGCAGTTAAGTTTTCTAACTCTGGGATCCTGCACCAGTGGTTGGGCGAAACTTCAGTCATGAACATCTGGGAGAAGTACACGAATGTTCCAAAGGCGTAGAAGGGAAACGTAGATAAGAACAGGAGCCATTGGTAACGTCCACATTCACCAGCGGCCGATATGAGGTCATCGTAATCTACAGTTTCTTTTGCCTTGTCCACTTTGTTTTCTATATCTGCAACAGTTTTTTTTGCAGCCATTTTTGTTTACGTTTCCCTTGCTGCGTCGTCTTCGACAAACTTTATTGAACTAATTAAATAAATTTCGGTCGCGTCTTTTATTATGTCGGTGACAATATTTACGAAGATAACATGCTTAACTTACAAGTGTGGTTTGTCAAAGGCTTTCTTAAACAAATATAGGCTTATCTTTGATGCGAGAATAATTTAACATAATGATAGAGATTAGGTAAGTTTCCATATGATTTATATAGTGGGTAATTACGCGAGATATATTCCCGTTATATAGCTTCTGTAAGAGTAAACTTATTTTTAGAATTATCCTTCAGTATACTATTGTGGATGTTTTCAGACGTAATCCTCGTGTTTATTACTTGTCAACTATTCTGACGTACTTCAAAGTGCATTCGTTCTTTTAATCTAATGACTAATATTTGTGAAGGGCAGGAAAATTCTTGTTGTAAGAATTCCACATGTTTAAAAATATACATTTTTCAGAAAAATAAATATTATGAGAGCTCTCAAAATAAAATCATCATGTTAGCTTTAAATACATATGTATGTAGTAACGTTACGAAGTAGTTTACAATGATTGTGTGATATTTTATCATCACACTGTTTAAAGTTTAAACACTTTTGCACATGTATTCAACACGCAACATTGTACGAATATCACGTCTCTGAGATTATTTACGATTTTTTCTTTTACGTTTTCACGGTTTATTTATCAAGCATTATTTCAGGTTTACTGGTTATCTCATTAGTGTCATCATTAGTCGACTACTTTATTAAATCAACTAAAAATACTAAGGTGGTCCTAATAATTTTGGCATTTTCTACCGGTTAAACCAAGGCGATAAGGAGATATCAGGCAACTGATTTTTCATCTATAATAATATTTATGTAGTCCCATATGGTGAAGGTGTCAGATTTCCTCGATTTTCCTCTTTACCACAAAATATTTCCCTTTTTTTTGAAAATGTTGCAGTGGTTTGCACTCATATTATAACATCACAAACCAGACTGCAGCTTAAACAAATAAACTCTGTTTATTCGTGGTAACGGACAGGATTTGTGGCTTGTGGTTTCACAAACATTCACTAATGAGCATAACATCGATATACAAAACAAAGTTTTGATGACCACACAAAGTTGCCATCCTTCCTCCCTTAATCAGAATTCCCTTGAAAAGAAACTTAATAACTTTGAAATGAAATTTTACGAAGTTCAAGATTTCGTTGCTAGTCCCTGTATATTTTTACTACAGCTTTGACTTGAAAACTTTTCTCCAGGGAAATTCATGTTCCGGCCGAGGATCGAAGTACGGTACCTACTTCAATGTATTTATTGATGTTGGTTTTGCTTCAGTATATATTAATGATTTGTACCACAGGTTGTGTTTACTTTAGGGACGACGTTATGCCTTTTAAGAGTATCGGCGGAGCTTCGGGTTTTCGTTTCAAAATTAAAGACAAATATTTCTTTATCTCGAAGTACACACCGCTTCATTAAGTGCTTACCCCTCCAAAAGACATGTGCGTTCAAATCCGTGATAGGCCCAAGTTGGTTTTTGTATTTTGCAAAAACATTTTATTTTAATTAATTTATTGTTTTAGTGAATAAATAAGTTTAAGATAGTATTTATTTTTTAAAATTCTTTTTTTATTATGGTTTTTTTTAATAAAACGTTAATACTTTTATTATTACGAAAACGACAAGCAATAATAGGGTTAACATTTACGAACGTTTTATTCATCGTCTAAATAGACTAGAGGTTTCAAGACCGCTTGCCGTGCCTATGAGTGGAAGTTCAAATCATAGCCACGAAAAGTGCTTTTTGTTCATTATAATTATTATTTTAATATATTTTTCTATTTTGTTTTAGTAATTATTTATAAAGAATTAAAAAATAAAGAAAAATAAAATACCTTAATAATCATATAATAATATTTATTATTGCTATTATTTAACAAAACTATGATCTTATTTTACAACAAAGATTTATTTTGATTTGATAATTTTATTTACAGTTATCATAATATACTATTTTGCCAACTGACACAATTGGGTTCCTACACAAGTGGCATCCTATTAAGGTAAACGATAAAATAGTAAGCGGTAGAAATATTTTAGATTGACATAACCTAACGAAATGTCACGTGACCTGTCATGTCGTCTCAGCATACAAATTTGACATTTGACAGTCTGACAAGTGACATCGAAAGAGACAAGTTTTGAAGCGTTTGCAACTTGTCTAGGAACTAGAAGTTAGTTTGGCAGGATTACAATCATGAGCATAATAAGTGAATAAACATGTTATCAATAGATAATCAATTAACATCTCTTATTAGCTCATGATATCTACTTAGAATATTTTGCTATACAAAGTAAAATAGTGGAATCAAATGGGTTAAATGTCTTCGTTGTTTATTTTGTTGTCATACTTAATTAATATAACTGCTATTTCTGGGCAAATCGCAATCGTTCTCTTCGATGTTCTTCTGTTAGACATATTTTGCAGGTCGATAACTGTGAATGTTTGCTGCGTGTAAATGTCTTCGAACCGTGGACAGAGAGATATTCCATGCCGTTGCGAACTGTAACGAGTGGATGTAAACGGCGGTGTAGTGTGAACCTTAACAATATCCAGATGATGTTCAGATTGGTCCGTATAGATCCCAGTAGTTCTCCGACCCATGGTCATTGTCTTAACATCGCCGGTTTCTTGAAATCTGCGCACCCATAAGCGCACCGTTTGTCTCTGTATGGAAAAAAAATGGTTTTAAATAAGTTATTAAATACCACACACAAGATACCGCAAATAGCTCAACAAGAAAAAAATCGGAGAACACAATTAATATTATAATGAACTTACTGCTATGCCAAGCTGTCTCGCAAATCCTTTTATGCTCACATTTTGTTCACACAGAACAACTATTTTAGTTCTCATAAAATCATAAATCATTTTAAAAATTAATGAATAAATCGTAGTCGTTTACTCTTCGCCGTTTTAAGTGAACGTATACATCAAACGTTATAGTTATAACTTGAGGGTATGGATTAATTTTATAAAGACAACGTATGTAAGTAAAATAATTAATGGATACCCTCAAATTATAACATCTATCGATTAGACATCCCACCTAAAGATAAAATGACTCAGACCATAGTAGATAACAATTTCAACGCAATTCATATGGGCTCGCTGGCTAGTTCGTCAAACTGCCGGTATGAGTATGACGACGTTCGGTGATGCGATGGTTCGAATCTGAGTCGAAACAATGGGTTCTTTTTGAAGTATTCTTTAGATTATTTGTAAGGAATTTAATGTGTAACATTTTAAAACTTGAGGGGTTAGCACATACTGACGCTGTCTGTACCTATGTCACTTTATATTAGAAATATGTAGCCACATATATCAATTTGCTATTACTTTTGGAAGCTCTCTTTTCAAAATTGAAAGGGGTATTTGATACAGTATTTTGCCTGGTATCCTGTTAGTTCACCAAAATGATTTTACAAATTTTTACTTGACAAGCAACGATTGGCAAAAACATGATTTGTCATTTCATCATTATACAACAACAAGTTTGCCAAATAATTCACTTTACAAAATAATTACCATGTAAACTTTTGTTTAATAACGTGTTATTTGACGAACAATTAATTTTTTATTCATTTTATCTCATAAAACAACGTTTGGGATAACAACATTTTACATATTGACTTTATTATTGCACAATTTCCTAAAAATTAAACTCATTCTTTCATCGACTTGCGCTAATAGAATAAAAAAGATTATTTTCAACACATTTGCTCGAAAAATGCATTTACAAAGCCTGTATACATTGTTCGAAAGTTAAAAATTACGCACCATACAACGGAACGTGCGGTAAAATGGGTACTCTCACCTAAGTACCTATTTTACGGCATATCCCGTTGTATAGCACCGTGCGTTTTCTTTACGGTTTTTTTTTAATTTCCATAAAAAAATATAAGAATTCCACCAAAGAGTTTTACATTATGAGAATAAACAACCTGACTAATCGAACCTCCTTGGAAGCGCTTTTGCTCAATACGTTGTCTCACTTTAATACTAAAGAGTAAATGAGACGAAAGATGTAGTTCTAATTTTCACCACGTGCATGTGGCGCCATTTGCAAATTCGCGCCATTTTCATATTAGAAACTTCAAAATTTGTTGCGACTTTAAATTGTTCTCTAAAAATAGTCAAATGAAAAAGTTTGTTTAATTACATACTGTACTGTTTTCTCGCAGATGTGTTGAAAAACATTGTATGACACACGTGCAGAAATTGGTATTTACAAACTCGTGACTATGGTAAGCCCTCGACTTCGTCTCGGGCTTACATTCGTCTACTCGTTTGTAAAAACCAACTTACCGCACTAGTATCATAAATAACTATTTCAACACATTTGCTCGAAAAATGCATTTACAAAGCCTGTATACATTGTTCGAAAGTTAAAAATTACGCACCATACAACGGAACGTGCGGTAAAATATGTAGGTACTCTCACCTAAGTACCTATTTTACCGCACGTTCCGTTGTATAGCACCGTGCGTTTTCTTTACGGTTTTTTTTTTAATTTCCATAAAAATAATATAAGAATTCCACCAAAGAGTTTTACATTATGAGAATAAACAACCTGACTGATCGAACCTCCTTGGAAGCGCTTTTGCTCAATACGTTGTCTCACTTTAATACTAAAGAGTAAATGAGACGAAAGATGTAGTTCTAATTTTCACCACGTGCACGTGGCGCCATTTGCAAATCGCGCCATTTTCATATGAGAAACTTCAAAAATTGTTGCGACTTTCCCACTGTTAAATAAACAAAATCAGTCAGTCAGTTAAGCTTCCAAAGCAGCAAATTTCACTGAATTTCAATAATTGTTCAAATTTTACTATTAATTTCCAAGAGTAGTGACCTATCTGTTTATTTTCTTATTTGCTATTAAAAATAGTCAAATGAAAAAGTTTGTCTAATTACATACTGTACTGTTTTCTCGCAAATGTGTTGAAAAACATTGTATGACACACGTGCAGAAATTGGTATTTACAAACTCGTGACTATGGTAAGCCCTCGACTTCGTCTCGGGCTTACATTCGTCTACTCGTTTGTAAAAACCAACTTACCGCACTAGTATCATAAATAACTATTTTAGTGGGTTACCTGGAACTGAACTAGATAGACTAGGTTAATTATTAAAAAAATCTTTTAAACTACGCAACGGATTTTAATGCAGTATTTAATGCAGGTGCTAGTGTATTATAAAATTATATTTTATACATATAAACATGATTTTTCAAAAATAATCTAAATATACAATGAAAAATTTATTTATGATTAAATATCAACAGAAACATTTGCCAAATAATTTTTTGTAAAGCGAGTGTTTATAAAATAAAACATTTGCGGAATGAGTTGTTTGTGAAATAAATAGTACCTATACGAAACGTTTTGGTTGTAAACTAAAAATTTGTCAATGGAGTTTTGGTGAAACATTAGTGAACCATTTTGCCTGTTTTGAACAGCTTTTCTATTTAGGGCAAGAAAAAACAAATTTTGCTGAGATGATCGTTCGTTCAGTCATGCCTTTGATCAATATTATTTTGATTAGATCATTGGTGGACAAACCAAACATGAATCATGCTCATGCATTCATGCATTTTATGAGTGTGGAAGTGATAGCAATATGCCGTTTGATAAGTTTCAAAAAAGTACATGGAGGATGTGAATACAATGTGTGTACACAAGGTGTATTGACATGACTGAAAACCTGAAAAGGGGTAATTGCCCTCATAAATATGAGCAGCTTTTACTGTGGGACCAACAGGAAATCACGAAGAATAAATCAGCTACTTCTATTACGAGTATGTTTGTGTGACTCGACAAAATGTAGCATGATGCAGTTGTTTTTCTTAGCAATTTCAGGATAAACATTACTTCAAAGACGGTTTTTAAAAATAGATGGCTTCTTTTAGGCTTAGGTGCTCCTAGGAATTACCGATTTTCTTTTACTTACATATATACCTTTAGTGACAAGGATTTCAAATATGTACATATTTAAAACCCTTGTCACTAAAGGTTCTGCGAGCATTTTATGTTGTGTCCCTGAGCCATTGAATTGAATTGAGGGAATAGTGTTAGTACGTGTTTAGAATAAAGACGGCAACACTCGATGTTGTCCGTAGAATGTAGATCAATAGGATATACGTGCAATCATGTGTGTCATTCCAGGAATCTTCTTTTAAAAAATTAGAACTTTATCAGCTAAGAATTTAATCTGATCGACCTGTCTTCCTTTTGACTAACAGACTGTGTTCAGAGGAAAAAAGGAATATTGCCTAATAGGTAAGTATCTCATGGCTCATCATAATTAGCCTATAATGTTCCCACTGCTGTGACACAGGTCTCCTCTCGGTGAGAGGGAGTGGGCCCACGCAGGCCCAGTGTGGGTTGGTAGATGTTACACATCTTCTAATTTTTGGTTCTAAGCCAAGCCTGTTTCCTCACGAGATTTTCCTTCACTAAAATAAAATGGGTTGAATGGTCAACTGATGTCTAATAGAACTTCTAAAAATTTTTGTTCAGTCAACTAAGCTAAACAAGAAGGACGAATTAGTAGATCCTTATAATTTAAGTATGTAGGTTGAAAGTCATACCTGACGTGTCTACAATTTTTTTAAATTGTTTTCGTTCGTTCAGCAGCCGAAGTTGACGCGTAAACTAAGTTAATTTTGCAACTAAACCATCGAAGAACATCTCTATGACTTCTATCCACAAATATATCTTAGAATTTCTCAGAAACTCTCAACATATTAAACAGAATACGTAAGTGCCCATCTTCCGTGTCACAGTTTGTGTCGCTCTCAAGACATATGCCCGATCTCTCTAACAATAGGCTACATCTAAATGAATGTCTCAATAAAAGCGCGTAGTGCGATTTTCAACCCTTGGCTTAGCGTCGAAAGTAGAAAATCCACGCATTTAGGTGTAGCTTAGTGTAAGTGAAAACGGGCATTAAATGGCATGTAAGTATTTACTTAGGGACTCAATAATTTATGCTCACTTAATATACAACTGAACAATATAGATTTTCATTAGGGTTTTCTTTGCGATATAAATTGAGCCAAAATGAAAACCGTCTTTTTTGTAAAATTAGCTGACTTGTAAAATTCGGGGTATTCCTCGAAACGCACCAAATGAAACTTTAATCGATATCATTTTATCACGAATCTGTAAGTTTCATCGTTGATACATTTCGAGGAATAAAATTATAATATTTTTAGTTTGATTAATTAATTTTTTTTTGTTCGAGGAATGCTTTTGGTGCGTTTCGAGGAATATCCGCAAAATTCGCATTTGGGCAGGCGACTGCATTGGGCTTCAATGAATGTGAATGACTTTTGATGAGGCCAACAGGCGGGGTTCGAAATTGGTCTATTCCAAATACTAGTACCTCATTAAAAATATCCCTCGTTAAAAACCAATCAGAATTTATACAGTGTGCTTTCCATTCCTCCTTAAAATGCCTCTCCGTCCTTCTAACCTGAATTTAATGGTCACTTACGAATACTTAGGACCCTATTTGCATAATACGTGGCCAACAAAATGTGCTCATCCGAAAGGGTTGAGGGCGTCGTTAAGTGTTGAGCCTCGGTTTAGAATTTCGTGCTCTTCATAAATTAGATTAGGTTTGACTTCTTTGATGATCTCGTTTGGAACAAGTTTTGACAACTTTATTGGTTCGAAGTTTCGGTAGATTGACACCGGGAAGGGTGGGCTGATTTTGTCGTTTCTTAACTTAGAATGGGAAATAGATATTCAAGATATTTGAAGCTACTTGATGTTGTCTCACAGTTTTTTAAAGTACCTAAATGGATACCTATCTCGTAAAACCCGTTGCTTTCAATTTAATACTTTTGAGTGTCCATGGAGTTTCTTGCCCGTTCTTCTCCATAGAGATCTACGTTTTGGAATGGGCAACTAGCTTCAACTTTCTGACTAACTGACGGACTATTTTAATTTTGACAATTCAAAAGTGCCTGTACAAGGTTTAATTGAAATAAATGCTTTGAGTTTGAGTTTAATCCTGATTTACGCAACAATAAAAGTTGCACCGTCTAAAAATTGTTTATTATGATTGATTTATTTTTATTGCATGCAGACAAGAATCTTGCATCGTGTAAATAGGACTTTAAAATATTGATATGTTGATGTATTTTTAGAGAAGGTGATACAAGTCTAAGGTACAATTTACAGGCGTAGCTGTGAATAAAGAAATTGGGCTGTAGACCGTAAGAGAATAAGTATTTGGAGCTGGGGGCCTAAAAATGCCACTTTGGCAGAATCATAAAAGGATAACATTATGAATCATAATATGACGAAGACAGTCCGTGTGTTTATTTTTTTGCTGCACTACATGTGTATAAATAAAGAGATTTGGATTGGATTGATTGGTATTTTAGCACAGACAAAAAAAATACTGAAAAGTCCTTCACCAATGGCATTTGATATGATTAACTTAACAGTTAACTGTCCATTATGATGAAGATGCAGCTACAGTAAAAACAAATACAATGCAATAATAACAGTACAAATAAATACATACAAATAGTACATAAGCAATAAAAGCGTTCATTATACGTTTTGTATCGTTTACTATATTTTTATGTTTTTTTTTTCTGGTGTACAATAAAGTGTACATACATATAATGAATACATGTCTTGGTATTTGAAGCAGTTAAAACAAACCACGCCTATAACGTCTATTAAACACATAGAATTATTAATATATCACTAACTCCTCCTAAAATATATTACCAAAGAGGACCTTATCCGCAAGATTAAGGAAACTTTCTCACAAAACTAATAAGTAACATTTATATGTTAGAGATTATACTTGTATTAACTTGTGGGGACAATAAAGCTCCATATTTTCGGTTTGGAATATTATGTTTGCCTATAAATACGGCCTCTAGTGTATACTAAAAGTATCGCAGTAATGACCACTCAATATTTTCTGTGTAGTGGCGAGCAGAACAATTGGTACAGCATGAAAAAATAACCACATTTGTGAGTTCTCTGAAGAAGATTTCTCTGAAAAATAAAATTGTGGCTATCTTTTGAACGGTTACAATGCAGGTTTTTTTGCAGTTTTACATAACTTTTTCCTTTCACTTGACTGGCACTATTATAATTGACAACAACAGATTGTAACCCTGTATACTAGTATACGAGTAACAGTATTCAGTTTTAATATATTTATTAGAGGGTTTTAAATTCAATTTCAGGTTGATCAGAGATGGCTTTTAATAATTAATTACCGCGGCATGCGGCAATGTAAATGGCTTTCAGGCAAGAGTGATAGTGACTGAGTTTTAAATTCAATTGACTCTGTGATAAATGATGAACCAAACTGTTATGAAGTAAGTTTATTTTGAGGTCTTGTCTAGTGCTGGATTTATGGTTATGGGAAAAATTTATTTCACTATGAAAGTTTATTGGCAAAGCTTCCTATGGACCTAGTAACTGGCAGGCAAAAGGGTGGGTGGGGCATGGAGCACGTGCAAGTACTTATTTTCTGGTTTCCCGACTCATGGTTTCAGCAGGAATACCGTAGGGTTTTAATCAGTAGAAGTCAGACATAATCCTTCATTTTAGCCAGATGGATGATAAATGATATCCATAAACATTTCGTGATGAGAAAAAAAAAAGAAATATATCATCATTATCTGCCTAGCCTTCTCTCAATTATGTTGGTGTGGGCTTCCAGTCTACCCGGATGCAGCTGAAAACCAGTTTTTTACATGGAGCGATTTTTATTTTTTTTACCTCTATTTTCATCAAAATCATGCCTGTTTTTCCCGATACACTGCGATACACCCACACTTCGCTAGGATGTTGTATTTTTTGCCCGTTTTATGGGAATAGGCAAGCTTCCTATTACATGGGACTATTTATTCATTTATCGTCATACTATGATATTTACATGTGACGATTTTAAGATCTATTTACAAACTGTTTACGAATACAGTCTGTAGATATTCTATATCGGTAAGACAAACATGAGTCTTCCTTATCATATCACGTTTCCAGCTGATTCTTACAACAATCAGTTCACATGTGTTTTGGGTGACATTTAACTTGGCAACATTGTTATTGGTGTAGACGAACGCAAAATAGGAGCGGCACGTGCAACAAAAGTGTCTCCCTACTGATTGATTAATTAGGCACGAGAACTAAAAGAGAATATTAATATCAACGGTGTGGGCGATACCGACTACATCAAGGCCACGTCGCAGCCACAGCCCAAGCACTAGCGAGACCACGCTCTGATGTCCGGCAACATCGCAAACACAACGTTGCGTCGACCTGATGACACCGTCTCAGCTGGAGTTAATCTGTCTATCGGCAAACACCTTTAGCCACAACGGTGGTCCCGCCATAGGCCAAAACCCCCTGAACCTCAAGTTCGAAAATCGCTAGTTAACCGACACATTATCAATGACTAATAAACAAGCTACCTGGGGGTATAAATATGTGACCCATTTACTTCAATTACCACTACCTGTTTGACCTCGAAAGTGAAAGCATCGCAATTGTTGCAATCGCTGTTAACGGTGACTCATCCGCACGGTATTTGTCATTAGTGATATCTCGGAAATTGTTTGTTTGTTAAACTGTTTGTGTGATGGATATCCAAGAAACTGGTAAGTTTTTTTATTTTCATTATAATTTTTGCATGTATTTATCGTAGTTTTTATATAATCGAGATGCTACGTTGACAGATTTAAAAAAATAATATTACTCGTAGTTTGACTTTAGCTAGTATTTTAAAAAATTGCACCCAATTGCACCTGTTCTTACTTATTTAAAAATGAAGGTATATCTGTCTTTTATCAAATACATGTTGAAATTTTGTCCAAGCTTACCCTATGCACCCCCTAGATATCTGCTACGCCTTCGTAGTCGCAATGGTAGCGATACTACGAACTGTTCTATTAAGTTTGTTTTTTTTCTTTTTAGGTACTTTTGTGAAATGTTCCTTTTCAAGAAGGCATTATTTTGAGATTTGGGTTTCTGAAAAGTCTTCAGACAGGAAGAAACGTGCCTTAGAAACCTTTACAGGCTATCTAAAGGACATTGAAAATATAGATATTACGCCTTTATCTCATCGACTGGTCAATTTGTGTAAGAGTCTTGATAAATTCTGGAAAAAGACAAAATGTACAAAATCTGTCTTTTTAAATAAGCACTCTGATTGGTTAGATATAATTGAATGTATAGAGTTAAAAAGAAGTGTTGCACAGTGCGTTCAGGTGACGGAAAATCTGCCGGGGCCATCTCACGGCGGCGGCATAAGCAGCGGCCGTCCTAAAAAAGATTTTTCTGAGCTTAGCAAGCGATCGAAACGTAGACGATTGGCCGAATTATCCAATGTCGATTCTTCCACTGTGAATGCATTGCTCGATACTTCTGATCAGTCAAATACTAGCTCAGCAATGACTATTAGCGCTGACGAAGCTCTGTCACTCATTGTAGAAGCTAAGTTGACTAAACATCAATATTTATTAATTAAGGAACTTGTTAATAGCAAAACTTCTTGTAATATTTTGCCATCCTACCAAAATGTCTTAAATGCTAAAAAGGATTGCTATCCCAAGAACATATCGGTGTCAGAAACAACAGGCGAAGTTGAATTACAAAGTTTATTAGATCACACAGTTTCTAGGATAGTTGAGTCACAATCAGATGTTCTGAAATCAGTTCCAAACGATTCTTTAAATAATTTAGTTTTAATCGGGAAATGGGGATTCGACGGTAGCACGGGCCATAGCGAATATAAACAAAGTTTTTCAGATTCCACAAAAGATGATAGTAGTTTGTTTGTCACCTCTTATGTACCTCTTCAGTTGATATCTAAGACAGATTCAGAAAGTAGTTGCGATAGTAAAATTTTGTGGAAAAATCCCCGCCCCTGTTCCACTAGATACTGTAGACCTATTCGCTTTCAGTACTTGAAAGAAACTTCCGAAGTTTCTAAAGAGGAAGAAGCATATTTTAAGGGTAAAATTAGTCGCTTACAACCAACATCTATTACAGTCAATGGCCGCGATATTAATATTGAGCATTCCTTGCAGCTGACTATGGTGGATGGCAAAATATGTAGTGCTTTATGTGAATTTTCTTCGTCTAGATGTTACATTTGTGGAGCTTCTCCAAAAGAGATGAATAAAATAGACGACTGTTTACGAAAACCAGTTCAAGAAAGTCACTATGAGTTTGGTTTATCTCCATTACATGCGTGGATTCGTTTCTTCGAATATTTTATTCATCTCTCTTATAGGATTGATATAAAGAAATGGCAAGTAAGGTCAGATGTAGAAAAAAGCACGTTAGCGGAAAGGAAAAAGTGTGTGCAAAATGAATTTAGAAGTAAATTAGGTTTAGTTGTAGATAAGCCTCGAAGTGGCGGAAGCGGGACATCGAATGATGGAAATACGGCTAGAAAATTTTTTTCCAACTCTGCAATATCTGCTGAAATTACAGGTTTGAAAAAAGATTTACTCGACCGTTGTTACGTGATTTTGCAGGAATTGTCATCCGGTTATAATATTGATGCTGAAAAATTTAGAGTATACTCTTTAGAAACCGCACGGCAGTTAGTTCAGGAATATCCGTGGTACAATCTTCCCGCTTCCGTTCACAAGATACTTGTCCACGGGTCTGATATTTCAGAACACGCCTTATTATCTATCGGGGAGCTTTCCGAGGAGGCAGCGGAATCAAACAATAAAAATCTAAAAACTTTTAGGCGAGATCATACGCGAAAATTCACACGAGAAATCACTAATACCGACTTACTTAATAGACTCTTGTTATGTTCAGACCCCTTCATCACTGGTCTTCGGAAACTCCCCAGAAAGAAAAAAGGCTTATTAAGGAAAGAAGTCCTAGATTTATTAAAAGTATAGTTAGAGTAAAGGTAGTATTTAATATAAGAGTATAATAATGGTGTAGGATAATTTTAATGTTATTTGTTTTGTAAGCTATTTATTATACCTAAGGAAATTCAAAATGAAAAAACGTGAGAATTTTTGCATGTAAATATTGTACATAATTATCATGTTTACTTTTTTTAAATACAATAACGACTGTGAAATTCATTTTCACAATCTAGAGTATACATCCCAATATGAAAAGCTTACACTATAATAGTAAAAAGCATTTCAAAACGGGGGACAATTTTATTACATTTTTATTTAATATTTTAGACGATTCTGGGCTGTATTTTGTAAAAATAACTTCGTATTTTCATTAAATAAATACTTTTCTAATTGTAAAACAACTTTTATTAAAGCTCTGCACCATTTCCAATAAGATATAATAGCCCAATAAGAATCTAGGGGATTATGACCGCTCCGCCTAGAACGCGGGACCGCCGTGCAACGTGACCACATCGCAACTACTAGCGACAATTCGTTGGAAGTCGCGACGCCCCCGTTAGGGGGCGTGGCGAGCGGCGTCAGGGCTTTGCCCCCCGGCCGCGAATGCCATACGGCGACCCGCAAATACGGGCCTCTCACTATAATCGGCCACAGTGGCCTGTGAGAAAACCTAGGGCACGCGTTTATGAAATGCGTGCCCCTGTGAATAGTTGCTTGTAGTGTATCTGTAGGCGCGCCACGACGCTGCTCTTCTCGCAGCGCCGCTTTCTTCACGACACCTCGGCGGTCGGTCCCCACCAGGTGAGACCCCCAGTTGCCTGGGGGAGGCCCAGCGAGAGCCGACCAGCATGACGAAGGTGCCGACTCGACGCTCCTACAGAGTGGGTGTATTGCTCCCGCCCGCCCCGCTCCCGGAGCTAGCCAGTTACGATTCGGGCTAAGGAGCAGTCGTGTGTGTGTGAGCGGTATTGTGCTGTGTAACACCGCTCAGTGTCTACGTGATCGCAGCCCGCACTGCGCGATCACGTGTGAGTATGGCGTCTGTATAGTAATGTGTGACTGCTTTCGTTACGTAACGTGCCTATATTAACCTAGCACACGCTACGCAACGAGTGTGTGTTATGTTGTGTGGAGTGCTATTGTTTCGAGTGAGCCGCGTGTAACCTGGATGCAACTCACCGAGGCGTCAATCCGGTGCGATGGGGTCGTCGTCCGCTACCAGGTCGCGGGGCAGGGGTCTCGCGTCAGGGGGGCGCGCGTGCCAGGGCGCGATATCCTTGACATGTGGCCAAGCAGACGCGTCGGCACGCGCGAACATTCCTTTCGCGAGGTGCCGCACAAACTCATCCAGGCTCTCAATCCCGAGGTCCCTCTGGATGACGTCGTTCCTCACGTAGCGAGGGGCGTCGACGATTGTCCGCAGCGCAACACTTTGTTGCGCGCGGAGCAGCTTCCGGTTCGTCTCGCTAGTGAGGGCGAACCATGCCGGAGCGGCGTACGTCAAGATTGGGCGTATGTACAGCTTGTACACGCCCAACTTGACGCGCGCCGGGATGCGGGACGAGAGCACTGGCTTGAGCAGGTTGCGGGCTACCCTACCCCGTGCGGCGACCGAGCGGACGTGCGATCCCATCGTGAGCCGACGGTCGATGGTGACCCCCAGGTACTTGACCCGGGGCGACCACGCGACGTCGGCTCCTAGTAGCTTCAGAGGTGGCGGGAGGGGCGCTGATCCGGTGACCATCGCCTGCGTCTTACCCACGTTCACCGACAGCCGCCACTTGGACAACCAGTCGGGAAGGAGCTCCAGGGCGCGCTGCATTTTGACCGCCGCGTACCTCGCATTGAGCGAAGTAGTGATGTACGCGGCGTCGTCAGCATACAGCGCGAGCATCGCTTCCTGTGTCGTGGGGATGTCGTCCGTGTATCGCGAGTAACACGCAGGCGACACGCAGCTGCCCTGTGGCACGCCCGCCAAGATGGGGCGCGCGCTGGACAGCGCTCCGTCGACCACCACCCTGAAGGACCTGTGGGACAGAAAAGAGGAGACCACCCGCACGACGCGACGGGGCGCGCCTGACGTGGCCAACTTGTATATGAGGCCATCGTGCCATACTCGGTCGAAGGCCTTCTCCATGTCGAGGAATACTGCTACCGAGTATTCCCTTTTGTTCATTGCGGCTGCGAGGTGGTGCAGTACCCTCGACAGCTGGAGCGTCGTACTATGCTCCGCCCGAAACCCAAACTGCTCCGGACGCGGCGACAGGTGTGGCTGGAGATGTCGCAGCAGGAGTGCTTCGAACACCTTGGAGACCGTCGGCAGCAGAGTGATCGGCCGATAGCTCTCCGGCTTCAGGATGTCCTTCCCCGCCTTGGGCAGCATAATGACGCGCCCTTCCTTCCACGAGGCGGGAAAGGCCCCCGTGCGCAGTATCGCCGTGAACAGGCGCGCCAGCGCTGCCACCATACGGTAGGGCAGGCGGCGCAGCACTGCGTTGGTGATACCGTCGGCTCCGGGGGCCTTCCTCGGCCTCGTCCTAAGGATGGCGCGTCTGACTGCGCCAGGCGAGAAGAAGACTGGCTCTTCATCGGGAGCTATCGGCGCTGCGAAGTAGTCTCCCAGGTGTTTCTCGACTGCTGCGACATGGTCGGTGTCGCTGGTCGGGTTTGGGCGGAACTGACGCTCCAGGTATTCGGCGAAGACCTCCGCCCGGTCCTCCGATACGTACCTTAGCGCCCCGTCGCTGTTTAGTAGCGGTCGCACCGGGGCTGGGGTATTCGTAAGTTGTCGGCACAGTTTATGTACCGACGGCCAGCTGTCGGCCGCGGCATCGATGCGTTCCTCCCAGCCCGCGGTGGTGTGCGCCTGTAACTCGGCCTTCACCCTTTCCGCGAGACGGTTGAGCTGCGTCTTCATTGTGGGACATCTCGTCTGTTGCCACTGCTTGCGTAGGCGCCTTTTCTCGGCGATCATCCTATAGAGACGCGCCGGCAGGGGCGGCAGAAGCACTCTCCCCTGCGGCTGCGAGCTCGTCGTCGTCGCCGCTTCCAAGGCGCTTTGGACGCAAGCAGTGATGTCCTCCGCCGTCCGGTCCACGTCCGCGGAAGTGGTGATAGGCCGAGTCGGCGTGGTGGTCTCAACTCTTTCTGTGAAAATTGTCCAATCCGTGGATCGACGTGGCGCTAGTGGCTTCAATCGGGTCGGCACACCCGATAGGACGACGAGTACAGGATGGTGATCCGACTGTAACTCGTCGTCCATCACCTGCTGCGTGATCTGGCAATGTAGCCCCCGGTGGACTACGATGTCCAGCACGTCCGGCATCTGCCATGCGACGTCCGGGTAGTGAGTAGGCGTCTCCGGGCCGGACACCGTGTACCCGAAGGCTTCCGCGTCCGCGAAGAGCCGCCTCCCCTCGGTATTCATATTCATAGAGTTCCACGCTGGGTGTTTACAATTTAAATCACCGGCGAGGATAGTTGCGTTCCCGTTTGTGTTTTCTAAAACCGCCCGCAGCTCTCTCAGCTCTAGCCGAGCCCTGGGCGGTTTGTAGACGGCGTAGATGTTTATGTCCTCGCCGGCGATGTGCAGCTGGACACCCAGCGCGTAAAATGATTCATTCGACGGCAAGGGGAGCTCCTGGTGTACGACTCTTCGCCTCACAAGTACTGCCAGACCACGGTACTTCGCGTGTGCCGACCTTTCGTCCTTCCTGTAGACGTGATATCCCGGGACCCTGACCCTATCTTCGGGTCCCAGGAGCGTCTCACTTAGTAGCGCCACGTCGATATCCTGCTCCCTCAGGAGATGGCGGAGGGGGGCGACCTTTTCCCTAAGGCCGCGGGCGTTCCAATGAATCACCCTTAATGACCTAGCCATGGTACAAGGTGAGTAGCGTGGCCAGGCCATCAAGGATGACCGTCTCAATATCGTGACCCTGCCTGATGGCCTTAATAAGGTCCATCAACAGCTTGATGGCACAGGTCGTGAATTCTTTCTTGGTCTCGGGCTTGGTTTCAATTGTTTGTTTAGCGCCGGTGGCGCCGCGGCTCGCATTCTGTGCGAACTGTTTGTCTGTTAGTTCCGCGATCTGCCGCGGCGCTGCGCCGGCGCTAGTTGTAGCGTCGACTTTCACGACCTGTGCCCCGCTTGTGGCAGGGTCGGCCCTAGGGATCTCTTCCTCCTGGGTCGCTTGGGGGGGGGGTTTGGGCTTCTTGCCTTTTCCTTTCCCCCCGCGCCTCTTCTTCTTCCCCCTCCTTGAGGAGGTGGCTTGGGTGGGCCCGTTGGCCGCCGCCATGAGCGTGGCGCTCTGGGCCTCTGTGTCCACCGTTTGCGGCCTCTCGGTGGCCGCTTGTGGCCGGCGCGCGGTGGTTGTGCTGGCGGCGGTCCCCGCTCGCTTGTTCCGGATCTCCGCCTGGAACACGGGGCACTTTGCGTTGCACGCGGGGTGCGGGCCACCGCAGTTTATGCAGGTGGCTGGCTCCTCGCGTGGGCGTGGGCAGTCACGTGCCACGTGCTCCCCTCCGCATCGGACGCAAGCGAGCGGCCGGTGACACTGGTGCGAGCTATGACGAAACTTCTGGCACCGGTGGCACTGGGCGGGCCCGCGTTTTCCTCGCCAAGCCTCTATCTTGACACCCCGCATGTTCATGAACACGGTGGTGTCATAGATAGCCCGGACGTCGGGCGTCTTCTTTAGGATGGCGTGAAATACACAGCCGGGTCTTCCTTGTGCGCCCTTGATGTGGCGCACATACTCCGGCTGGTACCCCAACGCCCGGAGTTCCTCCTCAATCTCCTGGGGTTCCGTGTCAGCCGGTATCCCCCTGATGGCAATCTTCATGCTCTTCTCCGCTGGTAGGGAGTAGGCGAACCAAGCCACGCCGCTCTCCTTCTCCAGGCCCGTCAGGTAGCGCTGGACCAGCCTGTACTCGTCCTCAGTTTCGGGGGTGAAACGAACTCCACCCCCGTAAGGACGCGCGCTCGGAGGCCGGCCCAGCTTTCCCGCGATGGCCCGGAAATGGGCGGCCCAGTTGGGCAGCCTCTCCACCACCAGCGGCGGGTAGCGTTGCTTCCTCTTTTGCTTGGCGGTCTTGTCCTTGTCTGCCCCCGGCTCCTGTTCCGTCGTCGTTGCCGAGGCGCCGGGGGGGGCATCAGGGGGTGTAGGGTCAGTGGGGGGGGCAAGAATTTGAGCACTTACCCCAGTCTCTGTCGGTGGTGGCGTCTGTGACAGCGGCGGCGGCGATCGCCGCGTCACGTCCGCGAAGGTTGGCGAAGCGGGCGTGGCCCGACCCCGCGGCGCGCGATCGCGCTGTGGCCGCGGCGGGTCAAGGCAGTACCGCTTCGCCTCCTCTTCCTCTGCGGCCTCTCCGGAACTCCTCCGGCGTCGCTGGGGTCTGGATTCGAGTTGAAACTCAAACCCGAACCCCAGCGGTGGTGGTATCAAGGGTGACGCCGCAGGCGTCTGCGGCGCAGATGTGGCTCCGCCCACTGTGGGCCGACGTCCGGATCGCGGGGTCGTATCTCTCGACACGTCATCGCGACCGGACGCGGCCGAGCCCACCGATGCCAGCGACATGCTCGACCCCGTTTGTGAGGAGCATGCCGACATCATCGCGGGCGAGTCGTAGGCGGAGGCCCTGGGTGGCGCCGGCGAATCGGGCGCCTGCGACATCTTCAGCGTCTGCCGCTCACGCTCAGCCAACACCGGTCCCGCCAGCGAGAAGCGGGGGCCGGGTGCGGCGGTGCGGGGAGCTGGCACGACTTGCGCGGGTGACCCCGTCAACGCCGCCCCGGAGGGCGCGGGCGGGGACACAAATCTTGGCGGCGGCGCTGCTGTGCGCGCCGGGGGTGCGCGGGGTGGCGCGGGCGGCGAAGTGGCCGGCGCTGGCGGCGCGGGTTTCACTGGCGGCGCGGCGGCTCGCGCGGCGTGCGCAGCGGCGCGCGGGGGCGCCGCGGCTCGGGCCGCGGATGTCGCGGCCCGGGCCGCAGGCGCCGTCGAGCGCACGGTCGCGGGCACACGCGCGGACGGCGCGGTGGCGCGCGTCTGCGACGCACGTCCGGGGTTTATGGCCGGACCCGGGGCCTGGATGGGCACCGGACGAAAGGCCGCTGGGCGGATGGGGACCGCGTGCTGCCGACTCGACGACGGCGTGGGCGCACCGCGCGCAGGCGCCGGCGCCGTCGGTGGGTCGGCAGCTGCCGCGGTCTCCGTTCCCCCCCCTCTTCTCTCCTCCTCTTCTGGGCGTCTTGCCGGTCCGGCCGGCGGCGCACCGGACGCCGCGTCGCCAATGTTTGGCAGCGACGACGCCCGGTCCAACGCCGGACGGAGCTCCTCCCGGGCCTCGGCATCGCGGCCCAACGAGCCGCGTTTGCCGGGCTTCGGCATCACGGGGGCGTGGCCTCCGCGACCGCTTCGGCGATGATTCGCCGGGCAGCGAGATGGCTCCCCCTGTGTTTGAGCGAGAAAACTGTTTTACTTACCCAAACACAAGTGGAGTAAATAAAATATTGCGGTCCGCGCAGAACAACACTGTAGCACACACGTCGTAACACTATGGTGTCTAGGTGACCACTAGCCGATCCTCTACTAGCGACAACGCAACCACATTGCATTTATATAGTTACCACAACAACTACACTAACACACGCGCTACAGAGACACTTTTAACACGTAACCACTGCTTGCCCACGTTTTGTCGCTGCATTGTGGAACTGTTGTGGCACGTATGATCGGGTCCTTACCCGTGCCTTAGCAAAGGAAACTAGTTAATTGTCCGGGTGAACGGAACAAGAAGAAACATAAGAGCCACAGCGTAATCGCATCGATAAAAATCGTTACAATTTATTTCTCAAATAGTAGTGGCAAGTTTAATTGATATGAGGGACGATTTTTTCATGTACATCTACATGATTATATCGTATGGGCTCAATGTGAATAACTTACAGTTTTGAATACAAAAGTCGCTCTCACTATACACGATAAAATATCGTATCCGATAGATGAAAATCTAGGGCCGTGTGAACGTAACTTAGAATGTGAACTACCTATGCTTTTATTTATTAATGTCGTGACCTCTCTAAATATTACATTCCTACTCATAAATGTTTATTTATGTAACCAGTGTCAGTTAATAAACGTTGGTGATAACGTTATCTTTTCCTTTTCACTGATTCTTCCAGTACATGATGTGGTAAGCAACAGTGGCTTAACCGTTGAGTTTGCCCGTTTTATCAGCTCACGTAAATACAATAATCTTCATAATTCTTGTGTGCTTTCATAAGGCCTGACCCACCGGAACCCACCGGTTAAACAGTTGGTTTTTGTCAAATTTCCAAAGGAAGTTTTAAATAAGGAATTGATTAAATATTTGAGCAGTTGATTAAAATGTTGGTGAACACAAGGCTAAGACGTGCTATTAATTTGTTATGTAGTGTATTAATAAAAACTGCCGATTTAATAACCAAAAAATGACACTTTAATCAACAACACTAATAACAACTCAAATACACTAATTATTATGAAACACAATTGCACTACCGATCGCTCTAAGTCGCACTTGAAGATCGCTTGTATCGCTTTATCCAATGAGTCGCTCGCGGCCCCTACCGGCCTTATATAGTGCCTCAGAGAGTTTTAGAACCATCTACTGTAGAAACATCTAGAATCTTCGAGTACATACCGGTCCCAACTGACCAGATGTCGACAGTTCTCGAAAGTTCTTGAAAGTTCTAGCGTCGAAATTTCTAGAAGGATCTTGACTCTACTAGTTTTGCTACCCGATACTAGATGGCGCTAGTGGTAACAAATGTCACCATGTACCAGACATTATTGTGGCGCGCAACAGTTCTTATTAGGAATTCTTATTACGGAATTAGTTTCTCAACTCCTATTTTGCTACAGTAAGGGATATTATTTGAACCTAAATAAGTATTAGCTATTATGATAAGTACGTAGTTCATTGTGGGCTACGTGTCTTTATACAGTTGCCCAAAATAAATAATTTAGTTATTTCGTGTCTTGTACTGTTAGTAATAATATTTTCGTTTACAGAACACCCTAATTGTTATTTAATTAGTGAATGAAAGATGTTGGAAAATTGTTCTCAACTAATTAGAAGCCTATATTATCATTTTAATTGCTCGCCAGTGTATCAGGCTCTCAAAATTACGGGCACACTTCTAGTTAAGCGCGGCTGCGTTATTATATCATGTTTCAAGTATACAGCGTATAGATATACACTGTAGGCACATTTTATTTACACGTTTGTGTTCATATTTATCCGTATAGACCGAGATTTATTCAGGTTTAATATTAATTTGTTATGTTTAAAATATTTTCGGTTTCGGTTTTTGTGAACTGTTGAGCAAATGAAAAGGTTAGAGGCGTAGATTATACATGTTACTGGATTGCCTTATAATGTTTATCTACACCCATACTGTAAATCCTCTATAAAAGTTTCTGAAACAGTCAGTTTATTGCCAATATTAAAACAACCAGTGTCATAGTAATCATAATATCATCCAAACAAGTGTTATAATGTTGTACTAAATTTCATTATGCAACTCCTTTTTTAAAAAGTCAGGCCGTCACACTTACACGTATTAGTCCATATCTTGAAAATTACTGAATCGATTTTGATTAAACTTGCACTGTTCCCTAAGTTGAAATAAATGTAAGCCAATAAAAAAAATGGTTACGGTCTGATTTATAGTTACGGAGAAATGCGTGGACAAACATACATACATACATAGACCTATAAAATGTTGAATATTTGTTTGGAAGCCCGATTGTCATAATATGTGAATATGATGCAGTTCCAATAATATTACATACATACGTGTCGAATTGATAACCTCTTTTTTTGAAGTCTGTAAAAACTGTTTTAGAACCTTTTATAGAGGTTTTGTATTATGGGTGTAGATAAAGTCTTGTATGGAACGGTACATAATTAGGTATTAAAACACTCGTGTGATAATAGTATCAAATTCGTGTTTTAATATCCCTTATTATATCTACAACAGTTGCATAAATAACTATTAGAGGAGGATTCTACTAATAATAATTCGTGATCATGAATACGAAAACAGTGGGTTTTCTAATACGATAACTTTGATGTTTTAAGAACATTTGTTATGGGCAGAAGGGACTCATGTTTAAATGAGAACGGTTGCAAGGGTCGATCCAAGGTTAGGCTACGCTTGTCAAGGCCTGTTCGTGGATGGGTGACGATCCATTACATATCGAGACACGTCTGTATGTTACTGGAACATTTACGGTTTTCGGATTTTTTCCTTTACTTGTGCTACATGACATTGCTCCTTGCCAAAATAATTTCATGATTTTACGTCAACGCGAAGTACCCTATAGGTTTTGATTCCCTTGCGAGTGTCAAAATATGTGGCATAAACTGAATATAAACGCCCGCATCTTTTGATTGCGTTGACTTGGAAGTTTGATTTTTTTACTGCTTCAAGAGATTGCAGCCCGGAGTATTTGATATGATCCATGCGTTCCTGAGAAAAAGGGTCTTAACAGACAGACGGACAACGAAGTGATCTTATAAGGGTTCCGTTTTTCCTTTTGAGGTACGGAATTTCTAAAATTGAAATTCTTTTTTAGCCATGAGTTCGTCGCAACACTCGCAACTTCTATTTCAAACTTCGAACCACATTAGTGACTAAACTACCGAACCGAACAAACGCGACGTGAACAATACAGGGTGTGTTTATTCTTCCCTGTTTACTTTGTTAGCAGCGAACTCTGTAATTACGTACAAGCAGATTGGACTGAATCCCGCGGGGGTCAGTTCTGTACTTGAGCTGTTCCTACTGTTACAAATGGGAACTTTGTTAGTTGCTTTTCGTTTGAAAACCGCTAATTTGGTTTGAAGACGAGTTTTAAGAAATTTTGGCGGGGTTTGTTAATTAATTTCGAGTTCTGAAAATGACGGGTTTTGAATTAGTTTTAGAAAAATAACAAAGAATCGGAGACTGAGAGATAAAATGGCTTTGTTATACATTGGTGCCGATTCCCTTGTTCACAAACTAAAAAACTAAATTCAAGTTCAGTGCATATACTTTTTCTTTCATTTTCATTAAGAAAAGGACAGACGATAAATTTTAGTTTAGTTCTTTCAAATTAATCGGCGCCTAGCATACATCGTTTTAGTTTATATTTAATTTAGTAGGTAATACTAAGATTATAAATAAATTTCTTGGATTACAGCAACACATTTGGTTTTTACTATTACACCTAATACGAGAACAAAATCTCACACTAATATTATAAAGGCGAAAGTTTGTGAGTGTGTGTGTTTCTTATTTCTTCACGCACAAACGGTTGAACGGATTTGGATTTTTGGCACACAGATAGTTTATAAGTAGGATTAACACGTTCACCAATCCACCACGCGGACGTTTAAGGCAAAGTAAATGAATGAAGAAAATTATTAAACATTTAAGAGTTGTGTCTGTCGTAATAAAGTTTATCTCGAACAAAAACACGTCCTTTGATCTCATGATATGAACTTTGAATCAGATTAGTGAGAATATTATAACGCTAGTAATATATCAAGAGCAAACCCATTTCAATAATAAAAAAAAAATATATACCTATATATATAATTTAATGGTTATAATTATTTAGTGTGTGGCTAGTTCCAGCCGCGTTCGGACCAACACCCACATTTTTTCTTTGCTAGAAATAAGGATTTTGTGCTTCCTAACGTATTTTGTAAACTCAAAACTCAAACTTAATGCATTTATTTCATTTAAACCATTTACAGGCACTTTTGAATTGTCAAGAAGTCGGTCAGTCAGAAAATATGAAGCTAGTTGCACATTCCAAAGCGTAGGTACCTATGGAGAAGAACGGGCAAGAAATTCCTTGGACACTCTTTTAAATTATATTTTTATAAAAACATTAGTTACATCATTAATGTTGAATTTATAATTATATGTGAGAACGATGTAAAAAGACGTACGCGTTAAAAGCGTTCAGAGTACAGCAAATGGTAAGAAAACAACTATTCAAAAATAAAATAATTAAAAATAAGCCGAGGCAGCTAAGTGATGACCAGCCCCAACTGGCGGCGCCCGTTCACGAACTTGACGCATAAGTAGATCAGCACCATTCAGCTCAACCATTTTAAAGGGAGCTAAATGGTCCAACATACACGCAACCGTCAGCGAGACATTTGTGAGAGCATGACATACTATCAGCAGTCAGGGCACATTCAAGTCAATGAAAGACATATTACCCGGTAAACATAGGGTATATTCGTACATACATAGAACTCACAACTGTGCTATGCAATTATACAATACAAAGGAAATTGAGTTTATACAATGCAAAGATAGTCTTACAATCTTCAGCAACTCCAATAGTATTTTCAAGTGTTAATCAATTAGTTGTGGTGGTGTTGTGTACTACACTGAAGCCTCCAAGTGGAGTTTGATGTTTTTATTGAAGTTAAATTAAGTTTATTCCGCTTGGTTATTAGTCATAGTTGTGACGTTGCATAAATAGATATTTATTGCAACAAGTGGCGACGTCTATCGTGGGCCTATGCAGGCTCGTAGAGTGTAGTCTCCGCGTCACTAGATGGTGCTAGGGTCGTGGTATTTAGTAAATTAATTACAATGATTATTACTTATTAAGAGTAAATAAATAGACAGGCATAATTTCCACATTCTATTTATAAATAATGTCTACAAGTTTAAAATTACAAATCGATAAGATTTTATTAAGTCTGTGGAGGAATATTCGAGAGTTCAATAAATTGACAGATAGGTTTGAAAAGAGAAAATAGGTTTCCGGTCTTTACGACTGAGGATACGAGCCAAAAAGCTGATTGAGCGGGACTTATTCCAGGTTGGACCTGGATGTGCCCAAATAACCCGATGGAGTTTTATTTAGTTCAGTAGAAGCTGAATCCTGTGAGTATTCAACCATTTTCTTTGTTATCGCTATACAACCTTAAGTCTAACATGTGTGTTCTGACACGAGGACGGTGTTACAGGACGTTGTATTATTACAATAAACTTTGTATTGTGTAAGTAGGTACTTGTTTAATTGAATCTTTCCCTAACAGATTATACCCTATAGCTTCTGCCCGCGACTTCGTCCGCGTGAAATTTCTTGTTACTCCGACCCACCCCGTCGCATCGCATCGCCTGCCCGCGCTATAACTTCGTTTTTGCTTAGCGTTATTTCTGACTTTTTTCTTTTCGCTCGGCTCGTAAAGGTCATAGCGTGATGTTAAATAGCCTATAGCCTTCCTCAAGAATTGGGCTATCAAATGCAAAAAGAATTTTTCAAATCCGACTGGTAGTTCCAGAGATTAGCGCGTTCAACCATACAAACAAACAAACTTCAGCTTTATAATATTAGTATGTATAGATAAATTTACTGTTGCTTGGCTAGCTCAGTAGGTAGAGCAAACGCTCTTAATCTTGTAACAGGCCGGTTTTCAAAGTCAAGAGTGTCTATTTTACTCCTGGTTGCAACAACGATTGATTGACACCATGGTGTCCCCGCTGTCCCCGAAACTATTACATTACGCAGGAAACAAACATAATATACAAAAATAACACGTCTCGACTTAGTAAAACAGCAATGTTACTAGGAGAATTAGAGATACAAGAGCAAGCGAAGCGAGCTCGAGACTTGGGGCACCCCGACTCGGACAGGTTAGGTTTGAAGGGTCCACATTCTCTTCGTAGACGACTACGCCCTATTATTATTGCTTGATCCGCCACGTGATCTTACCCACTCTATCCCACCAATCCTGAAAGAAAGTTTGGCGATTTTGTATGTGAAACATTCAGGAGAGTATTGTGATGTGTATGCTGAAAGGAAAATGCGATATTTCCTTTTTGTCCATATTTAATCTCCATTATTTGTCAATCATAAAACGAAGGGTTCGCATTTCTATCTGTTAAAAAGAAATCAAAATCCCTCACAGTAAAACGAGTATCTCAATAAGGAAAAACTTCAATCAAAATACAAAACTAAGCAGAAAGTTATTCAACAAGACTGGAAACAATCCTTCAGGCAAAACTGAAGTATTTCAATATTTTTTCTATGAATATTTTTTCACAGAAAATAGGTAATTTACGAGAGTATTCCTCAGTAAACATGTAAGATTGGTGAATGCTTGAAGTGAAATTACTTTCTCTAAAATTCCATATTCTTGACCTTTATTAATTCCTAATGTTTTCAGCCAAGTGGGTTTTCCTACACTTAACAACCAATATTACAAAGCCTTTTGTTCCATTGCTGTTTCGTTCAAAGGAAGCTCTTTTTGAAATGGTTGTAGGCAATTTGTTTAGAAAACAATCTTGTTTCTTGAGATGCTTGTGAATAGAATTTAAGATAGGAGAGCCTTTAAATAACGTGTGTTATTCTGATAATATTTAGAGAGATTTGAATCTCAAAATTTGGAAAAGTTTTTGCTTTTCACGTATCTCTGAAAATTTAAACGCTATTTTAAATTTTCAGAGAAACATATTTCATCAACAACACAAGTATTATTTTCCCGTGAGGGTGATATAGAGGAAAATGAAGAATGTTTACGAGTATTTCTCATATTCGTTTGGAACGCTTCCTTGACTTAATAAAGAATCTAGTCTAAAGAGCGATCTGCGAATCTTATCACCAATTTAGAGGAAGATTTTAGAGTTATTATCATGAATAATATATCAGTCATTTCTGCGCCATTTGTCATGGAATGGCGCAGTAGTGATTGTTTGAGTTTATTTCTTTTATGTTTTGTGTGGGTAGTTTTAAGTATTACTAACACTAGTCTATAAGAACATTGTTACTAGCAAAATGGACACCATGGTCTGAAATAAAGTATTATTATTATAGGTGATCCTTCGAAGAGATAACACAAAATATCAATTACTTATACTTAATTAGTTTTCAAATGAAGCGAAGCACTTCAATCATTCTTCAAGTGATATATTGACAAAATATGTGATTTTTCTAATTCGTGTAACTTGTTAAGTAGGTGGAATAGGGATTTAACATTTTGGTATATGTTTTTTGACTCTTTGGTCTAGTATCATGTAACAGGAATACACGATTCAATGATTTTTTCTCGATACAAAAAAATTGCAAAGTTAATAATTTTTTTTACTTTTTTCGACATCACGGCGTAACGCTTAAGAGTTATTTAATGGAATTTAAAATATAGAGAATAATAATAGGTATAAAAAATCATATCAAATTTTACTTAAAGTAGTTTTAAATTTAATTGATTTATTTTGTTAAAAAAGGAGTAATTTAGTTTTGGCACATACGTCGTTTTATTCCGAGCGCATGCACATTATAGCCATTTCTCTTCTTTTGCGTTTCAAAAGCAATTGCATCACTTTCACTCGCTTAGCAGATCAGTCGCTACGATTTTTTTTGAGGTAGCGCCTTACACCTGTAAATATTCTTCGGCCATTTTCCGTCCTACAAAAAGGCAGGTATCACACTAAAGTGTTATTAACAAAAATGCCGACACAAGGAACGTATAAATGTTTTATATTTACGGCAGAAGCAGATGATATTGCGAAACGTGACGAGATATTGCTCCGTCACTGATGAACGTGCCTCTGAGGCGAAAACGATGAAACTTTAATGCCTTCTTGTGATTTCTTAGGCTTCGTAAATGGAGATATTACATTTCTTATTACCTTAGTAGTCTAGTAGTGTTTCGTGACTGACAAAATGTAATGATAATTTGCTGCTGTTAAAGAACACGTGAAAAAAAAAATCTAGGCAATAGAAACTGAGAAAAGCCATTGGACCCATTCATTGAATTACTTAGGTAGCGATTTAATTTAAATAAAATTACTTATTAGTCTTTAAGAATAAACATTATTAACATTAATATACTAAATTAAATGACTGACTAACTAAATATACAAACAGATATAAAAAAATCATTTTGTTTTTTAGTCATTTAGGCGTCGAAGTACTCGTCCGCATCGCTGTCTTCCGGAAACGTGCCCGAAAGACTGGCAGCATTGCTACGCTGAATGGCAACCAAAGAACGAGTCAGACTTCTTGGTCACGTGAAGTGTCGACCAGTCGGCGAGAAAGCGAGCAGTTAGGCTAAATAAAAAAAAACCATAAAGTATATTCGTGGAACTGCAAAGTAAATAAAAAATAAAAAGAACCATAGATGCCATAAAGTTTGAATCGGGTAGTATCACTGACCTCTATCATGCAAGTATAATACAGGTCAGTGGGTAGTATCCACTTTTTTCCACTTTATATTGCATTCTCACTTCTTTTGTCATCTATTCTGAAAGCGGTAATTTTTTCAAGTTTTTTTTTGTGTCAGCGTTGCCAAGGTAGTGAAAACTTTTAAAATAGTACATGTGTTCTGTTTGCAGATTATTTGAAACTTTGTAATCCTGTTTATGCATAATGGTACGTTTCGTTTTGGTTAAAGAATACACTTGTGTTCAAAACTTCTGAGCGTCGGAATACCATGTTTGTTTTTCACTGGTAAGTATTGCAATTTTGCAGGAACATTTGGCTCCAAACCGCACTACGCCCGCGTGGTGGATTACAGCCCATTCCCTCACAGAGAGGAGGCCTGTGTCCTAGCAGACGGAACTATTGATTACGCTTCTGTTATATGCCTGCCATGTTACATTTATGTCTATTGTAAACTTAACAACAACACAACAACAACAATAGAAGACAACAACAACAACAACAATAGAACAACAGAAGAACAAACAACAACAGAACAACAACAACAACAACAATTGAGCAACACAACAACAACAACACAACAATACAACAACAACAATAAACAACAAACAACAACAACAATAGAAGTGTAAAAAGAAACAGGGAGAGAGTGCACAATATTTTTTTAAGATACCACCTGTAGGTGCTCCCTTTCATTAGTTTGGGGGCTATTAGGTACAGGCGCCAGCAACTTTTACCTTATGCTTTGAAGATAAAGTTGAAAATCTATTAAAGAAATTTGACAGATTGTCGTAGCTTGATGTGCTGGCGTTTGATACAGGGTGGTAGCAGGGAGGGACGTCGACGCGCAACTGGCTTCCATGGGTTCTGTACATAATTCTGGACCACCCTGAGAAGAAATTTTTCGTCGATTATTAAAAAAAAAAAACCGGTCAAGTGCGAGTCGGAGTCCCGCATCGAGGGTTCTGTATTTATGGTTACAGTTTGCGCGACGTTGTCCCTGCTACCCTGTATTATGGAACAGCATAATACACTACGTGATTGCGTATCACACTAATAAGTAGTAGCAATGAATTTCATTTTGACAGTTCGACAACACTCATTGCGGTATTTACGTTGCTGTGCAGACAAATTTTTCAAGCATATGAAGCAATGGATTAGAAATTTGCTTCAAAATGATTCAGATTAACGTTACGCAATCAGAGTGCTGATAACATTAGGTAGCAAAAGATGTGTGCCTACCTACTCCTTTCGAAAATTACAGCATGAAATTACATTATCACTTATTAGATTACAAGCCTCTCAGTATTAATATAATTATATATGTAGTTGGCTGTTCCTGTGGCTTTCGGTACTTTAGCGTGTTGCGTACGGCCACCAAATAGACAGCTACAGAACGTCGACTCCGTACAATGAGCGAAAACGCACGCACACAGACACACGTTCCACGTGCACGAGTGCATGCGCTCTCGCGACAGGCATTCGTCTGATGATCGCCGTATGTACGCGTCTATGTGTGCATTCGCCTGTTTTTATGTAATATTGTTTTTTTTTCTTTAATTATTAAAAAAAATTATACCCCTAGTTGGATTTATAAGGTAATGTCCGTGGCCCCGCGGGCCCTATCAGAATACCAGCACCCTGATTGTACACTATCAATCGGAATCTGAATCATTTTGAAGCAAATTGCTAATCCATTGCTTCATAAGTTCAAAAAATTTGTCTGCTCAACATGTAAATAACGCAATGAATGTTGTTGAACTGTCAAAATGAAACCAATTCCGATTGACAATGTGTTACGCAACTGCCCCGCAGGGCTGCGGTATTTTTTTTTTTAATATCGCACAGCATTACGGCGAGATAGGAGCCTTTTAGGCCCCGCACGGGTCCCTTATTATTATTTTTGGTTTTTAATGTTAATTTAATTCGTTTTAAATGCTCATTATTTACCGTGTAGATTTCCTGTGCATGTATTAAACAAAAAAATTATTTTTTTTTAATTTTTTGCTCGTTGTAAGAAGCGAGCCTTCTGTAGGTGGTTCTCAATTTACTGGTACCGGGCCCCAATTAAGAGATAATGCAACGTTATAGAGGAGATGACGGATGCTCAAGTGGCTAAGTTAGAAGTGACAGCGGTTTGAAACGATGCTGAAATTTTGAGAGCTGGAAGCCTAAAAAGGCCACTTTGGCAGAATCATAAAAGGATAACATTATGAATCGTAATGTACACTTAACTGTTAAGTTAATCGTATCAAATCCCATTGGTGAAGGATTTTTCAGTATTTTTGAAGTGAAAACTTCTTTAGCGGCGCTGTGTACTTTTTTTGGAATGGGTAAAAACTTCTACATTCGCGTCAGGTCACGTGACCCTGATCGAAAATTCGTAAGACGTAAGACGTAAAACGTAAGACGCGCGTTGTTGAGGACAGCGCCATCTATGCACATCGGGAAGAACTACGAGGGCCTCGCGTACTAACTACGTAGTTCATCCAACAACGACGAGATGGTGCTGAACCACGGATATATAACTGACGACGAGCTCCATGCGAGACCAACACCACGAACTGAAGTCTATCCTGTGTGCTTATTTGTAAATCTGAATAAATTCCTTTCACGAGAAGAATAAACCAGTCACTTTGGTCATCATACCTGATTTGCAAAAAACCCTATAAAATAAGGAACACACCTTAACACGCGTGTTTTGTTTATAAGACGATTCACAAAATACACTCGTAATTGTTCAAGTTTTCACTTCTGTCGGCACTACCGGAGTGCCAGTGTTTTTTTTTTTGTCAGTGCTAATATACCAATCAATCCAATCCAAATCCAATCCCAATCTCTTTGATTATACCTATGTAGTACAGCGAAAAAAAGAAAAACACAGACTGTCTTCGCCATATTATGATTCATAATGATATCCTTTTATGATTCTGTCAAAGTAGCCTTTTTAGGCCTCCTGTTCTGGTAAAGTTGGAGAGAATATAACGTCATATTTTATGTCAGAGTCCAATATCAAAGAACGCTGGAGTAGTAGGAAAACATGATTCATAATGAGAAATTATTAGGATTTTGCTAATGGATACCTATGAATGCTACCTATGTTGTAGTTATAGATTGAAATTGACACTAGGTAAGGAAGAATGGGTAACGAAGTATACGTTTCTGCCCTGAAGTCTATCTCTCAAGTAGTCAGCAAAGAACCGAAGTAGTTTAGGAGTACATCCAACCACCGCCAGCTTCGAGAATAAGATGATTTTATCCACCAAATCGAAAGCTTTTTTAAAATCAAAGTAAACAGCATCTACTTGTACTCCCGCATCCACCTGCGGGATCACCTCAGACAAAGTTTATTAAATTGCTGGTCATGCTGCGCTCTGGCCGAAATCTGTGCTGAGCGTCAGACAACAAGTTGGACACTTTATCGAATACGCTCTTATGTATTATTGACTCAAAAACCTTGGCTAGTGCTGACAAGACCGCCACTGGTCGATAGCCACTTACTTCCGATCCCCCGCTACCCTTCGGTACAGGTACCTACCACACGCGTGATTTTCCAACGTTCAGGGAAATATGACACCGCTAAACACTGATTGAAACGATGTCAAAGTAGCTTCGCTGAAACTGCACGGCAGTCCATAACTATACAAACTGGAATACCATCCGGTCCCGTTTGAGCGTTTCGGTTTTAGTCGAGCTAGTGCGTCATCTACCTGTTTTAACGTTACTTAGTCAATGTGGACACGTGCGCTGCTCCCACCACTTGCTGCCACTGCCGCATGTACAGTACCCGGTGATAAATATTGCACATCGACCTTTACCTTTTTTGTATTTTATACAAAGAATAAAAATAATTATCAAAAGAAGCAAATCATAATTGTTTTAACAGCTCCTAATAGATACCCGACTGTTTGTATTTCGTGCGACAGAGATAACGCTCTACGAAGCCGAAATTAGCCGATTGTCTCTATCCAAAGGTCGATGTGCAATATTTATCGCCGGGTATTGTACGTCCAATCGTACCTCCTGATTGTTATACACTGTATAGAAATATCGAGCGAACTCATCACCACATTCCGACTCGGATAAAATACTCCCATTTTTTACAATATTTTTGTTACAACCTGTTCCCTTTTTAGTTCTGACATAATCTCGAAAAGACTTTGGCTCCTTTTTAAATTGCTTCTGGACCCTCTCTTGGTGTTGTTCATGCGCACACACAATCATTTTTTTAATCGCGGCCCAACACTGTGCAAACTTTTCGTAATCCAGTGATTACGAAAAGTGGAAACACCAGTGTGTTTCCACTTTTCTTAGGTAATAGAAAATACGGGCTGGTGTCCGCAACTCCACGTCAATGTGCGTATTTTGCGTACGGATTTTATTTTTTTTATTTTCCACTTTTCTTATAATGTTTATGAAATATTGCTTTATTTTTAATTGTACGAATAATATCGCGAGAATACCACTTAAAGTACCTGTACCTACCTAGTGTCTACCTGAGTGGCATTGTGTATTTTTTTTAGGAACGCAACAGTGCATAATTTTATTGAAAGTATTATAAAAGTGGTCCATCATTTCCTCGGGAACATGCATGTCATAATATAATGGTCTCCAATTGTAAGATATCAGCAACGAGTACAGTAATTCATAATTTGCTTTAGAAAGAAGAAAGAATGAAAGAAAGAAGGAAGAAAATACGCTTATTTGCGACAAACATGACAAAACAGCAAAATTATAAAAAAAAATATTTCACATTATTATTTTAGCAAAATTCTACTGCGGGACGTCAATACCTGGACAATTCGTGGCACAATCGTCCAGCAGGACTCTGTTTGCGCGCGTGCGGGCACTACAGTGCGTGTCACGTAAGAAGAGACTTGACCCCGCCTCCCCCGCTCTTTCCGCCGCCCCTATGACGTCCGGTCTCGTCCCGCACTCAGACCTCATACCGCTAAAGATACCTAAAATCGTGTTCTGCGCATGTCAGACCACGTGGTGTGTCAAGTCTCTTCTTACGTGGCACGCACTGTACGCATCTGCACTGGTACACATATCGCGAGCGGCGGGTGGTACGGATCGACCGGTACCAGCGCTTCGTCTGCCTCGCTCAAGTTTGCCGCACATACACTCCCCGAACACATTACCATATCTAGTTGTCGGTTATTGCAGTTAGGTACTCTATTCCTCAGAATGAATACACAAAAAGAAAGAAAGTATTCACAATAATTAATAACAGTAACATTACAAGAGCGTAGATTAACATATGTCCTCCTCTTTAGATAAAATTGCTGGCACAAGATGTTTCTCCACTTATTATGATTTTCATGCGAAAATGATTGCGTGGATTTAGTCTAGTTTTGTCAATACAGAAAACATGCAGACTTTAATCGTGTTAACATATCCGCTTGTCGCTTCTCCTACAAGCATTATTAATCTTATTAAAACAAGTTTGAGCTTCTTTCAGACACGACTACACTCGTGTGCATATACCACTCATATCTGATCCCTGAATCTTACAGTATGTTGAACGTTGGATGATCAGTTGGACTCTGCAATTGCATAACATATGCTATAACATAGCAAATGCTACAATATGATAGGATGAAATCATAGAGGGTATAAAGCAAATCGACGCGTAAAACATTATTTTTAATATTTAGTAGTATGGTTTTACACAATAAGTGTATACCTGCATGGTCAAAATGTATGGAACTGCACATATTTGCAGACGAAAAATGTCAAAGCTGGTGGGTCTAGAATAATGTACTAAATTTATAATAACAGTTTGCGCATCGATGTCATGATAATATAACAAAAAAAATTAATACTTAATAATATATTATAATTATTATCTTACAACATTAATTAACATGTCATTAGACGCTACTAGACTATAAGGTACTAAGAAATGTAATATCTATAATTACGAAGCCCAAACATTCACAAAAAGGCATTAAAGTTTCATCGTTTTCGCGTCAGAGGCACGTTCATCATTTCGCAATATCATCAGCTTCTGCCGTAAATATAAAACATTTATAGGTTCCTTGTGCCGGAATTTTTGTTAATAACACTTTAGTGTGATACCTTATTGTAGGACGGAAAATGTTTGGAGAATATTACAGGTGTAAAGGTTTATGAGGATAAAGTTAAAATTAAATTGTTGAAGAATGATTGAAGTGTTTCGCTTCATTTGAAAATTAGTAAGAAGTAATTCATATTTTGTTATCTTTTGCGAGAATCATCTTTATTATTCCTGATGATAACTCTAAATTATATGTGAGAACGATGTAAAAAAAGACGTACCTACGCGTTAACAGCGACCAGCGTACAGTAAATAGTAACAGAACAACAATCCAAAATAAAATAATTAAAAATAAGCCGAGGCAGCTAAGTGACGAGCAGCCCCGACTGACGGCGCCTGTTCACGAACGCATAGATCAGCACCATTCAGCTCATTCATTTTGAAGGGAGCTAAATGATCCAACACACACGCCACCGTCAGCGAGACATTTTTGTGAACATGACATACTATCAGCCGCCAGGGCACATTTAAGTCAATGAAAGACATAATACCCGGTAAATGGTAGCTCTATAGTACATAGAACTCAGATGAAACAAGCGTTTTATTTGAATAATGAACATTAATGTTGTACATGTGCAGTCTTAGATTCACGAATTTAAACATTAGGTATTCACCTAATGTTTAAATTCGTGAATCTAAGACTGCACGACCAACTCAATTTCGTAATAACATACAGTACCCGGCGATAAATATTGCACATCGACCTTTTTACACAAAACCATTTTATACAAAGAATAAAAATAATTATCAAAAGAAGCAAATCATAATTGTTTTAACAGCTCCTAATAGATACCGGACTGTTTGTATTTCTTGCGACAGAGATAACGCTCTACGAAGCCGAAATTAGCCGATTGTCTCTTTCCAAAGGTCGATGTGCAATATTTATCGCCGGGTACTGTAACATATCATCATGCCTGTATTCTCCGAAGGGTTAAACAGAACTGTCCTTTAATCCATATTTCGCTAGTTATGTGTATGTCTCATGCAACGGGGGCCTATTGTCATCAACCTGGCAAAGTTCCAGCCTCCGGGCTGCTACTGAGAAGTCCCAATAACAATGTATTTATTTATTTATTTGAATATTTATTTATTTATTTCAATGTAATAATAATAATAATCATAAAATTTTAATAATCATAAAGTTTATTTATAAAAAGGGGGATACATTTACAATGAATAGCTTAACAATTAAAATAAAATAGCGCACAGTTGCTAATTCGCCTGAACCAGGATGAACCTGTGCTTCAGGCCAGAAAGTGCATAAGTACTTAATGTAATAAATTAACAATCAATATAACGTAAAAAATAAATTAAAACTTCGGTAAATAAAGTAAAATAGCATGTTAGCAGTTCTATTTGCAGACAATATGTGGGTCTTCTGTCTGTGCATAGTCGATGGTTAATAAATATTTAAGTACCTATAATTTGTTTACAGCTACTCGGTTTATAGATACTTAGTTTTCTATTTAATCTATTGTACAGGAATAGGCCTAAGAAAGTTAAAAATCTTTCTACAAAGACATGTTTTAATGTAGCATTAGATATGCATACTAAATCATTCCGTCTCTTGTTAGTGTTGTCGGTATTGTGGGCAAGCATGGTGTGCTGTTTTAATACTAAGTGCATAATGAAAAGCTGGCGAACAGTTATGTGTCGTACTTGTGATTAAGAAAAAAAGCACAAGAACCTTTCCCAAAGGCGAGAGGCATAAAAACTATACAGGCGGTACAAATTTGTACCAGCTCGTCCCACTATACCTATAAATTGTTATACTCGTAGACGCATTTTCCTCTTCCTCTATATCACACTCAAGGGAAAAAAGTTAAAGTGTTTTCTGTATCCTAAGCGAGTATTCCCACTTGCACTGTGTCGTGAGTTTGTGACGACAGGCAGTGGTCCTGTTAAGAAAATTGAAAATATTCTATTTCTAGGTAATCATATATAGGTAGTAAGCAGGTTCACAGGTTAACACATGAGTACCTTAAAATATTACATATAGTTAGGTTGCAATTTATTTGCCAGTGAACCCAAAATTAGACAGTCTGTATCTTGGGGCTCAGTGTATGAATTCCAGGTGATTTCAGGTGTGGTATGGTATGTGTGTACGTGATGTGTGTGTGTTTTAAGTGTGCGTGTTTTTTCTTATGGTGCTTCGTTTAATTCGGTTTCATGTCAGGGTCTTTTTACCCATTCAGGTATAGGAATTACGACAGCACTAACTAATGTCCACGACAAATGCACAGTGAATTTGAATAACCTGAACCTATTAAGCCGCTGAAGCTTTAATATTTTTCAGTTACATGAGACTTTTGGAGTTGTCTTCAGGACGGTAACGTCAGTAAGTAACGCACTTACGATGAAGCTGGAAGCGGCAGCATCTTAAAAAAAAAATGAATGAATTGATTTGAATTGAATCTTCTTTTTCATCCTTCTTTTTACTAATGTTCAGCGGGCTAATAGCGCAACACGTAAAATGGCAACCAATCGCAATGCCTTTCATTTTTACAGTTCAGCCACGTTCATTGCGGTATTTAGTTTGTTGAGAAGACGATTTTTTCAAACCTATGAGGCAAAATGAAATGAATTGCAATCGATCGATCGATCGATTTTGGTGAATATGCATCCGAATATCCGATCTCTAGTTATATCTATTAACCTCAGACCTAATAAAAAGTCAAGACATAGCGCTGCGAACAATACAGTGATGCATGCGAAAACTGCACCTCCCCTCTGTGCATTACACGCTCACACGCACACATTTACAATCAAACTACACCTGACTATGTGCACACATATTTACAAAACCGGCTTCACTTTACTCTTGACAGCTCTCTGTCTTGGTTTTTTATTAGAAAAATATGAATACATAATTATAAACGGAGAAAGGAGCCGCTGTGGCGGTCGTCCAACGATAAAAAAGAGGGTATGATGACCACTCGTTAGAAGTGAAAACTTACGACTGGAGCCGAATATACCCGCTTCAGCGTCACCGACCCGAGCGTGACGGTTCATTTTCTCACTCAGTTGTTTCAGACAGAACGCAAAGTTCAACTAAAGAAGTTTTCACTTCAAAATAACTCGACACAGTAATTGGGAACGGTTACTTAGACGTTGTGTTACTTACTTGTGTTATCAATGTGTTCCGGTCCCGACACGCCCACGGAGCCAAACAAGCTATAAAACTAATTTATTACGCGATCCAATACTATTGTTGGTTAGCTTCGAATAAAAAACGTGTTCACTTCAATTATTTTCCTGTTCAAATACGAGATGACAGGTTAGTTTAACATCATTTTTCTTGAACGTCTTTTTGTTCGTTTTTTAAACCCAGATACTAAAGGTTCCTTTAAACAGGCGCGACAAGACACGCGACACAAATGCGCGGTGCCTTTGTGTCGCGCGCGATTATAAATCGCGTGTCACGCCTGTTTGTAGGAGCCTTAATCTGACAGGTGTAATGGCAAACTTCTATACTAAAAAAACGCAAACACAAAAGACTTATATGTCATATTAGTCTGGGATAAAAAAACGAACTGTAGTTAATTTTTATTTTTATTGTAATTATTTAAAGGTCAGCTTTGTTTTGTCGATTTTAATTATTTTATTAAATTCCCTTTGTCCCCGTTAAGGGGGACATGGCCTACGGGGACAACGGGAATACAGGGATTTGCTGTAGGATTTATGTAAAAAATATTCTATATTCTATTTATTTTTTATTCCCTTTTTTAATATTCTATTTTATTCTATCCTGTTCTTTTTTATTAGCGTTTCAATTTTCTAGTAGCGTGAAAAGCATAATCTCGAGATTAATCTCTTTTTAATATTAATTGAATAAAACACGTTATGTAAAGGCTTTTGTACCTTAAATTTCTTTTCAAAGACTTATTAAGAAAGAAGATTGTTTTCTAAACAAATTACCTACAACCATTTCAAAAAGAGCTCCCTTTGAACGAAACAGCAATTGAACAAAAGGTTTTGTTATATTTGTCGTAAAATCTAGTGTAGAAAAACCCATTTGGCTGAAAGCGTTATTAATTAATAAAGGTCAAAGTACACTGGATTTTGGAGCAAGTTATTTCACTCCAAGCGTACATGTTTAAAAATAGATTCTCGTAAATGCCTATTTTCTGGGAAAATAAATATTCTATTGTATTATAGAGTATTGAAATACATACTTCAGTTTTGTCTGAAGGATTGTTTCAAGTTTTGTGATGAGATATTGAAGAATTGTCTGCTTGGTACAGACGCCAGCACATCAAGCTACTTACTACAATCTGTCAAATTTCTTTAATCGATTTTCAACTTTATCGTTACAGCGTAAGGTTCAAGGTTGATTGGGAAAATTGTAAAGTTTCGGGTTACTTTTTGTATTTCGACTAAATTTTTCCCTTAAGGCTCCTTCAAACAGATGCGACACGCGATAAAATCGCGCGCGACACAAAGGCACCGCAAGTCGAGCAGCGAGCAGTGCCTTTGAGTCGCGCGCGATTATATCGCGTCTGTTTGTAGGAGCCTTTATTGAGATTGAAAAGATGATGGATTTTCGTCACTGACGTTTTCATTTTACTGCGAGTGAATTTGAATTTCAGTTTCATGAATACATAGAAAGGTTTATAAATAAACGTTGCTTTAAGTTAAAAGACGTTTAAAACTTTAATAATATCTTATTTATTTATTTTATAATTTATGTACACAGTAAAATACATAGGGATATGACATGATTATAATTTGAGTACAAAGCAATATTTTTAAAATAAACGAGTGAAATGCCCCCTTTATTTTATCAACGATAACTACCTATAGAACAGATACATAGCCCTTTCCTTTATATTAGGGACTAGCTGCGCTACGCGGTTTCACCTGCATAAGTGTTGATCACGTGGGAATATCGGGATGAATAGTAGCCTATAAATGTTAATCCAGGGTGTCAGCTACCTCTATACAAAATTTTATCAAAATTGTTCCAGCCGTTTGAGCGTGAAGAAGTAACAAACATATAAACACACACTCACAAACTTTCGCCTTTATAATATTAGTGTGATTAAAAATGATATAAGTATCTGGAGCAGTGGAGGACAGTGGAAACGGCCGTGACTTACGAGTTGTAGGTCGTAGGTTCGAATCCAGACAGGCGATTTGCTCTGTGTAAATTAATTCATAACCACAGCTCTCAAAAGGGTGAAGGAAAACATCGTGAGGAAACCGGCATGTCCTAGAACAAAAAAATCGAAGACATGTGACATCTACAAACCCGCACTGGGACCGCGTGGTGGATTACGGCCCTCTCCCTTTCCCCCTTTCCCCCCTTTCTTTCCGAGAGGAAGGCTGTCACAGCAGTAGGAACATTATAGGCTGTTATTAGTATAGCATTATGTTAGCATTAGGTTAGCATTATGTTATGCTATTTTTAGGGTTTCGTACCTCAAAAGGAAAAAACGGAACCCTTATAGGATCACTTTGTTGTCCGTCCGTCTGTCTGTCAAGACCCTTTATCTCAAGAACGCGTGGACGTATCGAGTTGAAATTAGGATCATATACTCAGGTCTACAGTCCCTTGAAGCTGTGAAAAAATCAAACTTCTAAGTTAACGTACAAAAAAGATGCGGCCGTTTATGCCGTAAAAAACGTATATTTCGACACTCTTAAGGGAATCAAAATTTATAGGGTACTTCCCGTTGACCTAGAATCATGAAATTTGGCAAGAAGCAAGATCATGTTGGCCCAAGTAAAGAAAAAAAATCTCGTGATAAAGTATTTACATACCTACAAAGTACGGAACCCTCGGTGCGCGACTCCGACTCGCGCTTGATTATTATATTGCTGTGATTTAGTTGCGTCCTTCAAGCGTTTCCACAGCTTATGGTCATGCGTTTATCTCCTCCAAGTCTCTTCACTAATCTTATTTAGATTATTATACATTTTTTTACCTCTGATTTTGCATCACTGTAAAAATCACAATGATCTTTATTTTCATCACAATAAAGTTGTTGTTGGATTGCTTTCACTGACATCACAGTTGGGCTTTCCTTACAATAAGGTAACGTATGTAGTTACGTAATAAGGTTTCTATCGTCAGAGATAACATAACTATGCAAAAACTGTACACAAAGGCTCTCCCCCACAGGCGCGGTATTATCGGTCGATAATATCGGGTACGTTATTGCGATATCTGTTTTCGGTACATTTTGTATTAGGACGGCCACGAAGTTACACAGACACACCGCTGCGATAATAACGACGCAGTAGAAGTGGGATGCTTGCGTTCCTCCGTCCTGCGATATTCCGATATGCATGAGTTCTTAGAACATTTTGTATTAGTTCGCATGCGATTTGACAAACACCTGCGTTAAAATCTTAATAACTTAGTAACGCGTAGTGCGGGCGGGGGGCCTGTACTGTAGGTAACACGCTTAAGTTAGAAATATCGGACGATAAAAACGCAGCTGTTTGACAAGGAATCGCGACGCATTATCGCAATAACGCATCCGATATTATCGACCGATAAATCGCGCCTGTTGGGGGAAGCCTTAAGTCATTGCTAACTTCTTTGACCACATAATATTAACTATTGGTATTCAGAAGCGGTATAAACTAACTTCAAACACATTTCATTGAAGTAAGTATGTACATTAGTTTGGTAAACACACGGCCCCAACTTCGTGGTACCAAATAGTTATGTAACATTCTCATTAACTATGTAATCTGATTCAAAGTTTGATAACTTGAAATTATCAGGACTGCACAGAATGAGCTGTTGAGTTAAATATGTAACTAATTAATTAGGTATGTTGTTTTTTTGCAGTAAATAAAGTTAGTGTTATAGGGTTTTTCCATTAGGAATTTCATAGTAACAGCCCGTACTTTGGAAGTTGGCGGTGTGATATTCCAATGCCCAGTGCGATTCTGGAACTATCTCACCGTGAAAACTTAGGTGAAGTGAGCGTGGAGTGAGTTGTCAATAGTGTCAATTCCTAGCAAAAACAAACTCACTTCACCTAAGTTTTCACGGTGAGATTTTTTCCAGAATCTACCGGCTGATCTCTCTCCGGTCTTGTCGGATTGCGTGCCGTCCCATCAGACTTTGAGAGTGAAGGAAGAGAGATTGCACCTTCGTCTGTGCACATACTTGTGCATTATAATATTGTTGCGCGCCACAAATAATGCTTGATCCATGGCGACATTAGTTACCACTAGCGCCATCTAGTATCGGGTAGCGGAACTAGTATCTTGGTACTAGGACCTTGACCCCACTTGACCTTTTTCTAAGTACTAGTAATTCCGAGAACTATCGACGTCGAGTCAGTCCCCAAGTAACATTTAAGCGGAAAAATATTATATTTACCAGCGCATTACCAGCTATAAGCTTAATAAATGATGTACAAGAGTGTAAAAATATGTATAGGACTGTACTTTAGTATAACTGTACAACTGTATACAGTATAGCTGATTAACGGCTGTATAGAGCCAAAATTTTTACCTTTAGCTTTTAAATAGCATTGGAAAATGCTAAAATACAGACCGCGGCGTAAAAAACTGCGTTCAGCAACTTTATAAGACAATAACTGTATACTGCTCTCAAATTATACTTTTATATAACCTACTTCTGCACAAGAGCATTAAATATTGTTATAGCCTGAATATTGGTGTAAAATTACTCTATTGTCCAGCCTTCAAGTTAAGCTTGATAATAGCTGTACAACGGAAATCTAGGATACTCTTAGCAAGCAGTTCCCTTTATAATAGTTTAATTCAATTCTGTCTCATGTAGAAGAGTTTAGATTTACTCCTTTTTAAAGCCTTATGCGATTGGCGTACATTTTTCCCTTTTTACAGTTTTTCGTGTTTTAGAAGATTAAAGTTATTATTATAGTGTTGGCATACACAATTATCCAGCTTATCGATTATTTTGAAACTAATATAACCTAAAATCAGTCTATTTATTGGATACAACTAATAACAACACGGAGTCATAATTTTGATCAGTTGCCAATTTGTTAAGTGAACAAGAGTTAAGATACAAATATAGTGTTTGCTTCAGTATTTAAATTAGATACAATACATCTCTATAAATAAAAACAATACATTGTTTCTTTTCGCTATCAGTAACTACTATTTGGTAAATTATTATCCGATTCCTTGCTCACCGCCTTACGGGCCTTGGATCATAATGAGGTTTTCTATATTTTCAACTGAACCCTAATTAACTGTATTAATGAATATGAATAAGAATTTAAGGCAGCTTCTACAGTACTTAAATACTAATGTACAGACAATGTTACTCTTTAGGCTGAGATACGTTCTTAAATAACGACTCTGTTATGCAAAAAGCTGTATTAAGGGGTACTAGAAGAGCAAGAGCTGTATAAACTAAGGACGCCATTTTATAATAATTTATAAATTGCATTGCAATTTTACGAGATATTTTTTTGTTTGTTTTTGAAATTTCAGTACAAAATTACAAAAGATTTTAACTGTATAGTACACACAATTACGTTTACTATCAATAGAACAGTCCGGGTTACTCTTAAAACTGTTTTCAGATTTGATCACATATTTGTTGTTACAGAAAAAATGTATGTATATTCCTTATTTCGAAGGGGCGTGAGTTTTGAGCTTAAAACTAGTATACATACTCACATAAAAATATCAGTCGCAAGCATAACAACAACGATAAACAGGAAAGAGTACCTACTTACCACTTGGTTATTAAATATTTTTGCACTTATCTTCAGATATGGCACATAGTAAATAAAATGGAGAATGAATTCAACCACGAACACAATTATAATATATTTATTCTTTTATTAAGATTTTCACAAGCCTGAGTCTGTATAAAAGAATAAAAAAGAAAATTAGAGAATGGAAGCTGTATAAAAGTATCTAAATAGTATCTTAGCCAGCCAAATAGTACAGCTATTATGCAGCTGTTATACAGCTAAATCTACACTTAAAGCTGTATAATTTTGGGGCCCATTTCAGAGTTACAAGGGCTGTATAGCTTGCTATACAGTCTTTATACAGCACGTTTAACAGCCTGCAGTAAACAAATAGTCCATAATACAGCTTTTATACAGTTTAAAATGTTACTTGGGTCGGGACCGCTATGTACTCGAACTTGAAACCCATCATATCTAAAGAGTTTCGCCAGCTGAATTAATTTGATCCTCTAGAATAGATCGGGAGTACCTACTTCTAAATCTCGTCATTGTTGAACTTAGTTCATCATCATTTCAGCCGATGGCTGGACATAGGCCTCCCCCAAGCACCTCCACTTCGACCGGTTCTGTGCTTCTCGCATCCAACGGGTTCCTGCGGCCTTCACAAGGTCGTCGGACCACCTTATGGGAGGCCTTCCAACGCTAGGTACGTCTTTCGGTACGCGATCGCCACTTCAGAAACTTTCGACCCCACGGCCATCTGTTCTGCGAGCAATGTGCCCTGCCCACTGCCACTTAAGTTTGGCAATGCTTCGGGCTATGTCGGCTACCTTGGTTCTCCTGCGGATCTCCTCATTCCTGATTCGATCACACAGGAAAACTCCAAGCACAGCCCTCTCCATTGACCTTTGGGTGACTTGAACTTAGTTATTTAGTTATAACTTACTTATTTAGTGAACACTAACGAGAACGTTCACCGATGATAACTTCAAAAGAATAAAGTTAGCTCATCATCATCCAGTTTGTCTAGCTAAGCAATATTTCAAGAAAATTCTCGTTTCCACCCAGACACTGCAATTCGATCATAACTAATAACAGAGAGTGGCAGTTATTGCCAACTGCAGAAAAATTCAATCATCGTAAAAGACAACACTGTTGTCTGTCTGTCGCAACAGTTCCAAGACAAAGTTAACATAATACGTTACACGGTTGCACATAATATATCTCCACGCCTGCTTCGTTTAGAAACACAATTTTACAACTCTCCGGGAAAAGAGGAAATAACATTTGAAATTCGAAGTAGAAAGAGTCAAAAGAAAGATGGCGCCGGCTGTATGGTTTACTTTCCGTGCTCTTCACAACTTGTAAAGAACTTTGCACGCAATCAAAGTTGACATAGACTTCTTGCTTCTAGCTGCGACCCGCGGTTTCACCCGCATAAGTTATCCCCAGTTAGTCCCATGGGAATATCGAGATAAAAAGTAGCCTGTATGTTAATCCCTGGTGTCAGCTAACTCCACACCAAATTTTATCAAAATTGGTCCAGCCGCTTGAGCGTGAAGAATTAACAAACATATAAACACACACACACACACAAACTCGCCTTTATAATATTAGTGTGATTATTTCTGGTTTAAAACAACAATATGATAACTGGACTAACAAGAATTCTGATCTAAAAATAGGTCATTCCCATTCGATTCTTGTAAGAGTAATAAGGATAGTCAGAAGGTGCTTATATGGGCAGTCCAAGTTGCTGATCGAGTGGCATTTATAGCGACCAAAAATCCACCTTCGTGCCGTTGTGATTACAGCTTTATTCCTTCGATTTTATTAGAGGGAGGAAGCTTTCAGATCTGTAATGCTCGATAACCGACTTTTTGTAAGAAACTCAACTTCGCGACTGTACTTTCCGAAGAGGTTTGTAGACCTAGAAGTGTATGGAGGTACGGTACTTAACACATTATCGTTAATAATGATAAAAGGCCCGTGGATAAATAATAACAGCTGCACAGGTCGATAGATCAGGTTAAGCTATGCTTGCCGAGGTTGGTCTGTGGATGGGTGACCATCTTTTCATACCTTCTCCCCTCCGTGCCTCGGAAAGCACGTTAAGCCGTTGGTCCCGGCTGTCATTCGTGGATCTTTGACAGTCGTTACGGGTAGTCAGAAGCCCGAAAGTCTGACAACCAGTCTTATCATCAAGGGGTATCGTATTACCCAGTAATTGGGTTGTGGAGGTCAGATAGGCAGTCGCTCCATGTAAAATACTGGTATTCAGCTGCATCCGGTTAGACTGGAAGCCGACCCCAACATAGTTGGGAAAGGCTAGGCAGATTATTTATTTATTTATTTATTTATTTGAATAACATGGGAGACTTACAGCTAAAACAAACAGATCAAGGACAGTACATTAGTCTGAAAGCCAATTACAGGTCTCCACTTATAAAATACAGAGAAGAAAAAGTAAATTCTGAGGACATTCACACCTAGTTACTACTTATAAACTACAGCATAATTACTATGTTGCTCGCACTGCATAACAACCATCATAACAAAATGAACTACATGAAAAAGTTACCGCTTAAGCACTTCCTGGCTGACGATACACTAGTTAGGAACGGATCAATATCGTACTGTTTACAAAGCTTGTTTAAATTTCTGCTTGCACGCACAATGTAGGAATTCTGGCTATAGTTGGTTGGAGCAACTGGCACGCGCAAAGGTGGATTGTATCGCTTACACTTCATGGGAATATTGAAGTAAAATTTTGACAAAATATCGGAACAGTTTATAGAATTGTTAAAGATTTTCAACAAACACACACAGTCCGAAATCTCACGGCGGTTGAGTAAAGGTAATACATGAAATTTTTTACATAGGTTATAATAGTTTTCCGACTGATACGGTACTTTTTGATGATAACACATATACCGTATGAACCTTTTTTGGATGCTCTCAATTCGGTTAATATATTTGTGGTAACATGGGTTCCATATCTCGGACGCGTATTCCAAGTGGCTTCTAACAAAAGTACAATATAGAATTTTTAAAGTTTTGGCTTGAGTAAAGCACTTAGATAACCGCATTATGAAACCCAGTGATTTTGAGGCCTTGGCGACTATTGCATCAACGTGTAATTCAAAACTGAGCTTGGAATCGTGATAAACCCCCAGATCACGGATGGAGTTTGATCTAGGTAGAACTTGATCACCTAGGGTGTACGATGTAGCAATGATTGAGCGCTTCCGAGAATACGTTACAACCGAGCATTTAACGGGATTAAGATCCAGCTTATTTCTTTGGCAGTAGTCCTCTAGGCGACGCAGATCATTCTGGAGTGCCGTTACGTCCATTTGCGATGATATTGTGGCATAAATTTTCATATCATCAGCAAAACATAAAAGTTTGGATGAAGTCAAGCAAAAGTCAATGTCGTTAATGTATATTATAAATAGCAATGGACCGAGCAATGAACCCTGCGGGACTCCACTAGGAACAGGGACCCAGCTAGATATATAATTATTTAGTACTACTGCTTGGGACCTGTTGACAAGATAAGAGGAAAACCATCTGAGTAGATCGCCATGAATTCCCATGCCATTTAATTTGGATAACAGAATGCTATGATCAATTCGATCAAAGGCTTTGCTATAGTCTGTATAAACTACATCAACCTGCTTACCGTTGCACATGGCATCAGTTATAAATTCATTAAGGAGAATTAGGTTCGTGACAGTAGACCTCCCTTTTAAGAAACCGTGTTGGGACAAGCTAAATGAATTTTTCAGAGCAGTGTGAACCTGATTATATATTATTCTTTCAAAGACCTTTGCTATAATACACAGTTTAGATATCGGCCTGTAATTCGTTATGTCTGTTTTGACACCTTTTTTATGTATAGGCGTTATAAACGCAGATTTCCATATTTGCGGTACAACACAGGTATTCAAAGATTTTTTAAATAAAATTGAAATAGGTTGCGCTATCGAAGGTGCACACCCAACAAGAAGTTTGGATGGAATGTTGTCAGGACCTGCCGATTTGCATGTATCCAACTTACGAAGCAAGTTAATTATTTCATCAATATCAACAATGATATTGCAGATATCAGATGATAAGTTCGACGAATCGTTAAAAAGAAAAGAAGGGATTGGATGACTAACACTGGAATTAGAGAGAAAAGTAGAATGGAAGTATTCGGAAAATGGAAGTATTCGGAAATGCAGATGATGATCCATAAAATGGAGAACAAGCCGCTTCCCACGCGGCGGGTTCACGGATGAGTGCTAACGCGTGCCCGTGTTCCCGCCGTAAGCGGCAGAGGAGGACACCGTGGAGTTTTAGTGGGTTAGAGTCCCACATAACTGCACTATCTCCCCGTGGTAGTGCAGTATGCATGAGCATTTATCCACGTTAAAAAAAAAAAGCCGCTTCCCACTATCTAAGATCTAAATCCTGTCTCTGAGCTGCTAGTTATGAGCTTAGCCTGAGGATCGAACTCAGAACTCCACATTCAACAGTCGTGCTGACGTTCAAAGCAGATAACATTGTTTTTAAAATCAACAAAATATGAAAATTGTGCTAGTGAAGGTTTGTAAAGGTTTGAAATAACAGTAGGTACCTATTTACAATTTTACGACACTCTGTACAGAAACCTACATTAATTGAGTACCCTTCACGCATAGAAATTGTTTAGAAAAGGGGATCACAGATTAATAAAGGCCTCTGAGCCAGGCGAACATTCTGAATTTCAAGGAGAAACCTTTCATAAAACACAATGTGGCATACAAATGTGTATTTTCACCGAATAAGAAGACGTATTGTTATTGTAATAGGTACAAACGCCAGCACATCAAGCTACTACAATCTGTCAAATTTCTTTAATAGATTTTCAACTTTATCGCTAAAGCATATGGTTCAAAGTTGATTGGGAAAATTTGACAGTTTCGGGTAGCTTAATGTGCTGGCGTCTGTACATATTAAACAGAAATGTATTTGTGTGTTTTGCGTGGGGGGGGCCCTGGGTTTGATTCGCAGGTAGGCCAAAGTGTTATTGGGTTTTCCATTAGGAATTTCTTAGTAACAGTCCGTAGTTTGGATGTTGGCGGTTTAATACCGCCGTGCCTCGGAAAGCACGTAAAGCCGTTGGTCCTGATCTCTCCCGGTCGTGTCGCAATGCCGTCCCATCGGACTATGAGGGTAAAGGAACAGAGTGTGCACCAGATATAATATCTCATATTATGTACCTGGCTTATATCCGTTGAGATTGGGGCCACCGTGACTGAAATCGGTCGGGAGGCTAATATTTGTGCTACCAAAATGTTTGTTATTAAAATACTGTCATTTATGTATGTTTATAAAAAAACACGTGCTTTGATACATAACTGATACAGCAATGTTTATAGTTGCCATAATAAAAATAAACGTGACAAACGGAGTGACTGTGCCCACTATTGCGCTTAATAATATTGAAGAAAAATTATACCAGACAGAATTACATAATTTATAACTCAAGCCATTTTTGCTTATAGTCTCATAGTTTTTGTTCGTTTCCTAAAAATAATTCAATCGTTAGGTACTGTGGGAGTCCAGATGGGAGCTTCACAATATAATTAAAAAGCTTTGACTTGGATAAAATATATTTACGACTCAATAAATACTTTTTCTTTCTTTTATCATGTTTTTTCTAGCACTCTGACTCTACTAAAACAAAAATACATTATTCCAATATTTGACACTTGCTTGAACGTTCGAATGGAACACACCGGCAATTATAACCAGTCTGAACTGCTAAATGTAGGGCTACATAGATAACCTCTACAGTACTCTCAGAACTCGAAATTAATTAAACAAACCTGTTCAACCATGAACATACCACTATTTACACGCGCCAACAACAGCATCACAGCGTCAGCATTAAGAGCGACATACATACGGTCTACGCGCCGGCAACACCAGCACACCGTCAGCACTAAGAGGTGGCCTACTGAGATCTTCGCTTCATCGGCTCAATACACACACGACACACATGTAAATAGGTATCAATGTGTATTGACCACAAAAATTGTATATAATTAAGTCTATTATTGTAATAAAGTTAGTCATCAAGCTGGAGTCGAGTGTGATTCATCTCCTATACCTCCTCTTACTGTGGCCAAGACACCTTTAGCCATCATCGGTCCTATGAGTCTGTGGGATCGGCAGTAAGAAAACCATTTCCTGTGTACATTGCACGACGTACACAAAACCCTCTTCCTACCCAAATTCCGTCTGTTACCGTAGGTCTCCTTGTGACAGACTTCCCTCTCACGTAACCAACGTAACCTGCGTTTGGTATGGTTTGTATGGTAGGCTAGGGCATTAGGGTACTTTTACTAGGGTGCTAGGTAGGTAATTACTATAGGGCTAGGATAACTAGGGTGCTAGGTAATTACTGTAGGGCTAGGTCGGCGTCAATTGGGCCTTAGGTACTGGTTCAGGCTCAATTGTCTCAACCGTAGTCACATCGTACGCACTTGGAATAACGGCCGTACTAAGCTGTAAGTCCAGGTGTGTACATTTTGGTCCTTCGAGCCGGATAAAATCCACCCAAATTCGGTATTTTGAGCGATGATTCCGTTTGTTGGTACCGAATTCCGATTCGCTATCGTTCAAATGGCGTATTAGTATGTCAGTCTCTTTTGTAGTATGTAGGATACCATTTCCTGTGTACATTGCACGACGTACACAAAACCCTCTTCCTACCCAAATTCCGTCTGTTACCGTAGGTCTCCTTGTGACAGACTTCCCTCTCACGTAACCAACGTAACCTGCGTTTGGTATGGTTTGTATGGTAGGCTAGGGCATTAGGGTACTTTTACTAGGGTGCTAGGTAGGTAATTACTATAGGGCTAGGATAACTAGGGTGCTAGGTAATTACTGTAGGGCTAGGTCGGAGTCAATTGGGCCTTAGGTACTGGTTCAGGCTCAATTGTCTCAACCGTAGTCACATCGTACGCACTTGGAATAACGGCCGTACTAAGCTGTAAGTCCAGGTGTGTACAAAACCCTCAAAATTCCTAAAAACAACTTGCCTTCTTACAAAATTAGCGGTTTCCCAACGAACTAACAAAGTTCCCGTTTGTTACATTAGAAGGAACAGCTCAAGTACAGAACTAACCCCCGTGGAGTACAGTCCAATCTGCTTGCACGCCATGACAGAGTTCGCGGCTAACAAAATAATCAAGAAAGGTAAACACACACTGTATACATAGATCACGTCGTGTTTGTTCGGTTTGGTAGCCATAGCGATGGGGCTTGTAGCTGAGAAAAAGTGCAAATAAATAGTTTATACTCGTAGATGTATGAGGATCAGGGTGTAAAGTTCAATCATACTCTTTAAAAAAAGGAGGATGCTCCGACAAGACGGGTGTCGTGTCTAGTGGGCAACTGCCCGATGATTCATGTCGGGCGCGGTAAACTCTGCTTGCGCGATGCAGGATTTTGCGTGATGTCAGTATGATGCGCAGTTTGCATGTAACGGTGTAGATGCAGCTAGCTTTGTTCCATGTTACTGGGATTGGTTTCCGCACGTAGTCCATCAAGTGGACCATGTGGAACTTGGTTGTGGACGTTGGTCATTCCAATCAGCACACCTAGTCTGTTCAGAACATCTGCAAAAGATCTGGGTGACCCGAGGATTTCTGTTCTAATTTGGGTGACACTGTGCATTCAAAGAGGTTTCCTCAGCCTCCATGCATGTTCTGCACAAAAGACGGTCCGTTATGCCTATTGCATGTGGAAATGTTAGTTTAGAAGATAAGTAGTTTAATGAAGTTCGAACGAAATTCGACATTAAATCAAGTACGAATAAATCTATTATTATTATGAAAATACTTAAACACATGAGTTTTATTATTATACGCACTGACCAAATGTTTTAAGCTTCTGACAAGCGCAAGTTCAAAATCAATGTCACCGTACTGCTGGAAGGACCAGACAAAATTTCATAAAAAATGCGTACTGCTAGCAGGATTCTCGGCCGTCTTCCGACAGGACGCATGCGCATCCTTCCGGAAGAGCTTCCTGCAGGACAAGGCGTCGGGCGATCCATCATTAAAAGACTCAAAGAAAATAATGAGAGACTCAGACAATGGTGCCTATTTTCTTGACAAAACACCTTAAAAAAATCCACAGAAGGAAATCTCATCAGGTTACATGCCGGGTAAAACACCTTCGAACGCATCTTCATCAGCGTAATATTATTATTATAATCCACCTCTAAAGCCAACCCATTACTACCCTGTAGGTAATCTCCAACCTTTTAACTTACTCGGCAGTTTACAAAAACCCGGAAAACATTGTAAACGTAATATAAAATTAATAAAAAATGTGAAAATAAATCTAGGTCATTACGGATAAATATGAGCACAAACGTGTAAATAAAATGTGCCTACAGTGTACCTACATGTTGTACACTTGAAACACGAAATAATGACGCAGCCGAATTAGAAGTGTGCTCGTAATTTTGAGGGCCTGCTACACTGTCGAGCAATTATATGACTAAGCTTTTAATTAGTTGAGAACAATTTTCCAACATCTTTCATTCACAAATTAAATAGCAATTAGGGTGTTCTGAACTGCCTTGTCTTTCATTTTAAGTTTTTACTAACATTGTGGTAATATAATTATAGAACATCGTTTAAAAAAAAAAAAAACTGGCACTCCGGTAGTGCCGACAGAAGTGAAAACTTGAACAATTACGAGTGTATAGTGTGAGACTTGTGAGCAAGGTCAAGGCTAATGGCCACACTCTCGTGATCCGTAATTGATGATTCGACCACTAGGCAGGTAGCCTTCAATCTAGTCTTAACCATGATGTGATCCAGACACGTTTTTCCATGGGTTGGTAGTACATGAACAAGTTCTTCCCGATGTGCATAGATGGCGCTGTCCTCAACAACGCGCGTCTTTCGTTTTACGTCTTACGAATCTTACGATCAGGGTCACGTGACCTGACGCGAATTTAGAAGTTTTTACCCATTCCAAAAAAAGTACACAGCGCCGCTAAAGAAGTTTTCACTTCAAAAAAAAACTGGCACTCCGGTAGTGCCGACAGAAGTGAAAACTTGAACAATTACGAGTGTATTTTGTGAATCGTCTTATAAACAAAACACGCGTGTTAAGGTGTGTTCCTTATTTTATAGGGTTTTTTGCAAATCAGGTATGATGACCAAAGTGACTGGTTTATTCTTCTCGTGAAAGGAATTTATTCAGATTTACAAATAAGCACACAGGATAGACTTCAGTTCGTGGTGTTGGTCGCGGCAGTGGTAAGAGAAGCAAGCCCATGGAGCTCGTCGTCAGTTATATCGCTCCCCCCACCGAATAACATGGTAATGTGGTACTACGACAGTTTTCGTTTTATTGCATATTCGGTGTCTAAAGCATTAATTACAATCTTGTAATTTTTTTTGTATTTTTTCTATGTATATTTATAAAAGTACAATAATTTCAATGGTACCGTAATGAACATAACAACATTATTCCCTTAAAATCTAAACACACTTTTTGCACGAATAATACCATAACATGTTATTACAGATCATGAAATCGTTAACTTTTTCGGTAAGCGACGATTACCATTATATTCGCGTAAGAAATGCATGCCTTTTTCCACGTAAAGTATAAAACAATTATATTTGTGTATTATTTTTGTTTACAATATAATAGAAACGGCTTATTCGATTTAGATGCCGTTTTCACTAATATATTGTAGTAAGCTTCACTTAACATTTAGTGTTTATTTCATGTCAATCGGTTCATAAATAAAAAAGTTATGTCAATTTAAAGAATCACGGCGGACATTTTTAAGGTATACTATCAGAGTACGTACATGGACGCGCACTCTCGAGGCTAACTGATGAACAGCGTTTGATATTTGATCTGGTGAGCGTTGATAGTACTTTGGAAGAAATGCTATTTGTAGATGCACCCGGTGGAACGGGTAAAACATTTCTTACGAAAGTTATTTTGGCGAAGGTACGAAGCCAAGGTAAAATCGCGCTTGCTGTCGCTTCATCAGGCATAGCAGCCACATTGTTGCCAGGTGGGAAAACTGCTCATACAATGTTCAAAATTCCGATCGATTTAGACCGCACAGAAAGCCCTGTTTGTAATATTTCAAGAAACAGCGATAAAGCTAAGGTTCTTCGTGATTGTAGCCTTATTATATGGGATGAGTCCACAATGGCCAATCGAAAAGCAGTAGAAGCAGTAGACAGAACGTTGCGTGATGTCAACCAAAATGATCAACCCATGGATGGCATTACTATGCTTTTTTGTGGCGATTTTCGTCAGACTCTCCCTGTAATACCACGTGGAACAAGGGCTGTTGAAGTTAGAGCCTGCCTAAAGAGTTCTCGACTGTGGCATTACATTATACCTTTGCATTTGACATTAAATATGCGTGCGCAAATTAGAGGCAACGAAAATGCTCAAGAATTTTCAGATTTGCTACTTGAGATTGGTAACGGTGTGTTACCGCAGGAACAAGGAAAAGTTGTTCTTAATGAAAACCTATGCAACATAGTTTCATCAATGCGAGACCTCATATCATCTGTGTATGGAAACGCAACGCAAATACCAACTTGCGAAAATTTCTGGCTTTGCGAAAGAGCTATTTTGACGCCACGAAACGACCAAGCAGCAACAATAAACGCTGAAATTTTGAGCTATGTTCCGGGGGATTATGTTGAGTATATCTCCATTAACAGAGTCATGGAAGAAGGAAAATCTACAAGCTACCCAGTAGAATTTTTAGAATCCCTCAATGCTCCTGGACTACCAGCACATAAATTAAAATTAAAAGTAGGCGTACCGATAATGCTTCTTAGAAATTTAAGCCCCCCAAAACTTAGCAATGGCACCAGGTTAAAAGTGACCAATTTACAAAGAAATCTGATAGAAGCAGAGATTTTAACACGGTGTGGAAAAGGTAAAAGTGTTTTCATTCCTCGGATTCCTCTCATTCCAAACAATTTTCCATTTAGTTTTAAACGAGTCCAGTTTCCAGTCAGTCTATATTTTGCGATGACAATTAATAAAGCCCAAGGTCAGACGCTGAAAGTTGTAGGTGTAGATCTAATTATCAGCTGTTTCTCGCACGCTCAGTTGTATGTGGCTCTGTCACGGGTTAGCAATCCTAGGAGCCTGTATGCTTTCATCCCCGATGGCCATACGTCAAATATCGTATACAGAGAAGCATTACTGTAAAGTAAATTTTTAGCTACCCAAACGACGGTATATGTAATTCAAAATATATGCTGCCCGAAAAGTCACTATTCCACGCTGACGAAGTCGCGGGCACAGCTAGTTAATAAATAAAAGGACTGATTATGATAAATAATAAAACCTTTGTTTTATTTCATAAATTTTAATAAAACGCTATTATAAATTATCCAGTATTAATATCAACTTCCTCTATTATTGTTATTTTTCTGCAAAATCAAATAATAAGTACTGGATTATTTAATAAAACATGTATTTGCAACATTATATTACTGTTAATCTTTTGACACCACACATCGACGAATATTACTGTAATGTAATATTACATTATACACTATCGCTTGGATTTCACACGAATAATATCGTAATATCATATTGCCGTTAGGTTTTTTGACACTGTATTACAACGAATAATACTATAATGCATTAATATTGACTACGATATTGTTGCGTTTACACGCGAATAATATGGTAATGATGCGTTGCATACTATACTTTTGCCATTTAATTTCAGTAACATTATTTTTGTGAATAACTTTATTTTATAAAAGTATTACAAAAAAATCATAATATAAATTAGATTGTAAAAAAATTAGCTTTGTTTTGACGTTTAAATGTCTACCTTACGATCTACCAGTGCCGAGATATACGCATAAAACAGTTTTTTATTTTTCCTGTAAAATTTTGATTTGTCGATTACCATATTATTCGGTGGGGGGAGCGATATATCCGTGGTTCAGCGCCATCTCGTCGTTGTTGGATGAACTACGTAGTTAGTACGCGAGGCCCTCGTAGTTCTTCCCGATGTGCATAGATGGCGCTGTCCTCAACAACGCGCGTCTTTCGTTTTACGTCTTACGAATCTTACGATCAGGGTCACGTGACCTGACGCGAATTTAGAAGTTTTTACCCATTCCAAAAAAAGTACACAGCGCCGCTAAAGAAGTTTTCACTTCAAAAACGTTTGTATCTCTTTCTAAAACACGAAATGACAGTATTTACTTATTTTAAATTTAGGTAACTGTAAAGACATGTACTCTACAAGGAACTCTGTATTTATCATAATAGCTTAATACTTATTTAGGTTCAAACAATTTCCCTTACCATAGCATAATAAAGTTTTGAAACAATTTGCTTACCATAATAAGATAGATAGATAGATAGATAAATCGTTTATTCAGTGCAACAAAAGACACAAATACAGGTATTAAAAACATCCAAAAAGTTGAAAAATAAAATAAAATTAAAAATAACAAACATTAAAAAGATAAATTAAAAAGAAAAAATAAGAACCTTACATTGTTTACACTTCATAACAAATTAATACCACGTCTTATGAAAGTACACAAGGATTATGAAAATTATTGTGTCAATGTGAGCTCATAAAACGAGGAAACTCAACGGTTAAACCACTGTTGCTTACCACATTCATGTACTGGCAGATTTAGTTTAAAAATGTAAGATTTCGTTTATTAGCTGACGTTGGTTACATAAATAAACATTAATGGACAGGTAATGTTTCGAGATTTTATGTCATAATAATAGGCTACGTTCACATGGCGCTTTTATTACGAACATCAGATACGATATTTTATCGTGTACAGCGATTCTTGTATTTAAAACTGAAAATTATTCACACAGTGTCAATACGATTAAACCACGTAGATATTCAAGAAATAATATTCGGCGTCTCTCGAACGTCTGCGCAGCGTCAACGTTGAGCAGACGCGATGTTGACGTCGCGTCGTCGCGTGACAAGCATTAACGTCCGCTGAACGCGACGTCGACGTCGCGTCTGCGCAACGTTAACGTCGCGTTTGTTGGCAACAGGTACATGTGGGCGACGTTAACGCCGCGTTCAGCGGACGTTAATGCTTGCCACGCGACGACGCAATGTCAACGTCGCGTCTGCTCGGCGTCGACGCTGCGCAGACGTGACGTTGACGTCAACGCTCGTAAAACGCCAGTGGGATAGCGGCCTTATGTTTCTATTGTTCCGTTCACATGGACAATTGACTAGTTGCCTTTGCATGTACGTGCAAAGGCCCAATTACACATACCATAACCACACCACATCGCAGCGACAAAATGTGGGAAAGTAGTGGTAACGTGTGGACAGTGTCGCTAACGAACTTAAAAACACCTTCATAGGCTTCTTGCAGTTGCGTTGTGGTAACTACAAAAATTTGACGTTGGTTGGCTGCGAGTAGTTGTGATATGGCTATAAGTGATTGCAGACGGACACATCGACTCCAGCTGTGATGACGGTGTCGTCGGTCGACGGTGTGTCAACGTTATGTTTGCGATGTGGCAGGCTGCCAGAGTTTGCGTATCGCTGGTGGTTGCGCTGTGGCTGTGACGTGGCATTGATGTGGTCGGTATCGCCCTAACGGTTCATTTTAATATTCTCTTTTAGTTCTCGTGCCTAATTAACCAATCAGCAGGTAGGTTATTTAGGGTAGATTTATAGGCATAGCCGCTTCTATTTTGCTTTCTCAAAAACAAATTTTACCAGTGTTGCTAAGTTAAATGTCACTTCAAACAAACCCATGTGTAGGTACTGTTTGTTGTCAAGAATCAGCTGGAACTGTGATAAGATAAGGAAGACTTATGTTTGTCTTACCGATATATAATATCAAAAACTCAAAACTCCAAACATTTTTTTCAATTAAACCATTTACAGGCATTTTTGAATTGTCAAGAAGTCGGTCAGTCAGAAAATATGAAGCTAGTTGCCCATTCCAAAGCGTAGGTACCTATGGAGAAGAACGGGCAGGAAACTCCATGGACACTCTTTTAAATTATATTTTTACAAAAAATATTAGATAGTTAGATCATTAATCTTCAGACAGTGCTCGTCAACCGTTTGTAAAGAGATATTAAAATCGTTATTTACTAATATCACAAAATGAAGATGGTTTAACAAATAGTCCTATGTTACAAGAGGCGTGTATATTGCCATTAATAGGTCAGATAATACAACATCCTGGCGAAATGTGGGTGTATACATATCGAAAAAAACAAGCGTGATTAATGAGGATAATGACGACGACTATGTTGACGGCGTGGCGTGTTTTTGTAGTTAATATGTAGTCAACTTGCCTCTATTTTCTCATGAGGAAATCCTTATGGATATCATTCGCTCCATCTGGCAAGAACGAAAGATTATATCTGACTCTTAATGATTAAATCCCTACGGTATTCTTGCTGAAGCCATGAGTCGGGAAACGAGAATATAGGGACTTGCACGTGTTCCATGACAGGGGGTCATGGAACACGTGCAAGCCCCACCCTTCTGTCTGCTAGTTATGACCTCGTAGAAAGCTGTTTCAATAAACGTTTAGAGGGTGACCCATGAAAAAACATCCGAATTGAGAACCTCCTTTTTTGAAGTCGGTTAAAAATGAATTTTTCCCATAACCATAAATCCATTACTAAAAAACAAGAACTTCAAAATAAACTTACATCATAAAGGTTTGGTTCATCATTTATCACCCAGTTAATTGAGTTTATAACTCGGTCACTATCACTCTCGCCTAAAAGCCATTTACATTGCTACATGTCGCGATAAATAAGTACTAAAAGCCATTTCTGATCAACCGGCTTGCGGTGCCTTTATAACGCGCGCGATTTCGTCGCGTGTCGCGCCTGTTTGAAGGAGCCTTTAATGTATTAAAACAACATAGGTATTATGAATTACTTCCGGTGTTCAGGGTTAGGTACATCCTGTTGTTGTCAATGTTATAATGGTGCAAGTCAAGTTCAATTAAAAAAAAAGGAGAAAATGATCTAAAACTGCAAAAAGACCCGTATTGCAAGATTTGCAAGTTCCGTTTCAGGAGATAGGTACATTTTATTTTTCAGAGTTAAACATACTTCCAGTTTTATGCTCGCCACTACACAGTAATCTTGAGTGGCGATTACTGCGATACTTTAAGTATACACTGGCGGCTGTATTTATTGGAAAACATAATATTAACACCTTGAGCACGAATTGTAATGTTCCAAACCGAAAATATGGAGCATTATTGTCTCACAAGTTGATACAAGTATAATCTCTAACTTATAAATGTCAGATATTTACTAGTTTTATCAGAAAGTTTCCTTAATCCTGCAGATAAGGTCTTGTTTGGTAATACCTTTTAAGAGGAGTTAGTGATATATTAATAATTCTATGGTCGTAGTTAGTTTTACCGGATTCAAAGAACAAGGCGTGTATTAATTATTTGAAATTTTTTATTTATGTTTATCTAGGGACTAGAGACCGAATCATGTTTGCGGGGTCAATATGGCTAGAGATCGCACTAAAAAGATAGGTAAGGAAAAAAAAGGATGTTTTTGCCCAGCAGTGAGATACAAAATAGGCTAATAAAAAAGTTTGCTGCTCGTGGCTTAATAAGATCACGGTAAGGTAAAGTTGCGCTTACGCACACCTTATTCTTTTCTAGTGTCTACGGTCATACAAAAAGCTGTGACAGTGGTAAAGCCTAAATGCCTCAATGTTTGGCAAATAGACTAACCACAAGACCACAACTCGTTTGCGGTAGGCAAAAGTTAGGTGCTCCGTGAAAATAGAAATAACTTTCTATTACAAGCTTGTGCAATTAGGCACTAAACCGAACAGGTTCAAAAAGTCGCGACACGACACGTGAAGGAATGGGTCATTTTTAATTGATTATTACAGACCGTGGTTGAGACCGTGCTACGCAATTAGGGTGATGTTTGCTTAGCAATGTCTATTCCTGAACTCAAAGACGAATGGGCGATTGTTTCCAATGTCCGTTAGGCGTGTCTGTGTTACCAGGCCTTGTTTGGTCAGGCTTTTTTTTTTTTTTTCAGGATGGGAAATCATCAAATGACTCCTCCCGCTCTGGGTGGAGCGGAAGGGAGTGTCAGACTCTTACTGACTAAAACCCACCCGTGTTCCTTCCTTCGCCCTTTATGTTCCGGGCCAGCGGTAACCCTTTCGGACAATCCCGCTAACCCAGCAGGCTTCGGCCCTGACGGGCCCCTTCACTTGATGCTGACATCTCTTTGAGGCGCGCGTGGAACACGTACGCGCCGTCCGGCACGGGCCTGGTCCTGATCGGACGGTGAGCTACCCATTACTCTCCGCCCGCAGGCCCGCGCCTACGGTGGCCGGGAGTCGTCGCGCGGCTCCCGACGCCCGGAGCGTCTCCCGCGGCGGCTGGGACGGGAGGCTCTCTCCCTCAGCCGTCCCGCCGCCTCCTTCGCTAGCATGACTGCTTCGCAGAAGGAGGCGACTGCCCCCCACTCCCTCTCGCCCCGGACCATGGCTTGAACCAGGCCCGGACGCGAGAGGTCGCCGCCGCTGCCGATCGCCTCTACGAGGACACGGCGGTGCTCCGCCCAAGCGGGGCAGACCTCCACCGTGTGCTCCACCGTGTCCTCTGGGCGATCCTGGCAATGGTGACACCCGGGCGTTTCCTCCCGCCTGATTATGTGCAGGAACCTCCCGAAACTTCCGTGTCCGGTGAGGACCTGCGTCAGGCGGTAGGTGAGGGCGCCATGACGCCTCTCTAGCCACTCCTCAAAGAGGGGTCTTACCGCCGCTATCGTGGCGTGCCCTGCGCTGGGTTGCGACAGTCGCTCTTTCCATGCCGCCATGAGATCGCGCCGGAGGTCCGTCCGCTCCGCCGCAATTTGCTGCGGAAGCGGAGTTTCCCCCCGGCGTAGTGCCTCCGCGCGCCACTCATACAGGCGCGCGAGGACTATCGCCTCCAGATCCCATGGCGGCAGTCCGGCAAGGAGGCTTGCCGCCTCGCCCGAGATCGTGCGGTACCCCCGGATCAGCCTAACGGCTACCACCTTCTGGGGCGCGTTCAAATAATGGGCGGCTCGCCGCCGCAGTGAACGCGCCCACACCGGGGCCCCGTATAGGGCCATGGACCGCACGACCCCCGCGTAAAGCCTCCGGCAGGAGGCGTTTGGCCCCCTCAGGTTGGGCAGGAGCCGCTTGAAGGCGGCCCCGGCCCGTTCCAGTTTGGGAGCCAAACGTCGGAAATGCTCGACGAAGTTCCACCGGCTGTCGAGGACGAGACCCAGGTATTTCATCGTCGTCTCGACGCCGATGTGAACCCCTCCTACCGTTAGTTGGGATCCCGATGGTGGCGCGTTCCGGGGCCCATGAAACGACATGGCCTCGGACTTGTGCAATGCCACCTCGAGACCCAACTGCCGGATCCTCTCCACGACTATCGCAACCCCGCGTGTCATCGCGTCGGCTGCCGCCTGATGCGACCTCCCCTGCGCCAGGACTAGCGTGTCGTCAGCGTAGCAAACCACGCTGACGCCATCAGGGAGGTCGGCCCGCAGCACCCAGTCGTAACCGATGTCCCACAGGAGCGGCCCCAGAACCGATCCCTGTGGGACACCGCACGACATCTCTCGCCGGTTCCACTCCCCATCGCGACCGGGGTAGATGACGGCTCTGTCCGTCAGATACGCCCCGACTACTCGACGGAGGTAGGTCGGCACCCGGTGATACCGGAGTGCCTCCCCAATGCAGCCCCAGGGCAGGGTGTTAAACGCGTTGGCGATGTCGAGTGACACCGCCACGACGACCCCACCCCGGGACACCGCGTCCCCCGTCGTGAGGGCTCTCACGCGCATGATGGCATCCACCGTCGAGCGCCCCTTGCGGAAGCCAAACTGGCTATCCGCAAGATCCGGCCCCATCCTCACCAGGTGCCCGACGAGGCGGCCCGCAATTACTCTCTCAAAGAGCTTGCCAACCTCGTCGAGCAGCACGATGGGCCGGTATGCAGACGGAGAGTCCGCAGGGCGCCCTGGCTTCTGAATGAGGACCAGCTTCCCCGTCTTCCAACGGAGTGGAAACTGGCCTCTCTCCATACATGCGCTTAAGAGCGCCTCCAGTCGAGGCCCGAGAGCCCTCGAGGCCAGGACCCAGGCTTTACCTGGTAAGCCGTCGGGTCCTGGGGCGGTATTTTTTTTTTTTGGCCTTCAGCTTTCCTACCGCCGCTCTCAGATCTACCCCGGTCACTTCGGGGAGGTCGTCGTCGTCCATGTGGTCCGCTTCGGGCACCGCAAGTGGCGGAGCCATAGGCGGGGGAGTGTGCTCCCCTCGTGAAGGGAACAGAGCGCTCACCACCTCCTCCACGAGTTTGGTCAGGCTCAGGCAGACACTGTCGAGTGTGCCTCTCGAGTACTGAGCCAATATTTTGTCGGCAGGTGTTAACAAAACTGTTAATGTGTCCATTGTTATAAGTTGAGTGTATTCGAAATGTAGGTGGTGAATTTAAGTGACTTCGTCTGTGTGGTATTTATTGTTTACTACAGTTTGATTCTTTTTTATGATAGCATCACAAATTAACAATCTATATAATATTCAATAATTGATGTTGTCTGTGGTGTTTATCTTAAATCGCTTATTTCCCGCTAATGGGACACAATTGATTTTCTATTGTAATGGGCCGCTAGAAGGGTGCGCGCCGCCGGGACGAGCGATAAAAAAAAATATCGTTTTCTACTTTTGTGGTTACTAAAACTAAACTAAACTAAAAGTTTAACTCATATCTGTTTTCGTTGAATAGCTCTTTCTTGATTTTTTATTTAAAATCCTTAGTTACCCTTCTCTTGATATTTAAAATGCTAAAATAAAATGTAAAAAGTAGATACTACTATGACTAGAATCAATTCTATTTTGTTGTAATTTTTGACGTTCAAAAGTGCCTTTTATGTGCCTATTTGAAATAAATGATTTGACGTTGACTTTGATAACAGTGTTGCAACTGCTGAATTTATTACCACGTTATGCGTAAAGTAAAATAGTCGCGCCGGCTTCTTGGACAAATCGGTGCAATAAATCTTTGCTCACGACATTTAGGAAAGCGAAAGCACTAGGAAGTGGTGAAGGGCGGGCATTTTGGGGGACTGTCTTTTGTAATTTTGACGTTCGAAAAGTGCTGATTCTAAGCCTAGTTTGAATAAATGACTTTTGATTTAGATTTTTTATTTTAGGCATTTACATCCATCGAATATTTCGGGACATCGGCAAGCAGTTAGTCGACTCTTGAAGTGACGAGAGGGCTGGCCTAATTTTAGGCCAAAGAATCAGCATTGTCATTTGACATGGCAATCCTAAGAGTCTTTTGGGCACTTTTCCCATTGACAGCGGTGCGGACAACTTTGTTGATGTCCACGGAGCTCTTCCCCTTTATAAATATTTGTACTTAATATATATATTTTAGTGTTAACTTATATATATTGATTTTAATAGTGGATTAATTGAAATAACGGTTTATTTCTCAGAAAAGTCTTCACAAGGGAAATTACAAGTTTCAAAATTGATAAGCAAATGGCCATGTAAGTGGAGTTTGTTGAACAATCATTGCATTTTATGCTTTAACATTTACGACCGAAACGTTTGGTAGGTCGTCTTAAGAGGAAACGCAATCACGGGTTCGTTAAACGCCGACAGTTTCTAGTAAAAACCGAAGAAGAAAAAATAGTAGGTGTGTGCTTATGACCATACGATAGAAGAAAACTTACGACTGAAGCCGAGTCTACGCGATTCAGCGCCGAGTATACGCGACTCAGCGTCACCGACCCACCCGGCCGTGACGGTTCAGTATCATTCGCTGTTCGTTTAGAAAGAGCGCAAAGTGCGCGTAAAGTAGTTATGCTTAAGAAAATTGTTTTTTTAATAATAAGTTATGACTGAAATTTTATGAGTCAAAAATTCGCTAAAATGCAAAGTTTATTAACAGTATCTTTATCTAGAATTTTTGCTTTAGCTAGAATTCAACAGGGTCGCTGAACAGTAATGATAAAATTAGTAGGTGTATAAAAATAAATTTAAAATAAGTGTCGATCCCGTGGGAATATCGGGATAAAAAGTAGCCTGAATATCGGGATAAAAAGTAGCCTGAATATCAGGATAAAAAGTAGCCTGTTAATCCAGGATGTCAGCTACCTCCATATAAAATTTTATCAAAATAAGTCCAGCCATTTGAGCGTGAAGAAGTAACAAACATATAAACACACACACTCACAAACTTTCGCCTTTATAATATTAGTGTGATAAATAATTTTATTTTAAATAAAAATTAATACATTTTTATATTATTTATTTATTAAAAAAAAAGTATACTGTTGAATTCCTTTGACCAATTCTTTGATAAATTCAAACTCAAACTCAAAGCATTTATCTCAATTAAACCTTGTACAGGCACTTTTGAATTGTCAAAATTAAATAGTCTGTCAGTTAGACAGAAAGTTGAAGCTAGTGGCCCATTCCAAAACGTAGATCTTTATGGAGAAGAACGGGCAAGAAACTCCATGGATAATTCTTGTTGCTTCTATATGTGTGAGAACAATGTAAAAAAACGACACAAATGAAGAAACAATTCAAAATATAAGATTAAAAATAAGCCTTGGCAGTTAAGAGACGACCAGTCTCAACCGACGGCGCCCGTTTACGAACATGGCGCGTGGAGCATCACCATCCAGCTCAACCATTAGCAGCAAGCTACCTTCTGAGAATAATATATAGACAAAAACATCTTTTCAAAGTAATCCTCGCTATTATTTTATTCCGAGGTACCTATGTCATTTCATTTCGGGTTACTACTGGGACTAAAATAAATACTGCATAATGTTATCAACCTACTTTAAAGACACAAAGGCACCGAGTGTTGCGCATGTTTGTAGGAGCCTTAATTTGTTCACAAAACGTCGAGGACTACGTTTAATTAACGATACTTTAATTAGTTTTGCAGTTTTTCCTTTCTCTTATAGAGAATAAAATGTTACATCCAAATGTTCTGCGCACTTTGAAGTCTTCTGAATTAAGTATTTTATCAACACAGTATCGTGATTTGTCGCACACTCATATTGAACACATTATGGTTGAGTTGCCCAGTTCGGTCAACAATAAAAGACACATTGTGAGTGCTGCCTACATACCACCTAAGGCTCCTAATTTAGTGTATGACAGGCACTTTGATTTGCTACAAGAAGTGTTAAGCCACTCTAGTGTTGATACTTTCTACATTATAGGAGACTATAATCTCCCTGAAGCCAATTGGCTTGTATCCTCTACAACAGTTACTGCGGGAAGTGCTACACTACATTCTGGTGGACCTTCTGCCTGTGCAAATCTACATATCTTGATTTCCCTCTTGGGTGCTTCTCAATTTAACAATGTAGTGAATGACAAAGGTAAAATTCTTGATCTTGTAATTTCCAATAACACTTGTAATGTTTCTCATGTCCCAATGACATTACTTCCGATTGACCCATACCATCCTGTACTGACGTGTGAGACCTGTCTAAACGTCAAAATCACCCCTTTGACTAAAACTCCTCTTCACAAATATTGCTTTCATAAGGCCAACTTTGACAATATTAACAGTAACATACAGCAACTGAACTGGCCTGAAATGCTATGCCCTATGAAATCTGAAGAGGCTTTGGATAAGTTCTACACTGAGATGGATAAAATTATTAAACTAGATACTCCATTGGCCCGACCTAGATCTGTTAGCTATCCCATATGGTTCTCCCGTTCTCTCATATCTATTGCTAAAAAGAAGCAAAAGGCGTGGATCAAGTGGAAGAAATATAATAACATTTCTGATTATGAATTGTTTTCGAACTATAGAAAACAGTTTAGTGATAGATGCCTCAAGTGTTTCCGTTCGTACATCAGTTCTGTGGAGGACAATCTAAGCAGAAACACTAAACACTTCTGGACATATGTTTCCAATCGAAAAGATAGGCCAGGAATCCCATCTAAGCTTCAATATAAAGACGCTGAAACCAGTGGTCCTAACATGGTGTGTAATATGTTTTCGGACTTTTTTTACTCGGTATATGAACCAACATCTCCTTCACTGCCACAATGGAAGCCTCCGCAGGACAATAACGCACTGCACGATGTCTCTATCTGCGACCTTTCTTTCAGTGAAGAGATTATATTAAAGGAACTTATAACCCTGGACCCAGCGAAGGGTCCAGGTCCTGATGGACTCTCACCTTACTTCCTTAGGAATACTGCGACTTCCATCTGTAAACCTCTTTTTATTCTTTATAATAAATGCATAACTGAAGGAGTTGTACCTAAATTGTGGAAGCATGCGTATGTTGTGCCCGTTCACAAGGGTGGATCCAAACGCAGCGTGGAACACTATCGTCCCATTTCCATCTTGTCTACATTGTCGAAACTCTTTGAAAGGTTAGTTCATAACGTCATTTATCCTGTACTCCACAACATCATAATTCAACAACAGCATGGTTTTGTTAAACGTCGGTCTACGAATACAAATTTATTATTATTTTCAAGCTATTTATTTGATTGTGTTGACAGCCGTGTTCAGGTGGATGCAGTGTATACGGACTTCTGTAAGGCTTTCGACAAGGTAGACCATGAAATACTACTAAATAAAATAGCGTTCAACGGAATTCGTGGTAATCTTCTGAGGTGGTTCATGTCTTACATTACCAACCGCAGTCAGATGGTTGTCATCAATGGTCACAAATCTAATATCGCGCAGGTTACCTCTGGTGTACCTCAAGGCTCTATACTTGGTCCCCTTTTGTTTATTTTATATATAAATGACATCGGCAAATGCTTTAGAAATACCAAATTTTTATTATATGCCGACGACCTTAAGGTATATAGAACCATACGGCAATCAAGTGATAGCCTTCTGCTGCAACAAGATTTGGATCGACTATCCTGTTATTGTCAGGAAAATAAATTGCAATTAAGTTTACCCAAATGTAACTTCTTAAGCTTTACAAAAAATAAAAGTATAATAAACTACACATACACGTTGTGCAATGCCCCCCTACTTAAAGTGGACTCTATTCGAGACCTCGGTGTTATCCTTGATTCGAAGCTTTGCTTAGACTTACACATAGGAAAAATTGTCAATAAAGCGTACCAACTATACGGATTTGTTATGCGTTCAACAGTTGATTTTAAAAAGCCATCTTCCTATATCTGCTTGTATAAGTCGCTCGTACGCTCTCAACTGGAATATGCCGTGTCCGTCTGGAGTCCCTACTACAAAAAGTACGTTGAGATGATTGAGTGTGTCCAGTACAAATTCTTGCGCACTATGCATTATAGATGCTGCGGACACTATTTACCATACCGAGATTTACTTGTGAAGTATAAGCTCGCAACACTTGAAAGTAGACGTAGGTATTTAGAAGCTGTAAATCTATATAATATTGTAAAAAATACATTTGACTGCATGGAACTGTCGAATATGATATGTTATGCGGTTCCTAGGACGATCCACAAGCGAAAGGTCCGCGCTGGCAAATTATTTTCAGTTGGTATTTGTAAATCCAACTCTGGCTTGCGTTCGCCTGTTCGCAGAATGGTCGATTCCTACAACAGCACTTTTGAACACATCGATATTTTTACATGTACTCCCCATAAGTTTAAAAGTCTAATACTAAACGAACTTTCGTGAACATTACATTTATACACTATTTGTACTAAGTTGTTGTTACCGTAGCGATGATTATTATTTTCACTTTATGTATTTTTTTAATCTGTGAACAGCGTTGTGGGCTGCAATATTGTCAATAAGTCTTGTATATTTATATGATGTTTATGTTTTATATTGTAGCTGTTTGCTGTTCCATTTGAATAAAAATAAAAATAAATAAAATCCTAATTAAGACAGTGGGGCAGCGCAATTATGGCGCAAGTTATAAAAATACTCGTTTTTTAGTGTTCCGTATCCAAAGGGTAAAAATTATTATTAAGACTGCACTGGCCGTCTGTCTGTCTGTCTGTCAGCAGGCTGTATCTCATGAACCGTGATAGCTAGACAGTTGAAACTTTCACAGATTATGTATTTCTGTTGCCGCTATAACAAAAAATACTAAAAATTAAACCATGACATAAATTAATTATCTGATAGATATATGGTGCTCACATATTTACAAACATGGTAAAAGTAAACGATTTTCATTTAAATAAAAAATTACAAGTAATAAGTCAGGGAGTGAGTTAAGTAGTTACAGAATGTAAATCAATTTAAATAAAAAAAATGAATAAATTTACAATTAAATTAGCAGCCCGTTTGATTTTATCTAGACTCTAGATTGTCCTATGGAGCAGGACCAGCATGTTTCCAAGCGTTCTTATCTTGGATATGATCTTCTAATTTATAGTATGCTTGTTTACAAAGTGTACGTTTAATGTGAGTTTTAAATTTTCTTTCATTTAATTGCAATATATCACAAGGTATTTTATTGTAACATTTAACACAGTACTCCATAAAAGATGTATGTAGTACCTTGGCTAATCTGAAAAATGGTTGATGTATTTTATCTTTATTTCTAGTATTAAAATTAAACGCAAGCCTCTTCTCCTCGAGAGGGAGTGGGCTGATATCTACCACGCGGGCCCAGTGCGGGTTGTTAGATGTCACAGTCATGTCTTCGAATTTTAGGTTCTACGACATGTCGGTTTCCTCACAATGTTTTCCTTCACCGTTTTGAGAGCAGTGGCGATTCAATTATTCTCGCTATAGTGTGCGCGTAGCATTAAACTCCATTTTAATGCTTATTAGGACCTTTAACTTTCTGTAACTGGCTTGAGTTATGAAACTTACTAAAGACGGGAAAAAGGGACGGGTGCAAGCCTTAATTGAGAAACTCCAAAGTGGTTTGTTTGAAATATAATGTTACTGGGATCCGCCCACGACCTTTGACGTTTTACAAAGCGTCGTAGATAATTACAAATAAGTTTAGACAAATAATATATTATTTTTAACTTTCAGAGGCATTACAAATGCAGGGGCTGAACTACCCTGGACCTGCGCTTTTGACGAGACGAGTAGGTTCAGGTAAATTACAACTTTGGCCTTAGTTAATCCAACAAATTTAATTTATTTATCCTACCAATATTATAAATGGGAAAGTTTGTGCAGATATTTGGATGTTTGTTACTCAATCACGCGTAAACCGTTAAACAAATTTGGATGAAAATTGGCACTAAGATAGATCATTTTCTGGATTAACACATAGAATATTTTTTATCTCGATATTCCCACGGGATTGATTTTTTTGCGGGTGAAACCGCGGTGCGCTTCTACTTATTGGAATAAAACCATTTCTAAAAGCAGAATATCTCATAAGTCAACGGAAATTTTATTCGTAAGTTGTTAAAGTATAATAAAATTATCAAATGTATATTTTTTTATAAGTTTGCTAGCCTTTGAGCAGCACTCTTTGGTTTTTTTCAAAATGGTTTTTGCGTTCAGATTAGAATTAAAACTTTCTTAATTAAGGGGCTTACATGACCTATAGCGCGGTCACTGTCGCGTCGGACTGCATAGAAAAGAAAGAGAAGCGCGATGACACAACCCTGGTAATTTATTGCAAAACATGAAGCAATTATTTAATTACAAAAAATCTATTGTTTGGACTTAAAAATTATTACACTAGTATTTTAGTATGTTACTTTTAGAATAATCTGACAAAAAATCAGAATGATTGTATGTATATTAGTATGGTTTTTATTGTAAAAAGAAAGTTTTTAGAGGTATCTTCATGATTTTTTTCTATCGTATCAAATTAGTTGTATTATATTTTCAACAGAGTATCTGTCTAGCATACATCCTGAAGAATATCATATATATTTCTGATTTTGTTTACTGTAGTCGATCATATAATTTTATTTGTTTTCTTTTGTTTTTTTTTTGTTTCTAAAACTTGCGTTTTTTGTGTTTAGGTCCTGTAGCTTGCTTGGGTTCACACAATGTAATTAGTGCAAATAATGTATCTACGTAAAGTAAATTATTGTACTTTTCGAATAAAATATTATTTTAGAAAAGAATAGCAGCGCTCCGCGGTTTCACCCGCATAATTTATCCTATGTGTTAATCCTGATTATAAATTATCTGCGTGCCAAATTTCATTCAAATCTGTGCAGTAGTTTTTGCGTGAAAGAGTAACAAACATTCATCCATCCATCCTCAAAAATATATGATATACCTACCTATGACCTTTATGCTCAAGTACGTTACTTACATCAAATGCCTGTTTATTTTCAGGAATAAGATACTGCACCTACACTGTTCACTGTAATGGCTGGAAGCCGGATATCAGGAACAAATGTGTGTGTGTACACCCGCAGGAGGATAGTATCATCGGCCATTGTGTGTGTGGGGAAGAGAACCCAGTGTCTCCAAATTTACGTAGGCGTTTAAATTAAGGTTCTTGATTTACATTAAACATTTAAGATTTGGCTGTAAATTTTTTTTCGTGCTCCCTTTAGACATTATGCGCTGTTATAATTTACGTGAAGATCACGTCATCACGATAACGTAGGGAAGTAAAATGTATGGAAATATATGAAGACGCTTTTAAATACCCGTCCACGATAAAGTTGTGGGTTTTTAAACCCATATTAGTAGGTTTTATTTGTATTTTGAATCAACATTAGATTTAATTATTTTAATTACATTTATATTACTTCGTAATCCACTCATTCTCGACGATATTGACAGAAAGGTATCCGAAACTAATTCACGATATTCAAAGCGATGTTTTTAATCAGCCAGCTAAATCTTAGGAAACTCACAAAATGACGGAACCTTAATCGAAAGATTTCTGATTAAAACAAAGTTTAAATTACTTAAGAAGTTTAAATGGTTTAAGAAATGAAATGGTCAAATACATTCGGTTCGTAAAAGCTGTTATTGCGACTTATTTGCCTAAAATGTAAATAAATAGGAGTTTATGGAAAAATAACTTTAATAGGATAGGAAAACGCACGATGTTCAGCACCACGGAAAGCTTAGGATTTCTTTTGACCACTCATACAGAATAAGGAGATAATTTGTTGCCTTATGCAGAAAATTTGAGAATTCAAATTTCAGAGAACGCAGGCTGCAAGACCGACCTCATTTTTTTTTAGCACCCCGCGTCGGATTTTCTTTGGCTTTCATATAGAAATTGTAAAATTTGGTCCCATGTAATAGGGAGCGGAGGTATTGCCATAAAGGCTCGTTCACACAGGCGCGACGCGACACGCGACACAAAGGCACCACTCGTTGCGCGACTTGCGGTGCCTTTGTGTCGCGTGTCGCGTCGCGCCTGTGTGAAAAGGCTAGGAAGATGATGATGATGTTAATTATTGTAATTAGTGTTCTACCATTTTAATTAACTATAAATAAATAAACGAAACTAATTTATACCTTTTATTAGGAAAACCAACTACCATTAGTAGGAAAATAAACATTGAGCTTGTGTTCCCCGAAAGGAATCATTATTTAGAAATAGAAGCACAATTCGAGATTCCGGTCTGCTCTGAGAATTTTCTAACAGTAAAAACCACTTTATCTGTCTTGTATACATGTAGGTTTGTCAAAATTCTGCTTAAACACTATGAGATTTTGGTGAGATTAATGGAATGCTAAACTGTTCACTCAAATCCAATAAAAAGGCGAATCGAAGCTTTCGCCTTGAATTTAAAAGAAAAGTCCTTGAAAGAAGCGAACTTCTGACTTTTTGCAACATCAGAAGTAATTCCATTTGAATGAATCGAAACTTCGTTTATTCTGACACAAAGCGCGCTCGTCTGGAAAAAATCTTTGAAGTTAGTGTTTAAAACTTATCCTTTTAGTTCAAAAACATGTTGAAGTGTTGAACAGGGCAACTTTGTTTATTAAAACTGCCTCTGCAGAATGAATGAGGAGCTATTTTTGGAAAATAAAATACCTAAATAACAGAGAGTTAATTAATATATATTATTATTGTATATTAATAACCTACATAATAGGCAGTCGGAAAAAGATGAATGAATCATGAAAATTATGATAATGCTAGGAATGAAATAAACCATAAAAATATAACTTTATTATCTATGAAATCACCCAAAGGGCAATAGAGAGGGCTATGCTTGGAGTTTCCCTGCGTGATCGAATCAGAAATGAAGAGATCCGCAGGAGAACCAAGCTAACCGACATAGCCCGAAGAATTGCCAAACTTCAGTGGCAGTGGGCAGGGCACATTGCTCGCAGAATGGATGGCCGATGGGACCGAAAGGTTCTGGAGTAGCGACCGCGTACCGGAAGACGTAGCGTTGGAAGGCGTCCCACAAGGTGGTCTTACGACCTTGTAAAGGCCGCAGGAACTCGTTGGATGCGAGAAGCACAAAACCGGTCGAAGTGGAGGTGGTTGGGGGAGGCCTATGTCCAGCACGTTGTAGGACATCTTTCGGCTGAAATGCTGATGACGATGATCTATGAAATAAATACTGAGCTGACTGTCATACAATGTTAAACTGAACTGATCACAAATCAACTGGCATGGCAGAAATATAGCAGGAGGAGGGGAAATAAGGGTGATGAAGTTCTAATAACTAAGTTTGGCTGCCAACGTTTGTTTTCTTACTATTTGCTGTACTCTGGACGCTTTTAAAGGCTCGTACACACAGGCGCGACGCGACACGCGACACAAAGGCACCGCTCGTTGCGCGACTTGCGGTGCCTTTGTGTCGCGTGTCGCGTCGCTCCTGTGTGCACGAGCCTTAACGCGTACGTCTTTTTTACATCGTTCTCACATGTAATTATAAATTCAACATTAATGATGTAACTAATATATTTGTAAAAATATAATTTATAAGAAAGAGTTTCTTGCCCGTTCTTCTACATAGGTACCTACGCTTTGGAATGGGCAACTAGCTTCATATTTTCTGACTGACCGACACCAAAACCCAAAGCATTTATTTCAATTAAACCAGGCATTTTTGAATTGTCAAGAAGTCGGTCAGTCAGAAAATATGAAGCTAGTTGCCCATTTCAAAACGTAGGTACCTATGGAGAAGAACGGGCAAGATACTCCATGGACATTCTTTTAAATTATATTTTTATAAAAATATTAGTTACATCTTTAATGTTGAATTTATAATTACCTATATCTGAGAACGATGTAAAAAAGACGTACGCGTTAAAAGCGTCCAGACCCCATTAAGACCTTTCATTAGATACTAAAATTATATATTAATTAAAAAAAAAACCGTAACACTTTACGTCCGTTATAAGCCGCTATGTTACTTTATGTGTTATTTTACGTCATATAGCCTGCGGAACAACATAATGCTGATCCAATATACCACCTCGCTTGTCAAAATCGACGAGTCGTTTAGGAATTATGAGCGAACAGATGAGCATACACATACATGGCCTGTTAAAATCATAACCCTCCTTTGGCTTTGCCGTAGTCGGGTAACAAAGTGTGACAAAGTCATTATTTTCCGGAGATCACACCAGCTGAATACGATACCCATATTTTTTTTTACTACATAACAAAGTTTTCATCCCTCATTTACTGCCGAACCTTTGCATTACGCTACCCTTTTTCGGCCCGGGCAAGCGAAATTTCATTTTTCGACCCGCGGCTCCGAAATTGAATCTCAAAGAAGGGTTTTTTTGGGTAAACAAACATCAAAACGGGGATCATTTACTTACGTAAAATACTATTTAATAGAAAGAAATTGTGTGACAAAATTGTGGGACTGGCTATTTTAAGAATCTATTGAGATTCAAGATGAATCTACCCTATATGGAAGACCTATATGTTAATCCAGGGTGTAAGCTATCTCCATACAAAATTTTATCAAAATTGGTTCAGCCGTGTGAGCGTGAAGAAGTAACAAACATACACATACGTATACACACACTCACAAACTTTGGCCTTTATAATATTAGTGTGATAATTATTTTTTTTTTCAGCTAGTTATAATTGTCACTTTCGATATTAATGAACAAATTGTGGTAAACAATAGTAAGAAACACTTCATTTAATAATAGTCCTACAGACCGAATTTCGTCTATGGCGGTCAGCCTGAGCAGAGACTAGTCATCTATGCGGGAGAAATTATAGTACACAAACAGGCAATAAACATTTCATTTAATTTAACATCACGCCAATAAACTCCCTAGGGATTAGGCACTAATACTACCTTTCAACATTTCGACGGATATGGTTAAGTACCATCGTAATATCCCCATTGCCATCAACCGAGCACAAATCAAGACTTCGGGCTGCCACTGAGAAATTCCTGATAGAAAAACCCAATAACATTTTGCCTGACCGGGGAATTGAACTCAGGACCTCATGCTTAGCAGCAGTAGTAGTAGGTATTTGATGTATGTCATGCCTAAGATTTCGTCTAAGCTAAGCATGTGTCACAGCCAATCCTTTCTAGAACATACTATAAAAAAATTGCACGATTGAATACAGAGAAACACGTCTCGTTCCATTTCAAACATTCTAAGAGCATACATGTATATAACACGTACAACTCTATAAATAAAATATTCGTTAAATCCAGAACGCTCGTGGTACGGAAATTGAATTTTTCTTTATTGTAATCTGTGCATCTTTTGATGTCGACGTCTTAACTACGTTGACAAGCGGAAATAATTGCCATTCCGACTTGCGAGACTCACTGGAGTGGAAGGAGGATTCTCTGATCCAGAATAAGATTTGATAATGGGTTATTTTTTGTTGGCAGACTTGTTTACGTTCGAATTTCTAATAAAGTATGATTGTATGAATTTTGTAACTTTCCTTGTTAAGTGACTAGGAGCACCAAGTCAGTCGTATCACTTGAAATGTGTGTTGTTATAGGCAGCTATGTTGTTAGAGAATTAAGTGGATGACTGGCTGAAACCACATGGGGTAATGTAATGTAAAACATTCTCTCTACAGCGTTTCAGAGCTGATGAAAGCAGGAATAAATTGCAGTTGAAACACATTTTTTTTAAACTATTGTTTATTCTAGCTTGCATGCATCAACCGTTTAGAATAAAAAGTGTTTCAGCTACTAATCATTTAGAAAATCCACTTAATATCGCCGAAAAAACATTACTCTTCATGAGCATTTTTACCGAAACGAGGGTACAAAAGCTTTGAAAAATGTTAAACGATTTTTTCCGTCCCAAAGCATTTTTTTTAGTGCACAACAAATAGTGTACTTTATTCTCCAGTATTTAAACCTTTGTGAGCTCTTGGAGCTTCCTAACATCGGCTCAACAACTTCACTGCTGTGCACAGCCCTCATTATAGCCTCCTAGAGTTTTCTCACCCGGCAGTGTAGCCATTTATACGCATGGCTCACACAGGGACACAAACATCCAGGAATTGGTCGTGTATTGTGGAACACAATGGTAGCAAGAGTTTCCCTGGGGCCAAGTTAGTTTGCAGGCACGATACAAGCTTGGCGCAAGTTACAAGAAAACAGCTGTGCCTCTACTTTGCTCAAGTATAAACAGTGTAACGCTATCCTCCCAAACTTACTGTAATTTGAAAACATTGTGAAAAACAATTATTTTTAAAAAGAGTCAGGGCGTTTGTGCACTACAAGGAATTTTATTGTCCAGCAGTCCGATTTTATTTTTTTATTATATCGTGCCATATGGGACCGTAAAAAATCGGACTGCCGGACGGTAAAATTCCTTGTAGTGCACAAACGCCCTTACCGTGGAGTTTCTTGCCGGCTCTTCTCCATAGGAAACGACCAATTGGAACCGTGCACCTAGCTTCTGACGTTTCATAAGTGCCCATGTAGGTTTATGTGAAATAAAATATTTTGATTTGGATTTAGAGTGTTGGGCAACCAAGTTTTTTTTTAATCATTTGATCATAATTTTAACATGCATATTCAGCTTATAATGTTACCACCGCTGCGACACAAGCCTCCTCTCTGTGAGAAAAACAATAGAATAGAATACTCTTTATTATGTACACCATATTAAATTACAGACATAAATATAGAAACTGCAATCCATGCAACCCAACCATAATCCACCGCGTGGGCCCAGTGCGGGTTCGTAGATATCACATGTCTTCCAATTTTGGGTTCTAGGATTATGCCGGTTTCCTTACGATGTTTTCCTTCACAGTTTGGAGAGCAGGGGTGATGAAATAATTTACACAAAGTAAAGGTACTGACTAGGTTCGAACCTACGACCTGCATACAACTTGTACAGTACCTACCCGGTGATAAATATTGCACATCGATCTTGGTTGATTGGTGTATTTTATAGGTACAAAGAATAAAAATAATTATCAAAAGAAGCAAATCATAATTGTTTTAACAGCTCCTAATAGATACCGGACTGTTTGTATTTCGTGCGACAGAGATAACGCTCTACGAAGCCGAAATTAGCCGATTGTCTCTTTCCAAAGGTCGATGTGCAATATTTATCACCGGGTACTGTAATACTAATTTAATCATCATAATCAGTTTATAATGTTCCCACTGCTGGGACACAGGCCTCCTTAGCGAGAGGGAGGATCATGAATAACTAATCACAATTAAAACATTCAATTATAATCATAACTAAATAAATAATTAAGTCATCTATCATAATCGTTACTTTTGATTTACGACTAATCTACATATAAACGCTCGATTTTTTCCATTATATATTGAATTGAAATATAGAAATATATATAATTGAAAGCCCTCCGTACCTCGCTGGGTATATCTAGTATATATATTATATCATGTGAGAAAATATGCAACTTTTATAGAAATAAGACAGGTGTTACACGGTACATACTCGTAGGAAGATACAAATGTCCAAGAAAGAGAGTTGGAAAGTAGGTTCTGTTACGAGAACTTGACTTTATAAAACTATAAAAAAAAGCGACTTCTAAAAAAGACAAAGTGAAAAATAACTTTAATTTCGGAAGTCGGTGTCGTTGGGTTCACGCTTTCGCTGTTTGCGACTTCCGAAATGAAAGTTTGTAGTGTCTTTTTTGACTTTTTTTCGTAGGCAGAAAACTTTCACCGAACTAAACATTTAGAAAAAAAAATCTTTAGCATCGAAAACTTTCTAATGCATTAAAAAAAATACAATCTCTATGCCTGCAAACTAAGTTAATAGCGATTTTATATAGAAGTAGAATTGGTCCCTGGTCTCAGTTTCGAAGTGGGACGAGTTGCCACCTAACCAAATTAGAAAAGGTGGAATTGGTCCCTGGTCCTGGTTTTGAAGTAGACGAGTTACCCCTCTAACCCACTTTTCTTTTTATAGCACTTTTTTCAGTGCGGTCGTGGTTCTCAACCTCATGCATTTTCTTGTCTAGAGGCTGATGTATCCGCATCAACATTTCTCGCCACCTCCGACTTTTGGTATTTTTAGTGCACTCACACAAGAACACCTACTGCGGATTTAATTTGGTGAGCCCATCGTTAGGGAGAGGGTGAGCGTCCACGTGGTCTATTGCCCTCCACTCTACCCTTCAGGACAAGGCGCTCTGTATAGTCACCCTCACGCCTCGAGACGTGTCCGTTTCAACTTAGTATTAACTCATTTATCGCATGGAGGATATTTGCGACAAATAAGTAGGTACATCTTCTCTAAAAAAATACGAAAAAACAATAAAAAAATACAAACAAAAAACAAAATACAAACTGATATATGTCACTAATTTCGAGCAGGCTGGACTGTCCGTACGTGAATCACTGCTGCGCTATTTCCCATGGAATGGTGCAGCCGCGGTGAAGCGTCTGACAGTACTGCCGCTTTATGTATTGTGTAGGAATTTGTGTTTGTTTTTGTTTAGGATGTATATATTAAAGTTATGTACTTATATAAAAGTTATCTAAATTACTGACATAGGATAAGTTTTTTTACTAACAAATGAGGCACATCTCTGGTGTAAAAGAAGCCTAAGATAGCCATAACACTCTTATTTTCCATGTGACAGAACGTTGTGAACAATTTCACGGGAAATTGCGCTCTATCTGTCTCCATTTCTTTTTATTAGGCTGAAACTCGGTTTTCATAAATGTACCGTATAATTTTCTTATTTAAATATCAAAGAAAAGAGGATGATACTATTATAAAGGGTACAAAAGGGTTCTATAAAATAACATGTCTATTCAAATATTTCAAGAAAATATTACGCTGAAGAAATGAATTCATTTTCTACAGCTAAAGTATGGAAGGGAACGTTAAAAGCTTACATGAATACCTACTCAAAACGTCAAGCATTGATCACTCACTATGATTGACATGCGATTAATTTTCCCCGTCTTCTCAACAGATGGGAATATTTTTACGTAAGGCCATAAATAAATAAAGTGAGAATACAGAAATTGGCCGAAATTTTGATCAATGTATTAAGGCTCCTACAAACAGGTGCGACACGCGATATAATCGCGCGCGGCACAAAGGCACCGTTCGTTGCGCGACTTGCGGCGCCTTTGTGTCGCGTGTCGTGTCGCGCCTCTTTGTAGGAGCCTTTATATTGGAACCATTTCTATAAATTGTACCTACATTTTTATTTGATGGCCTGCTCAATTCCACATTGTCTAAATGGAGAATATATTCTTGAACGTATAATCTTGCGTTGTGAACTTTTATTAAATGTGTGCCACACACATGTTGTATGTCTACTTTTGCTTTTCGTGTCTACCCAAACCATTTAAACATCACGTAATATGGTAAACTTAGTAACTGTTTGCGGAGCTGGAACGTTGTGATTTTATGCTGAAGAACAGATTCTATTTGAAGTAAACGGCCCTTTTTAAACACCCAACGACTAGCGCGCACGAATTTTATTCGCGTTGACGAATCTTTTTTGTTTAACCTTTAAACCATGTTGTAAAATTTAAAATTACCTCTACTTATCCTTTTTACTGCGAGTTTGCTTTGATTACCCCAACAATAACTTAGGTTAAATTTTGTATCTTGAATGCCCCAATACGATTCCAATGTGATCCCAATTTTGATAGTAATTAACTGTGTCCCAACTTACCTGCTCGCACAATTTAGGATTTGAAAAACATTTATAGAATCTGTGAACAATTTCGCGGCCGTTAGTACTTTCCAAAGCAACCTAGTAACTGTTGCGGTTCTTCAAACTTTGCCAGTCTGCCTGAGTTTCGGAATATTATAAAACATGGAGGTTTGCAAAGTTTCCTGAAGACCTGCAACATCTAGACTGATGAAAGTTTGATTAATGTATTTTTAATACCGAAGTAGGTCATTTTAATTTTAATAATAAATTATGATTATTTTGATATCCAGATAATGTGAAAAAGGCCGTTGATCATATTCCATCTCATTATAAAAAACACGCCTTGTATGTTGATAATGATAGATACGGTCAGAGAATTTGTTTATAAAATTAACACACTCCGCCAATTTGCCGTATTATAGCCCTTTTAGTCAACTGTCAAAGAGTGACAGTTGTAATTATAATAATATGGACAATTAAAGTTGGTAGTCAAGATAAACAATTAATTTCCCTGACATGGCCTGCATAAAGTCAAAGTACACAAACGTAAAAAGAAAAAAGTCACAGTAACAAAATTAAAAAGTGTAAATCTGAAGGCGTGTCTGAATTACTTTGAAATAGCCGTCATTAGGAAGACGGCGCGTTCGCGAGATATGATACTATAACAATCTCGTTATGCTGAAGAAAATTGTGAAGAACAGCCTGAATAAAGGCAGTACAATTTTGTAGAACTGTGTTTGTCAAAGATATTAAAAATAACGTTAGGTTTTTGGTTAAACCATGTAATTACTGACAATTTCAAAAACACTTAAAAGACCTTAAGATTAGTCCTCGTAATTAAAGACCTTAAGACTAATTCTCGTAATTAAAGACCTTAAGACTAATTCTCGTAATTAAATAGACCTTAGGACTAATTCTCGTAATTAAAACTTTCAAAAATTTAGTCGCAATCTCATCTAGGCGACAATCAATGTCAAAAAGTTGTAAAAAATTTAGGGAAATTAGAGGTATTTTTGACATATTGACACCGAGATCACACTGTGAACGTTCTTAAAATTACGAGAATTCGGCTGCCCCATTTCAAAATCTAGTAAGGACTTAAAATGAAATTTTACAGGAGAGCGCATAAACGTAATATTGGTCAGCCTATGGAATGTATGTTTTGAATTAGTTAAAGTGACTTACTAGGTTTTAAAATGTGACTAGGGAGTGAAAGGTGCACTTACTAGGTATCGATGCTTAAATATAATCTCCTTTTATGTAAGTTTAAAACGCTGGTGGTTTTGTATTTGGTAGAGACCTTCTAGGTTAGCAAGATTATGCAATAAAACGATTTTTGTAAAAAGTGTCCCTTACTAGGTTTTGAAATGGGACAGCCGAATTGCCCCTCTTGACTGCTGTGTTGGTGTAGTGGCCGTAAGTGTTACTGTTGAGCCTGAGGACCTGGGTTCGATTCCCTGGTCGGAAAGTGTCATTGGGTTTTCTTATCAGGAATTTCTCAGTAGCAACCCGCGGGGTAAGGGCTCCTACAAACAGGCGCGACACGCGATGTAATCGCGCGCGACACAAAGGCACCGCTCGTTGCGCGACTTGCGGTGCCTTTGTGTCGCGTGTCGTGTCGCGCCTGTTTGAAGGAGCCTTAATTGGTAAACATACTATCAGTAGCATTTTTTTTTTATAATACGTTGCCCCACACTAGGAATTACTCCTGTATCGTGGGTGCGTTTACAAACATTTAAATTCACATACACAAACAGCCAGACCCGGAACAACTACCTGTAGGTAATACAAATATTTGTTCCGTGCGGGAATCGAACCCGCGACACGTAGCGCAGCAGTCGATCGCTCAGCCACTGCGCCAACCGTGTCGTCAAAATTGCTTTCATTTAGACAGGTTACCAACATTCATTGCGTTATTTACGTTGTTGAGCAGAAAACATTTTGAACATAATATGATGCAATGGATTGGCAATATCCTTCAAAGTGATTCAGATTGTGATTCACAGTGTGTTACGCAATGGGGGTTTTCGTGAAAATTTACGACATCAGTTGGCACCACTTTGACAAGAGGTCTTCCATTTCGACAATGAATATAAAATATATGATGACGTTCATCGTTCCGTCATGACTAAAGAAAATATAAGCTCTTTGACAGATGCCATTTTAACAGTAATGACATAATTGCCATCAGTGGCGGTACCTTCATAGAAGCCGAAAAGCCCGGCTTGCCCTAATAAAATCATAATTCACAACAACAAACGTAATTAAACCTATCAATAAAAAATATATTTAAAAAAATACCAGTCAAACATTCGCAACACACACGTAGGTACACAACAAGAAAATCAGCCAATCCCTCAGTTGGCCGTTTTTTTATACGTTGAAAATCTGTGGGCTTTCCCTAATTTTGACCCCTAGGCACGCCACTGATTGCCATCGGGATAAAAAGTATCCTATGTGTTAATCCAGGGTATCAGCTACCTCTATACAAACGTTTATCAAAATTGGTTCAGCCGTTTGAGCGTGAAGAAGTTACAAGCATATAAACACACACACACTCATAAACTTTCGCTTTTATAATATTAGTGTGTTAGTATGGATGATTCAATCTGTAGGCCAAATAATTGTGATTGTGAATTATTAAAATTTTAGTTGCTTTAAAAATAGGTAAAATGTCATAATTTTTTTTAAATGAAAGTTTAATAAACTGATGTCGTCATTTACGGAATACGTGATATTTTTTTGTGTTAAAATAAGCTTGCGATAAAAGCATTTAACGTGCTCTCGCGTGTATTAGAAATGAAGTTAATAATCCTGTAACTGTAAGATAGTAATTTATAAAAACTTTAATGTCAATAATCTCATTGCGACATTAGTATTAATATTTGTTTTGCAGAATAACTCATAAATGCTCCTACAAACAGGCGCGACACGCGATATAATCGCGCGCGATACAAAGGCATCGCTCGTTGCGCGACTTGCGGTGTTTATGTGTCGCGTGTCGTGTCGCGCCTGTTTGAAGGAGCCTTAATACGTTATCAAATTCAAGTATTTCATATAATTAAGAGATTTTTAATAAAAAAAGGTCTCTTACTTTCCTAACATTCTTCTTATCAAAATCAAACACAAACATGATCATTTTCATTCCTTTTGTCTCAAGAATTAGCGAGAAAACTTTTAGAGAGAGGAATTTTTCCGCTCAATAAAACACGAAAGCGGAGATCAAGGAAAGTCATCGTCCATCAAGACTTCGTAAGTGCTCGTAAGTCTTCGGCAGTTTTCGGGTCGCGGTCAGATCAATCAGATTCACAGAATAGAAACTGTTCGAAAGTTGGAGATCCACTGGTTTCTTGTTCAGAGAAAGTTTTTGATGTACGCCGATGAGATTTTTACGCCCTATCGGATTGGGTAGTGAGCTGAATTCGTATCAAGGTTGAATTATTGAGAGGTCTTGTTAAGCTAGATCGTGGATTGTACGACTTAATTAGTATTTCAGCGGCTGAATCCTAAATACCTACTTTAGAATGTTTTTTTTTAGTTTTTTCCAGATCTATCAGCATTTTTCGTTTTTAGGGCTCCGTACCCAAAGGGTGCCAACGGACGGACGGACAGCGAAGCCTTAGTAATAGGGTCCTAAGGCTGGTTTTCAACCAGGGATGAGCGAGGATGCGTAGCGTGGTATGTGTGTGAAACCAACCAATAACATCGCTTCATTTTCATAGCTTGAACTAAGTTAGCGTTGGTATTGGTTAGTTTTACACACATCCCTTACATCACTCATCCTCGCTCAACTCTGGTGGAAAACCAGCCTTACTAAGGCTCCGCTGTCCTACCGTCCGTCAATCCATCTGTCTATCACAGTGCTGTATGTTTTGAAACGTAATAGGTAGACACTTGAAATTTACACAGGGTGTGAAAATACCGCTTTAAGAAAAATTAAGTAACAAATTCAAGGTATATGCAACATGTTTTTATTTAATATGTAGTCTTAAAAATTTAACAGTGATACGGAACCCTTCGTGTGCGAATCCGACTCGCACTTGGTCGGTTTATTAATTGCAACTGCAGTTTCATCTTCGTGACTAAGAGGAAAAGAATCCAGTGTGTGATGGAAATAGAATACTTTTCTATTTGGTAGACTTTACCTTTTACATTAACTTTCCACGTAGTTTTATTAAAAGCTTTTTGTCAAGAGGTACAATGCGTGCCACGAAAGATGAGACTTGACACACCACGTGGTTTGACATGCGCAGAACACGATTTTAGGTATCTTTAGCGGTATGAGGTCTGAGTGCGGGACGGGACCGGACGGCGGACGTCATAGGGGAGGCGGAAAGAGCGGGGGAGGCGGGGTCAAGTCTCATCTTTCGTGGCACGCATTGTACTGCAGCCTAATTGCGTAACACACTATCACTCTCAATTTGAATCATTTTGAAGGATATTGCTAATCCATTGCTTTATATGTTCGAAAAATTTGTCTGCTCAACAACGTAAATAACGCAATGAATGTTGGTGAACTGTCAAAATGAAACCCATTGCTACTGATACTGTGTTACGTAATTACCCCGTCGGAAGGTAAACGCCCTCGTTACATTGAGGAAAGAGGTTATTTTCTTAGAACTTGCTTTTGTCTGATTGTCGTTGTTTCAAAAGACATTTACTGGAGGCAACTTTGAAAGGTTATGGAATATTGGTGAATATTTTCTTTGCGTCCCTGAAAAATGGTTTTAAGGCTAATTTTAGTCTCACGCTCACCGTCAGCGCTCATAGCTCAGCGCGTAGTTTGTCAGCGCTGAGCATCAGCGTGGCTCGTTTTAGTATCTACTGACCGCCTTACTGATGCATCCCACAATTTCTTCCTCAGGCGTACCTCATTGATAACTTGACCTGTATCCGCTTCGCGATTCGCCATGACTGTACGCGCTGACGATGTCCGCTCCGCTCGACACTAAAACGCTCACTGAAAGCAGAGGCGCCCGACGCGCGACGCGTACGGCCGCGTAGCTTTCAGCGCTGACCACCGCGCGCTGATAGCTACGCGTCATTCCAAAACGCTTGCTAGAAGTTCATACATCTCGGCCATCAGCGCTGACGGGCGGTGCGCGTGCCGTCGGCGTAAGACTAAAACCAGCCTAAAACCGCATTGAAAATAAAAAAAAAGCGGCCACCTATGAGCCGGACTCGCACACGAAGGGGTCGTCTCCACGAGCGAGAAAATCGCGGCGATAGTTTCATCGTGCCATCAAATTTTCGCCGTAATGATTCCGCAGTGTGGAGACACGTTCTAAGAGAGTGCATAGAAATACAGTACAGCCGCCACTGCAGCAGTAGTGCCTTTCCTTAGTGTCACTAACGGAATGCAGCAGAATATCCAGCGTCAGGTATTGTACCTGGCATATGCTGAGCTGGACTCCCATTTGGTGCAACCATGAGACACACACCGCCCAGTAGTATCGACCGTTATAGATGTTTATGAGCTAGGTGTATATGGTTCAATATATTTTTTAATCTTTGTTTTTTTTATTTTGTTCACCTTTTTTGATGTTTTTAATACCTGTATTGTGTCTTTTGTTGCACTGAATAAACGTTTTATCTATCTATCTATCTTTGTACAGTTTCTATATTTATGTCTGTAATTTATATGGTGTACACAATAAAAAGTATTCTATTCTATTCAATTCTACGTGGCACGACGATAAAATCGCCGCGATTCTGTTCTGTTGTGGAGACGGCCCCAAAGGGTTTCCTACCACCGTACAATATGTAAATTTTATGTCATGGACGATTACGTTTACCTAAGATAAGCTATCCAACTTCGAGAAAGAGGTCACTCGTCGAATCCGACTCGGCTGGGCAGCGTTCGGGAAGCTACGCAATATCTCCTCGTCTCACATATCGCAGTATCCTAGTCTTTGACCAGTGCCACCTAGTGTTCCCAGTGATGACATATAGCACTGAAACGTGGTCGTTCACAATGGGCCTTATTAGAAGGCTAAAAGTCATTCAAAGGGAAACGGAGGGCTATGCTTGGAGTTTCCTTACGTGAGCGAACCAGAAATGAAGAGATCTGTAGGAGAACCAAGGTAACCGACATAGCCCGAAGAATTGCCAATCTTATGTGGCAGTGGGCAGGGCACATTGCTCGCAGAACAGATGGCCGATGGGGCCGAAAGGTTCTGGAGTGGCGACCGCGTACGCGCGTAGACGTAGCGTTGGAAGGCCTCCCACAAGGTGGACCGACGACCGACCTTGTGAAGGCCGCAGGATCCCGTTGGATGCGAGAAGCTCAGAACCGGTCGAAATGGAGGTGCTTGGGGGAGCCCTATGTCCAGCAATGGACGTCTTCCGGCTGAAATGATGAGGATGATGATTCATATTTAACATTTCATATTTTAAAAAAAATTTCTTGTATGGATAAAAATTAAATGGGGTCCCCATTTTTTTTTAAGTTTGTTTATTTCTAAGACCGCCCCGTGGTTTCGCCCGCATAAGTTTCGGTCCCGTGGGAATATCAGGATAAAAAGGGTGTCATCCAAGGTGTCAGCTACCTCCATAACAAATTTTATAAAAATTTAAAAATTGGTCCAGCTTTTTGTGCGTGAAGAAGTAACAAACATACAAACACACTCACAAACTTTTGCCTTTATAATATTAGTGTGATAGTGGCAATAGAAATACTTAAACGACACCAAAATTTCAACTGTATAACTACATATTACGGTTCATGAGATAAAGCCGACGGACAAACAGCGGAGCCTTACTAATAGGGTTTCGTTGCCACCCTTTGTGTACGGAATCCTAATAAAAGAACACCTACCACCTACCACCTTTATCTGCGCAACGAAATTAAATGCTGACTTTTAAGTTCTATCATCACCTAACCAGCAAGAATATTGCTTGAAACATCATCAACCGTCTTTCATCTTTTAACCCCCGAACTTTATCACCATCAACCATAGTCTCCTCGTGAGTTTTAATTACTGAGAAAAGGCCTTCTATAGTCCTTTTACAGTTATTTCATCTCTGATAGCAACCCACCAACAACCTTTTTGCAACTAGAATAAAGATTACTTTGATTTCGACAATTATGCAAAATCAGAAGTTAAATAACTGTGAAAGGATCAAACTCCATTACGGTAAGTAACTCGAAATTTTACGTAAGTAAAAAAACAGACTGCTGATGAAAAAAAAACGCCATAACCACTCCTCAAAAACGGCGATACCCAGCCAGCTTCATAAATAATATATTCAATAAACCTAAATATTGTATTACTACTCAATATCGACCTTGACATTATTGTGGAATATTCTAGAGATCCTAGAATTGTTGTGAAAAAATATTTCGTTCTACTTATCGGTAATTTGATACCATCCATTAGCTCCTCCATTTGGAACAAAAATATTTCGTAGCCTTAGAATTTTCCAGGCATTGATTCCGTGGGTCTTATCTAAATTGGATAGGTATTATAATAGAGTGTTTTTCTACATGAAAATCTGTTGTAGGCTATTTTTTGTTTTTAATTTGATTAGTGTGAATGAGTAAGCTACATTTAACATGACAATTTAACATTAAGAAAATGTTAGAACATGCGAGTAATGAGTGTTTTTCTGGAAGAAAATCTTTTGTAGGCTATTGTATTGTTTTTAATTTTATTAGTGTAAAGTTAGGACATGCGAGTAAATGTGAAATATGTAGTAATAATTGTATTGTTTCCGAAATAAGAGCGAAGGAATTAAGATAGTCCCACTAAATAGTAAGCAAGCCTATAGCCATCAGCCCAGAGAAATTCCTGATGGAAAAACCCAAAAAAAGGAAAGATTTGGTATAAAAATTTATCCCGTGCGAGCGGGCGATGAGACGTAACGGGGTGGGTCGGGGGACCAAGCAATTTCCGCGGGCGAAGTCTCGGGCAGTAGCTTGTAAATTAATTAAGTCCTAGTATTTAATATTCTAATGCATTCATTTATTATTTTCTAATTGCTACATACTCAGGCGTTGTAGTTTACACGGTTGATTTTCCAAGGGAAATGTAACGGTTACTTAGTTATCGTGACTATTAATTAATAATAATACCTATAAAAATTATTGAAAGGACGTTTATTTGTTTGTTTACCATAAAAAAATAACATACCTATAAGTAGTGTTGTCACTTTATAATTTACACCAATTGATGTTAGTTTCACATCGTTATTAGTTTTGTGGACTTCCGATTCGTAAATAAACGTCGATGATGGTCATCACTGCATGCTGTTATGGGTAATTAGTCGAAGCCTTACCATGCTGATCCATGTAACTGATGAAACCTCGACCTTGCCATACAGAATGTCTTAGATCAGGGGTCGAGCCCTCATTGGTGTAAATGTCAATGCCGCGCGTGATGTATGCGTGTCCTCATTGTTAAACGTGTATTGTAGTTTTGGAAATAAATTAGTATTATTAGAAGAAGACTATGTCGATCAGAAATGAGGAGATCCGCAGGAGAACCAAGGTAACCGACATAGCCCGAAGAATTGCCAAACTTAAGTGGCAGTGGGCAGGACACATTGCTCGCAGAACAGATGGCCGATGGGGCCGAAAGTTTCTGGAGTGGCGATCGCGAACCGAAAGACGTAGCGTTGGAAGGCCTCCCACAAAGTGGTCCGACGACCTTGTGAAGGCCGTCGGAACAAGTTGGATGCGAGAAGCACAGAACCGGTCAAAGTGGAGGTGCTTGGGGGAGCCCTATGTCCAGCAGTGGACTTCTTTCGGCTGAAATGATGATTATGATGATTAGAAGAAGACACTGCTGCACATTCAGTCTAATAATTACTTAAGGTCTAAGGGCTGATTTTTCCATGGCCAGATAAGTTTTATTCGAGGAATTAAATTGACGCTTGACAGTTTTTGTATGAAATAACTGTCAAAATTTCATAATTATTCCTCGAATTAAGTTAGCCGATTGATAAATCAGCCCTAAGACATGCAAATCTGTTCCCATTTGCGATGGGAACAGATTTGCATGTCTTACGTCCTATTCGCGGGGATCTTTTGCGATGGGTAGTCATATTTATTTAAACCGTCACAAGCTGTCGTTCTAGGAGGTTACCATTCCAACTTTATTGAAATCCCTAGCGGTGTTCCCCAGGGATCTCATTTGGGTCCTCTTTTTTACAACGCATACCTATTTGACATCACTGATTCCAGTACTACTGGATAGTGAATATCGAGATAATAAGTAGTCTATAAGTTAATACAGGGTGTCAGCTACCTCCATATAAAATTTTATCAAAATTGGTCCAGCCGTTTGAGCGTGAAGAAGTAACAAACATAAACACACAGATACACTCACAAACTTTCGCCTTTATAATATTAGTGTGATAAGGATATGGATTAATATAGTCTATTATATTTATAGTTTCGTGTCTGAATCCATGGTAACAGGCTATCCTTGTTGTCCCTGCCATGCCATCCTGTATAGGAAAAATACACTTTGTTCGTCTAAATATACCTAATAAAGCCAGTAAAAGCCACCGTCGCGTCGGCCAAAATATGAAGTCTTTCTTATTAGCGGGAGCCTATAGTAGCGTGTTCATAGTGAAAGGAAATTATCATAATTATAATTATAATTTTTGGATATTTTTCCATAATATTCTCAACTCTTAGACTGTATTTATCATTTTTTGTTTATCTTTTTTATTTATTTTTGCATGCCTGTTTAGTTTTATCATTAACACTTATGTAATTTTATTGTAACTATCACATTATAAGCGCACATTGCATTAATTTTATAACTTTTTAACCGACTTCTAAAAACGAGGAGGTTCTCATTTTGGATGTTTAATTTTTTTTTTATCTGTATAATATGTGGAAAATGTCGTGGGTTTATACATTTACTCACTCTGTAGCACATATTATATGTAATGTGCAACCGTTTCTTTTCCTAAATAAATAAAATAAAATAATCTTCTTTCTTTTTTCCAGCCGACGAATGCCGTACTCATGAACATTGCCATGTGGGGAATCGCCATTGCTACTGCAAGCAACAGCGTGACGGCGTCAAGCGATGCGATTGCATAGGCTTCTTAGACTTCTATCAAATTATCTAGAGGAACCCTCACGAACAAAGATCTAAAGTATAGAAAATGTTACCGATATCTGAAGTACACCCGAATCCTACTAATCCATACTAATATTATAAATTCGAAAGTAACTCTGTCTGTCAGTCTGCATGTTACCTTTTCACACCTAAACCACTGAACGGATTTCGATAAAATTTGGCAGAGGAATAGATTGCATCCCGTGGAAAGACATAGGACAGTTTTTATCGACATACTTCACGGGCAAAGCCACGGTCGGAAGCTAGTATTATATGTATAAATGTGAAAGTTTGTGAAGATGTTTGGATGTTTGCTACTAAATCACGCATAAACCGTTGAACAGATTTAGATGTAATTTGGTATAGAAATAGTTTGAGTTCCAGGCTTTCCCGGGACTCGAACTGTCTCTATAACAAATTACCAAAACTATCCTTTGTTCTTTGACATAGGATAGTTTTTAATCTCGATATTTCCACGAGATCGCAACTTACGTGGGTGAAATCGCGGGACGCTGCTAGTATAATAATAAAAACAAATGTTCTTTTTTATTGACATTTTTATATGTGCAAAAAATTACACAATAATTATACGGTGATATGTAATTGCCAGTGGCATGCCATAAGTTGAAGCAGTTGAAGGAAACACAAAAGATTCACCACAGGTGCTCAACCTTATTTTGCCCATCGCCCAGTTTAAGAACTGTTTTTTTTTCTAGAGCCTCCCCTTTTTATGCTATCTGTCGCGAATCAGGAACAGGTATTGCCACGGTTATATTTAAAAGTATAATATTATTTAGTAAGATAGGTTAAATAATTTACTCTGGGTCTTCTACTGCTGCCCTGAAAGTCTCAAACGCTCACGACATTACACGATGCAAGTTATTTATTGCTTCACAGACTAGAAAGCACTAGCAGACTAGAAGCAGGATGCAAGTTTCTAGTCTGTGACCCTGTGTGAGCCTTTAAAGGTGATCAGTTGGATAACTGATCGCCTTTAAAGGCTGATTATATTTGCACTCATTACGTAGCGCGTTAAATCCCTTAACGTCTATACGTGACACTTCACAACGAAAAACTGTCACCATTAGACTGGCGTTTGGACACCTAACTTGCTAACAAAACGCGCTATACCTATAATTAACGCAAATATAAATCTATGCATCTATACATTACATGCTACATATATACAAATAAATAAAATTGAACTGTCTTTTTTTGTCAAAATAATAGCTTTTTACTCATTATGAAAGTTTATACGGTTATACTTATAAAAAAATGTTTTTATGTTTTTTTCATGTCTGTTTGTTCCAGCTAATCTCCGAAACGGTTGGACCTATTTTGACGGGAGTTTCAGTGGTAGATAGCTGATGTTATAACTATGGAGTGACTTATGTTATGTTTTACTACTTTTAGAAAAATAATAAGGGTTCTGCGCAAAAAAAACCCCATGGAATCCAATTTGTTTTCCAACATGAAATCGCGGGCACACCTAGTTAACCATAAAAATGTCTCCTCATAAAAATACGTCAAAACTTCTTCGATGTCATCGATATACCGCAGTCTAGTTGAACCCTAACCGCGCTAGCTAATCCAATTTCAATTTTAATCTAGATAAAAGTTGGACGCATATAGAATCAATTTAAATACTAATAACATGTTTTTTGCTCATATAAATACCGGTGGCAAAACTCGTGTTGGTACCTACTCTACTGTTAGTAGATACGCTGTTCATCATGAGGTTTTTGTTAGTCGTTTTGTTGTTCACCGCCGTCGTTCTGGTTTCTGATGTTGCTGCTTTTAATCTATTATCGGTTGACCCTCGGGCTACCTCACGTAAGTATCTATCGAAAGTGTTTAGTTTAGTGGTCGCAAAGGATTACTACTGAAACGAAGACTGACCAGCCAGTGTTTTTCCGTTTTCTATCACGAAATTCTAAGTAGCAGTCTAGACCTTGCATTAAAATTGGTGCCAGGGTAATGGCAATAGTAATTATGAGATTATCAACATAGCAATGGAGAGGGCTATGCTTGGAGTTTCCCTGCGTGCTCGAATCAGGAATGAGGAGATCCGCAGGAGAACCAAGGTAACTAACATAGCCCGAAGAATTGCCAGACTTAAGTGGCAGTGAGCAAGGCACATTGTTCGCAGAACAGATGGCCGATGGGGCCGACAGGTTCTGGAGTGGCGACCGCGTACCGGAAGACGTAGCGTTGGAAGGCCTCCCACAAGGTGGTGCGACGACCTTGTGAAGGCCGCAGGAACCCGTTGGGTGCGAGATGCACAGAACCGGTCGAAGTGGAGGTGCTTGGGGGAGGCCTATGTCCAGCAGTGGACGTCTTTCGGCTGAAATGCTGATGATGTGATGATCAACATAGCGAAATTATGTGAGACTTCGCTGCTTACTCCTTGTTACCTTTTTGGGGACAAAATTGGGAAGACCCAGGTCTAAAAAACCGTGATAAAGAATTGTGTTGCATATCTGCTGAACATTCACAGTAGCTCAAACTTATTGCCGGTCACTTCTAGTGAATTAGCGATTTGACGAGATAATCGGAATTTTGTGTTCAACGTCTAGTATGAAAATGTTTCTGGCACATGAGAATTAAACACAATGTTGTCTCTGAAGCTTGCATCAAGTAGAAGATAAATTATTCTTTAAAAAAATAGTTAATTATTTATGTTGATCACAAACTGAGTATTTTACCTACCTATAAGAATATTGCTTATAAGTTGAATAAGTACATTTATCTACACCCATGCTATAAATCCTCTATAAAAGTTTCTGAAACAGTTAGCTTATTGCCAACATTAAAACAATGTGTCATAGTAACCATAATATCATCCAAACGAGTGTTATAATGTTGTACTAAATTTCATTATGAAACTCCTTTCAAAAAAAGAACATTGTTATGCACGCGCGTTTCACTACCATAGTGCCGTAATTAAAAAAAATAACTTATAGGTTATTCGAATTCACGAAGTATCCCGCCGGCCGCCATTTTTGTTCGATATTAGTATTGGAAAAAACTGAGAATCTTTTATAGAGGACTAGCTTCCGCCCGCGGCTTCGCACGCGAGGTATGCCGATAAAAACTATCCTATGTCCTTTCCCAGGATGCAATCTATCTCTCTGCCTTTTATTGAAATCCGTTCAGTGATTTAGGCGTGAAAAGGTAACATACAGACAGACAGACAGAGTTACTTTCGAATTTATAGTATATTATGGGTGTAGATAAAGTCTTGTATGCAACTGTACATAATTAGGTATTAAAACACTCATGTGATACTATTATCACATGAGTGTTTTAATACCCCTTATTATACAACAGTTGCATAATAGTAGATTATTAAACAAGGGCTGTATGACATCAATTGCATACGAGGTTTTTGGCGCCTGAGCGAAGCGAAGGCGCTAATTAACCCGAGTATGCAATTGATGCTTACGCCCGAGATAAATACTCTGCTTTACATATCGATTGTGAGGTAAGTAAACAACAAGACAGCAGGTTTCAATGAACATTTATTAAGAAGAAAAAAATGTGTATTTAATTAAAATTAATAGTAAAATTATTACAATTTGTAAGAGATATGGTCACGTTCTTTTTAGGTATATTTATAGTTTGAATATGAGTTTGTGATGATAAGACTTGAGTTTGAGTGACTTGAGGTTCGCCCTTTCTTTAATAAAATCGGGCGTTAGATCTATGTCTTCGTCACTAGACATGTTTAAAACTTTTGAAAAAGAATTCAAACAAGAAAATTAATTATTTTCGCGATGCTTTCGCGCCTACTAGTAGACTGCCTTTTTTTTTTCACGCACGCAAGCGCGTCAAATCTTGCTGGCCAGTTTGATTTTTAAATCGATTCCATCTAACATACGATGTGGAAACAAATAGTTCCATATTTAAAATAAAATCTTTATAAAATAAATTGTCTAGATTCCGATTCGAGTAATTAATCGATACCGAGAAAAAAAAAATTAACTTTTTAAAAATATTCTTCGTGCAGTATGAGTATGACAGTTCTTTTTTCAAATTCCAAAACCTATGCTGTAATGATAGTCATACACCCCGGCATTCAGGGGTGTAAGGGTGTACTTACAGAGCAAGAGATATGTAAATAACTATTATTCACTTAGGTTTTTATTTTACAGCCCCACAAGCCTACAACCTCTGCAGCGCTCACTCGGACTGCCGATATTTTACTGATGACTGCTTTTGCGGCCTAGGGACTGACGGCCTCAAGCATTGCTACTGCATAGGAACACTGCCATCTCCAATATCACGGCCGTAATGCTTAGAGAAGGGCGCCCTTCCTTAAGCTGAGATTAATAAGAGATAAGATCATTTATTTGTCTAAAACACCCTTTCAAAAAAAGAACATTGTGATGCACACGCGTTTCACTTCCACAGCGCCGTAATTAAAAAAAAAGAACTTATGTATAGAAAACAATACGTAAACCGACACGGTAAACGTTAACTAGCATGTACTCGACTTAGGCGGTTCTCTAGTTCCGGTTTGCGGTGCCGTGGTTTTTAGCTTTGACTGTAGACCGCACGGAGATGCGGTGCTAGTGTGTATATGCTATACCCTGCGATTTTTGTATACAAAACAAGATTATACAGTCAAAGTTAAAAACCGCAGCACCGCATACCGGAGGATAGGTATGTGTCCCATCTTGCTTTGTTGTTTCAAAGTTTTGCGACTGTGACAGGAATAATGCTTAGCCAAAGTACGAAAAAAAGAAAAAAGAAACGTTTACGTCGACCTAAACGTCGGTTAAACACACAGTTGTTACACAAATTGTTTTTTTTTTATTTTATTTTTTAAATGCACAGTTAATACAAGCTTGCCAAATTGTATTTTTTATATTTACTATTTACCGTCGTTCTTTCATGGGTGTTAGATAAACAATAAATAAAATGATCATTTTATTTATTTCTTTTACCATTTATGTACACATGTCACAGACAAGAAAAAAAAACAGAACAGAAACAAATAGGTACAAAGGTGATGCTTATATGCTGTTGTGTGTTGGTTTTTATTAAATTATTTTATCTTTCTTACGCCCCCTTTGGGACTAACTACTGGATATTGGATAGTCGGCATCGATCGATCGATGGACCGCGGTTTGGTTGTATCCTCATACAGATATCAAAATATGAGATAAGATTAAGTATACAATACTCATTAGAATGAGCGTTGTTTTTTTTTTTTATATTCCGTCGCGTAAAAGCTGCGCAAATGTTACAGGCAGCTTTATTCTAAGTCCAGTGACCTTTGCATCAGTTGGTATAGGTATAAATAGTAAGAGTTGCTTTAGTGAGCAAATTCACAACCAGTGAGCAACCTACGGCAATTTACCGTGCTAAAGCCATTTCAGACAACTGTCATAGAATGACAGTTGTGATTTGAATAAACGGACAATTTAAGTGGGTAGTCAGTTGACTACGCGCCTGTTTGAAGGAGCCTTAAAACTAAGTTCAAATACGGTTGTCAGTGCTCTTAATTGTTGTCATATTATAAGTAAACCCACGATTTAGTTTAACTAATTATGGCAAAATTGTTATGCCCTGACTGCCGCAATAATTTCAGTAAATTTATCCTGAAGTTCATAAACGGTTTGAAATACGAGTGAGTGTGCCCAAGAACTCCACGACCTCATTCCACCGGCCCCCTTTTACCATTGGACATCCAGACGCACTGCAAGTTACCATCCCTACCTAGTTGCTATTCCACCAATTCGCACTAAGCGTTTTCAAATGTCCTTTATAATGCGAACAGCAAAAGAGTGGAACTCTCTACCTGCGTTTGTGTTTCCGAGTGCATACAACCCGAATCTCTTCAAAGTAAGAGTGAACAGGCTTCTTCTGGGTGACCTCACTCCATCGTAGATTTTGTCTCTGTCATCTCTGACCTAGACTAGAGTCAAGAGCAAACCCATATCAAATAAAAAATTAAACAAACGACCCAATTTTTATCAGTAAATTACTACGAGTAACCAATCTCAAACGTTCACCTATAAATTCACAGGCACGGTGATTTATGACTTTTATAAAACGTTGTTAGACTGATCACAGATAATTTGTAACTAAACAATAGCTGTTTGTGTATGTGAATTTAAATGTTTGTAAACGCACCCACGATACAGGAGTAATTCCTAGTGTGGGGCAACGTTTTTGTAAAAAAAAAAAAAATATTGTCACTATTGTGGAGAAGCAACCTTTGTTGACCTAGGTATAGAACCCTTAAATTATTTTTGTCTCACTGGTTAGGTGAAGTAATGGGACCATTCTTCCTTGAAGAGGCTACAGAACAGGTCCTGGTGTTACTGTGCAAATCGCAGGGCCGCATTAATGTTAAGTACTTATTATTTAATTTTTATTTCATCAAATCGATCAATGAGATCTAGAAAACAAGTAGTTCTAATAAGACGCCACCAGAAACTATGCAGCACGAAACATAATCGAAACTTTGAGAGGATTGTTTTCGAAACAACAACAAATTCACCAGATACGTCAGGTCCTGACTTTTTCTGTCGGGTTATCTAAAGGGCAGTGAAATACCAAATAAAGTATGCGAAAATTTTTTAAAAAACACGGTGAAAAGCGATCATTTTTTCAACCAGCTTAAAGGTGGAGATTTGGCGTATGTTATTTTTCATACAAAATTACCAAGCCTGTATTAAAAAATTATGGAAAAATATCTGGTAATTTTTCTTTGTAATTAAAATAATCTTAATTAAGAGTTGTTAACTGCGAATTGGCCACCCTTACCTAAATTTGCATGAATAATTAATTTATAATTGGTTCCTTATACCAGTAAGCAGTACCTATAAATATCAATGGAAATCAATATGTTGCCAATATAGCATTTGTTTGTCTTCAGTCATCATGAAGTTCTTACAAGTCGCGCTGTTGTTTACATTCGTTATACTGCTGGCTAATGCAGATACTCAGCGAGGTCCAGTTTGTAAGTGTTTTTACTGTACCCGAATAGTGATAAAAATAAATTGTTTTCGACTTGGATATACTAGCAGATAACGCCTGCCTGATGTTTAGGTGGACCCTGTCATATCTGACCGAACTATGTGGTTAGTGAAATGACAGACGATCACTCTTGGCCTAGCCCTGGCAGCTGAGTCAAGTGCATATTGTGGTCGGTTGCAGTCGAACCGGACGATAGCTCTTGGTAGGACTGACACTGTCAGACTTTCGGGGTTCTGACTACCCCGTAACGACTGTCAAATATCGACCGCGCCTAGCGTAGTTTGCATTCCGGACCAATTGACCTGTGCAGCTTCACTCGAACAATGTTTTTTTCTGGTTGTGGGGGGGCCCACGAGCCTCTACGACGATTCCGCTTCTGGGTCTGGTTGCAGTATTTATATAGATTTTCGGAATAGTATTGTATCTACAAAAGAAATAAAGATCTTTAGCGATTTAATTTTAGTTTCTAGGAGTTGATAAGAATCAGATTTTTTTGCATTATATTTTTTTGGTATTATATTTTAGTTTATCATCTATTTCTTTCTTTCTCTATACAGAGTGGAAGGTCATCGACGCGCAACCTGTCACCAGGATTCAGTACATGATTCTGAATTTTTGTTAGTTATTAAAAAAAAAAGCTGTTCCATACATTTTGACCGCGTAGGTATTGCACTTTTCTACGAAATAATTGATTTCTTTTTTTTTGACAACCGACCACAAATGTCTCCGCTAGGGGTCTAGAAACAAATGCTAAATTCATGGTTGTAAGTAGTTTTCGCGTCCATGTATACCACCCGATATTATGAATTACAGAAACGTATGTAGAAACTTGACATAAGGTGACAACGGGCGGTCCTATCGCTAAAAGCGATAACAAGCGTAGTTTCAGGTTTAACCCTAATTAGCCTATAATTTTCCCATTGCTGGGACACAGGCCTCCTTTCTGTGTGAGGGAGTGGGCCGTAATCCATCACGCGGGCCCAGTGCGGGTTGGTGGATGTCACATGTCTTCGAATTTTTGGTTCTAGGACATGCCGGTTTCCTCACGATGTTTTCCTTCACCATTTTGAGAGCAGTGGTGATGAAATTATTTATTCGAAGTAACGCGCCTGCCTGGGTTCAAACCCACGACCTACAACTCGTAAGTCTGGGCCTTTGGGCTGCCAGTGCTCTCATTAATAACTAATTGAATGCATATTTACCAATTTTCCAGTAAAGTACTGTATGGCAAACAGCGACTGTTATCTGGAAAACGTCGACTGTTATTGTATTGGAAAGGGACTATACTACCCCGGTGAATGTGAATGCACTGGACTTCTTACACACCCCCCTTACGGTCACCGGAGACCTGGATCCGGGCAGATTTGGAAGTAAACACATCTATGTATAGCGGACCATGAGAGATTTTTCATTTCTACACATTTTTCAACGCATTGATTGTTGGAGACTAAAATAAAATCAAAAGAAATTAATAAAACACTTAAAAGAAAATGAATTTATCTGCACTGGAATAATAAATAAGTGCACTGGATTAATTACTTCTTTTATTGTTTTACTTCCAATTAACATAGGTACCTAAAAAGTGTGAAGTATTATTAAGTGTGCATACACACGAGCGAAACGCGTCAATAGCAGCGGCAACGTAACTGCAGCCGTCGACATCAGGGATCATGCCGATCGTGAATTTGAGTATTTGAGGCCACCGTAGGCGCGGGCTTGCGGACGGAGTGTAATGGGTAGCTCACCGTTCGATCAGGACCAGACCAGTGCCGGACGGCGCGTACGTGTTTCACGCGCGCCTCAAAGAAATGTCAGCATCATGTGAAGGGGCCCGTCAGGGCCGAAGCCTGCCGGGTCAGCAATGCGGTGTTTAATATCGAAAGTCGGTGTCAAAAAACGAAAATACAGAACCAACGACACCGACTTCCGAAATTAAAGTTATTTTTCACTTTGTAGTGTTTTTTTTGGAAGTCGGTGGTATTTTTTTATTCCCTGTTTACGAAGAATACACTAGCTCTTTTTGAATAGATGTGATAAAAAATAATATAAATGCTTACAATGTAATACATAATGAAACTTGGCCCATGTTAATATGTATATATAATTTAAGTCTCCAACGAGCTCTTTGTTAAGGAAAGGCGAGATTGACGCTAAGTCTTCGCAGTCTGGGATCTGTTTTCCCTTGGACGTGATGCAGGATTCTGCGCGGCTCCCAGCGTCTTCTTGCTCCTGAACCTGCTCTTATACATAGTTTATAGAATATATAATATTTAAAATAACCATAATTACCTTGGCGGCGAGTTAAAAACCACAGGTTGGCAGTAGGTACATGAGCCACCAGCATCACGAACGTGAACAGCGGCGAGACTTGCAATAATTTTATGATGATAAACAGTAACACTGCTGAGCCAGTGAAATGTGAAGAATGTGAGAGTGTGTGTGTGAGTGTGTATGAGTGTGTGTGTGTGTGTGTGAGTGTGTGAATGTGAATGTGAAGTGAGTGTGTGTGAAGTGCATACTTCTTGCATTTAGCAGCTATGTATAGTTAAAGTTATTATCCTATGGAAAATTGAATTAATTTGTGTCCATAGTAAATGCTTCAATAAATTAGATTGGTTAAGCTCCTTTTCCACGAGGCAGTTTTCTTTATTACAAGAAAATTTCACAATAATTGCCCTTCAAAATTGATAGTATACTCGTATGGCAACCGTTAATAATTGCAATGTTATGCCATGGCAAACAATTGTACCAGATTATTGCTTTCAACATTTTCTAATGTGTTCCTTAAAGTACTTACTAGTAACAATTCGGAGTTGATCAATTCCGAACAAATATTTCTCGAAAAGTAGAAAAGATAAGTCACAGTACAAATAAATCGTAGAAATATCTCAAAAATTGACGGATTTGTAAGCGTTTTAAAGTCTATGCTAGACAGAGACAACACCTGCCGTGTCAGCGAGATTCTCCGAAAGGGTTACCGCTGGCTCGGAACATAAAGGGATAAGGAAGGAACACGGGTGGGTTTTAGTCAGTAAGAGTCTGACACTCCCTTCCGCTCCACCCAGAGCGGGAGGGGACATTTTTGATGATTTTCCATCCTCAAAAAAAAAAAACAGACAGAGACATCACTTTTACGAGGTGACGTAACGTCACAGGAAGGCCATAATAACTTTACGCCATTTAACACAAAGTTTTTTTGTTTTTTTACAAAGTATACATATTTTTTGTTGAATTGACGAAAAACTTCAAAGCAGGAGTGTTCAGAATCATGGCCTGAATCGTTGGAAACAGGTAACGCGTTGATGTCCCAGCCACCATGTACAGAAATGACATGCCAGCACATCAAGCTACCAGAAACTGTCAAGTTTTTCTAATAAACTTTGAACCTAATGCTTTATAGCAATAAAGTTGAAAATCTATTGAAGAAATTAGACAGATTGTAGTAGGTTGATCTGGCGTCTGTACAATGTTACATTTCTGATTTCACATTATATTATCATATTCTGTTCATCCCTGCAGCGTTACCTCTGCTGTGAAGAGCGTTAACGCCCTAGCATTTCATACAAACTTTGAAGCTCTTGTTTTTCGAAATGAATAAACCGATTTTAATAAAACTATGTAGGTTGTATCCTACTTTATGCGTATGAAGTCTAAAAAGTTCCTTAAGAACATTTTCGAAAAATAGTGTTACAGCCAAATTAGACCGATTTTAAATTTTCACAGAATCAGAGATTTCTAGTTATTTTTTTTTAATAAGACATTTCAAAAATGTTCTTAAGTAATTTTTTAGACCTTTGTATCCTGCTTATGCGTATGAAGTTCATTCATTTCGAAAAATAAGGGCTGGAAGGTTTGTATGTAATACCGTTCGGCGTAAACTTGTCCGTAGAGCAGAAGTGCAGGTGCGAAAATATACCAAGATCTTTATGTGAGCAAATGGAACGCGACTTGGTTCAGGATGAAATTAAACTAACTAACGAAACTTTATAGACGTAATGGTGTGACAGGACGAAGGAACTATGAAAAATATAAAACAGCTAAGTTGCGTTTTTGAAGAGAAAACTTTCTTAGTCGCGTTGGGCATTTTTTGAGATGGGAAAAACTATTGGATTCGCGCCACTGTTACTGTAACCGACACCGCTTCGGATGTGTTCGGCTGTTCTCGGGATGTATTCGGTTTTAATGTATATCCGATATGTTAGTGAGTGATGGCAAAGTATTCTGTTTGTGTTTTATTTCACTTCTGTCGGCACTCCCAGAGTGCCACTTTTTATATATTTTTTTAATGATTTTGTCTACATCCATATATCATATCTGCGAAGTTTCTTTTATATAGTTTAACCCAGAGATTCTGCGAAAAAAGAAAACTAAATGACAAACACCCATAATACAATTGTTATTAGTCATTCATTTATTGTGAAATTCAAATAGGTAGGTATAGGTTTCATATAATCATGATTAAGTAGGTAATTTTTCATCTTTATGTCCAGATCTTATCCAAATCTTAACCGATCGGTACCTCTTCGATTCAACAGTCTGCACTCCCTGCGCCCGTCCCATAAAGTTTCGCATGTAAAACCTGGGTCTAAGCAGTCACTGACGGTCTCGCAAGGAATTCCATCACCTGAGAAATTAATATTATTAATTAATTAGCGCTAAACCTTAAAAAACTGTTAAAAATCGGCTACTGAATCGGTTGAATGCAATTCAGGGTTCAATAAAATAAAAATTTTGCGTAGTAAAATTAGGGTTCGTTTCAGTCCTTTCCACTAGTTAGTTGGGTCTCGGATCCGTTTTTTTAATGGATGTCTAATTAGTGACATTGGGTTAAAACTGGGAACGTGCCGTATGTTAGTTCACGAATACTTACAATGAGAACCGACAAGTCACTGCGCGCGTTATACAATATAGAACTTGTGATATCTACATTTCAGTGAGATAATAATATTATGTAACAAAATACGTATGTCATAAACGTCCTCCGGACCGTATTTCGGTTTCGGCCATGGCGGCGAATCTTAACGAAGATTAGCCTACGGCGCAGGAGATATTATAGTGCATAATTAGTGTGTGTCCAGACACAGGAGCACTCTCTCTCTTCTCTCACTCTCATATTCCGATTGGACGGCAATCTGACACGACTGTAAAGAGATCAGTCGCAGGACCAACAGCTTTAAGGCTCCTTCAAACAGGCGCGATACGCGATATAATCGCGCACGACACAAAGGCACCGCTCGTTGCGCGACTTGCGGTGCCTTTGTGTTGCGTGCGATTTTATCGCGTGTTGCGCCTGTTTGTAGGAGCCTTAAAGGTACACTGCCAACTTCCAAACTTGATGGCACGGTTGGCGCAGTGGTTAAGCGATTGACTGCTGCGCTGCGTGTCGCGGGTTCGATTCTTGCACGGAACAAATACTTGTATGACCTACAAGTAGTTGTTCCGGGTCTGGCTGTTTGTGTATGGGAGTTTAAATGTTTATAACGCACCCACAATACAGGAATAATTCCTAGTTCGGGGCAACGTTTAAAAAAAAACACTTTGGACTGCATTTGAGAAATTCCTGATAGGCAAGCCCAATAATAGTGCCCTACCTGGGAATGGAACCACGCTCAGGGTCGCATTCGCGACCACGACACCAACGGAGCAGTTACGTACAATGCGTGCCACGAAAGATGAGACTTGACCCCGCCTCCCCCGCTCTTTCCGCCGCCCCTATGACGTCCGGTCCCGTCCCGCACTCAGACCTCATACCGCTAAAGATACCTAAAATCGTGTTCTGCGCAAGTCACACCACGTGGTGTGTCAAGTCTCATCTTTTGTGGCACGCATTGTATGTCATTTGCCAAACAATGAGTAACGCTGCATCGCGATGCGCTTTGTTGTGAACCTATCATTGTAGTTTTCTTTTTTTTTAGTCTATTCTAATGATAATAATTAAAATACCCACTAGTACTTCGGCGGTTTGAAGACCTCAGATTGTACGCAGCTACATGACCCACCAGCATCACGAACGTGAACAACAGCGCGACTTGCAACAACTTCATGGTGATAAACAGTAACACTGCTGAGCTAGTGAAATGTTCCAAATATTTCTAGCGTTTAGCAACTATTTATAGTTAAAGTTATTATGCTATGGAAAATAATTGATTTGTGTCGATAGTTAAAAGATTAGTTTAGCTCCATTTACACGATGCAATTTTCTTTTACAAGGAAAATGCCCAATAATAATAATTGCCCAGTGGCAACAGCCGCGTCTTATGAGTTGTAGGCTGTAGGTTCAAACCCAGACCGGCGCTTTACTTTGTGATAATTATTTTATCACTACTGCTCTCAAAAACGGTGAAGGAAAACATCGTGAGGAAACCGGAATGTCCTTGAACCAACAAATCGAAGACATGTGACATCTACCATCCCGCACTTGGGCAGACGTGGTAGACTACGGCACACCCCCTCTCACAGAGAAGAGCCCTTTGTCCCAGCAGTTTGAACATTAAAGGCTGATTATGATGATGAATAATTAAACTGTTTACACACGGACGATAACCACGAAATGAAATGCAAATCTTAACACGAAATAATTACAAATAATAACCAAAAAGCTAAGAAGGCAATTATGTTTAGGAGATTATAATTTCTTGGAATAGGGTTTATTTCAAAAATAAACATTAATAACTTATTTTAAAGATATTACAGAAAATAACATTTTACAAAAAAAGAAAAACAGACTTCCAAAAAAAACAACTTATTTTTTTTTGTTAAAGTAGATTGCATCGTGCTCATGGAGCTTTTTTTTTTGGATGGGAAATCATCAAATGACCCCTCCCGCTCTGGGTGGAGCGGAAGGGAGTGTCAGACTTTTACTGACTAAAACCCACCCGTGTTACTTCCTTCGCCCTTTATGTTCCGGGCCAGCGGTAACCCTTTCGGACAATCCCGCTGACCCGGCAGGCTTCGGCCCTGACGGGCCCCTTCGGTTGATGCTGACATCTCTTTGAAGCGCGCGTGGAACACGTACGCGCCGTCGGGCACGGGCCTGGTCCTGGTCCTGATCGGACGGTGAGCTACCCATTACTCTCCGCCCGCACCCGCAGGCCCGCGCCTACGGTGGCCGGGAGTCGTCGCGCGGCTCCCGACGCCCGGAGCGTCTCCCGCAGCGGTTGGGACGGGAGGCTCTCTCCCTCAGCCGTCCCGCCGCCTCCTTCGCTAGCATGACTGCTTCGCAGAAGGAGGCGACTGCCCCCACTCCCTCTCGCCCCGGACCATGGCTTGAACCAGGCCCGGACGCGACCCCCCCGGTGGGTTCCCGCATTGTCGAGGCGGGGGGGGTCAGTAGCCGTGGCTTGGACACCCACGGTGAAGCGAAGGGGTTATCATTTCTTCTGTATGCGTTCAGAATAGCTCTAATATTTATTACACAGGGTCAAATTTCATTAGCTAGCGAAACTTCGCAGACCTGTTGGTTTAAATTTAAAATAAAAAAAAAAGAATTTGTACAAATTTTATTTATTTTATTTTTATTTTTTCAAGTAACTATACTACCTACGGTCATTGACCCCAATACAAAAAGTCATACATTTTTTTATAGATATCGATTCCCATTAAGTCTGAGGAGTTCTGAATTCGTGGCGAAGGATCTACACAAGCTGCCTCCCACGTTAGACCACGTAGACGTCACCAAGCTGCTGAAGGACATTACATTCCTGAAGCAAAGTAATTCGATGCAGCATAAGCTGGAGGTGTCCAACAACACCATCAGTGATCTACGGGCAGAAGTAGTGCTCTTGCGCAATTTCTGCAAGTAGGTCACCTAAAGACGCCGTAAATGTGAACATGCGTCGCGGGGCACAAAACGCTTCCATCTGCAGTTTCGAGTCGGCGGGCTCGAATGCGTCACCAACTGCCGAGAATGCATGCATTGCAACGCGTGCCGTGGCCGTCCCTGCCTCGACACAGGTGGAGACAACGACATGTATACGTTCGTCGACCTCCAAACGAGCCTACGCAGCAATAGTAGCTGCTAACAAGCCTGCTGAGTCGCAAAACTCGCAGGTAAAACTAGCGGAAAAACCAAAGTTAACTTCAGTTGAAGACGTTTATGGCCTACCAGGGCGAGGCAAATCTTCCAGCATATCTCGAACGCTTTTTAACGCTTTGTACCACTCATAAGCACGTATTTTTGATAAAGTCGATTCACCGTAAGCCTTCTTTCTGTAACATTTTCAGTGACTTCAGACACGAAATTCCATTGGCGATGCAAAATTTAAGCCAAACTCTTTGTTCGATGTTTTTGTCCATTATGAAATTCGCAATACACACTAGACATGATCTAACTAAAAACAGCACTGTATTTAATCTAAATGAAAATTAAAATAAATGGAAAATAGTTGCGCCAATCTAACAAAAAAATAGTAAATAAAAAATTGAATTTGGAACCATAAGCAAATCATCCATTTCCGATACTTTTTTGACTGAATGTCATACAGATCCCATAAAAACATTTTCATGTAAAATGTTGCCAAGACATTGGCTCGCGCTATCAAAAAGTTATCAGAAGGCCAATTCTCGTAATTCAAAGCATTCAAAATCTAGTCGCAGGCTTATCATTCTTTTACCTGTAATTCATGTTATTTAAGTTTTTTCTGTAGATTTTTATCTCTTGAATCTTTGTTTACCTTTGTAATGTCAGTTAGTGACAGGCCTAGTTTTATTTTTAATTTAATACTGGAGCTAGTTGTAGGTCGTATAGGTAAATCACATCGACCTCATTATCTTTTCTTCTTAAAATGTTCTAGAAATTCTTTTCAAATGATAAAAAGTCGATGACAGGAGCCTGGTGGTGGATTTGGTCAGTCTATGTTGGGAGCACAGCTCGGCCACAAGTTCGGGAAAATTAAGAGTGATCTTGGAGGGCAGTTTCCCTCCTCTACGGCTGAAGCGACGTTGAAGACGCCGTAGCAAGGCGTCTCCACACCTGGGCTCTTTGGGCTGCACGAGCCTCAGGGGAAGACTGGTGTTCTTCGGCCCTCCTCTCGACCCTCATCCACGGCCTGAAGACGACGGAGGTCCTTCGGCCCTCCTCTCGACCCTCATCCACGGCCTGAAGACGTCGGAGGTCCTTCGACCCTCCTCTCGACCCTCATCCACGGCCTGAAAACGTCGGATGTCCTTCGGCCCTCCTCTACGGGCTGAAGCTGTTGTCCCTCGGCCACTAGCAGACCAGAGGCCCGCCTTTCTCCAGTGCCTCATTTTCATTCACCTGGCTTAATTTAGTTCCTCTAGCTCCAAGTAGGTAGGCCTAGGCTACCTAATAATAAACTCTTATAACTCGTTCTCTTATTTCTTTTAACAGTGCTCCCCTCCAGACTGAAAGTTAGGTAGGTGAGTGCTCTGTGTGACCTTACAATTCCGACTCTAACCAGGAATTTGTAACGTTACACTACTCTATAACAGAAAAGTAATGGACAGTGAATAAATTTTTCACCTTACATCCATAGTTAATAGGTAATACGGGCTGGTGTCCGCAACTAAATTTATGTATAATAAATATAATATGTATACTGTATGTATTTTATAATTTTAAAATCTATTCTAACGAGCCTAAAACCCGATTGCAATCAGTAAAAATTCGTGATATTAGTTACAAAATGTTATCTATATAATGTCTTTTGATGGAAGTGTCCCTTCCCAAATAGCAGAATAACTATTAAAAAATGGAAAAAAATGACGAAATGACGGAATGATTAATTGTGAGATGGTCTGAAGTTCGCCGGGTTAGCTAGTTTATTATAAAATTCAGATATCGGCGAAAGCATACAATTATGATTAATTAATTTTTTCATCCATTCTTTGTCCAAATCTTATCCAACCCGCCTTCTCTTCTTATAATAATGATGAATTTGCAACGCAGATGTCCATCTGGTCGTGGTACGCAGCGATATAGCGGTCGTCGGCAATCGCTGTCAGTCGTGCAGGTAATTTCATCATCTGAAAAATCAATATTATTCATTAATTAGCGCAAACCGTTTATTTAGTTACCGAAGAGCTTGAATGAAATTTAGGGTCCAATTGAGGGGAATGATGATAAATAATATTGACATCTGTACTTAAATTAGTTCAAAAAACGCTTTTACACTTAAAAACTAAATTATGTGTTTAAAACTGATGAGTTCGGACTTCCTAACCTGTCTACTCTGAGATAAACAAACAAACAAACTCAGAGGTCACAGTCTCTTTAAAAATTCAGACATAATTTTGGCCAGGCCATATGAGGACCACGCAGGTTTATGTCCGAGATGTTCTGAGAAAAGAATCATTCCAGTCAGTGCACGCATTTGTCAGTAACAAAAAATAAAAGAAAGGACATTTGGGTAGGCCGCATAAATCAATCTGTCAGATTATCATTAAAAACTGCAAAAGAGAAAAAAAAATATGACTTGCATAGTAAATATTTATGTCATTGTGTATAATTCTAAAAATCATCAAATGTTAAAATAATCATCAATGTAAAAAAAAAAACAAATAAAAATAATTGCAAAAAATAAACAACAATCAGTGTGCAAAAATTGGTGCAAATCAAGTACACTAAATGGGCTGTCTCTATGTTAGTTAAATTACGTTTATTTCTAGCTTTTTTCACAACTTATTTACATTTGGGCCCCACTGAAGCTTTGCATGCAAAGCCCTAGTGTAGTAATACTGTGCTAGCTTCAGGATTCAAGTCTTCGCCTTTTATGACCATATTAGTTTTCATCTGCCTAACGTGAAATAGCGTAAACGTAATGCATTTGTTGTTTTTTTTGTTTTATTAGAAAGTAAATTATGAACATTAAACCAGGTAATTACTTTTGAGAACACGATATCTATATCGTCAGTACCTAACCACAAATCTTACGTATTCAAAGTTGGATCTATTTCAGCCTGTTTACACTTGATGGGTGTCAAGTCAGTTATTTTAAAGGATGTCAAATAACATTTGGTTGGTGGCTGACATGCCACTAGCAGTGGGAACGAGCTGTATGGGTGCATCAGTTCACAAATACTTACGATGATAAGCGATACGTGCAGTACATGTATTATCTACTTTTATTAAGTGAGATAACAATATGTAGGATAATGCATTATGTTATAGTACGCCATACAATGCGTAAAAAAATCACTTTAGGTTGGACTCATCAACTTTATAACATTACCGTTATCGATTGTAGCAGCTACATGAGCTACCAGCATCACGAACGTGAACAACAGCGCGACTTGCAACAACTTCATGATGACAAACAGCTGAGCTAGAGAAATGTACTCAATATTTCTTGCGTTTAGCGACTATTTATAGTTAAGGTTATTAAGCTATGGAAAATTGAATTGATTTGTGTCGATAGTAAAAAATTAGTTAAGCTCTATTTACGCGATGCAATTTTCTTTTACAAGGAAAATGCACAATAATAATAATTGCCCAGTGGCAACAGCCGCGTCTTATGAGTTGTAGGCCGTAGGTTCAAACCCAGACCGGCGCTTTACTTCACATCTCGCGTCCAGCCCTAGTCCAGGCCTTGGTACGGAGTGAGAGTGCATGGGAAGCCGTCGCCTCCTTCTGCGAAGCAGTAATGCTCGCGAAGGCAGGCCCGGGTCGACGGCGCGTTGTGTTCTACGCGCGCCTCAGAGATGTCAGCATTAACTGACGGGGTCCGCTAGGGCCGATGGCTTCCAGGGCCGCGGGTTGTTCGAAAGAGATACCGTGGCCCCTGGCACAGGCAACTGAAGGAACAAGGGTGGGTTTTAGTCAGCAAAATTCTTCCTCCCGCTATAATTTCCCACACAAAAAAAAGAAAGGGGTTTCCCCCTTTCTTTTTTACTATACGGGGACAATTAAAGTTGATAAATTGATTTATTTTAAGCAAAGATTCTGAGTGCCGTATTAAGACAAGACTAATGTTACCTAATTAGTAGAGAGTATTTTTCTTTATAATAGCTCGTTTTTTGTATGTTTGTTATTTCATTTAGTTATAACATAAGAATATTTTAGTTAACTAGAGCCCTGTGGCGTAATGGATAATGCTCCTGACAACGAAACTTATATTATTAGTTTTACATAACGTCTTGCAAACGTTCTAGAACTTTCTAGGTACAGACGTGAAATCATAGCGTGAGAAAGAAATGCAATACACAACAGCAAAATTTTAGGAGTACAAACATGATTTTCTTTCATGTACAATATCGAAGCAGCCAACCAAATATTTGGTCTGTAAAATAGATAGAACTTTGTTTAAAATTTTCTGTGTGAATTACAAACGGCTGCAGTCGAGGATGCGAATCAAAACGGATGCTTATAATTTACGTGGAGTTTAATTTATAAAATGATTACAATTAAATTGGAAGAAACTAAGATGCGTGACGATTGGTCGATGAGAGAAACAAGAATGAATTTAAAAATACACAAAATAATATTCGTCATTGAAATTGTTCGATCTCACGACATCGGAATACTGAGAAGGCGAATCTCACGATGCAGATAGGATCCCATGGAAATATCTTGATAAAAAGAATCCTTTGACCTGATCCAGGTTATGATCTACTCATGTGCCAAATCCGTTCGGCCGTTTTAGCGTGAAAGCGTATCAAATAAATATACAAAAATCACATCTTTTCTATTTATAATATTAGTTTAGATAGGTAGGTACTTACAGGGCATAACCCCCACGATATTAATAATCAGCCTCATTAAACCCAACCCAATCTAGTAACAGTGCGATCTAATTAAATAAAATTATTGTCGCCTTCGCTGCGACAACGTTCAAACCAATTAAAGACTTTTCTATGGTTTTTAGTCTAAGTTAGAAATGAAAGCGGCTTTTTAAGTACTTGACAACAGATACTAGCATTACATAGAATTAATACCCTGTCTGATGTTCATTTGAAATTCTTAGCAGCGCTCAAGAGGCTTTAGTAATCTACATAATATATCAGCCACACAAAAATGTTTAGAAACCCCGCAAATGTTCTGCAGGATTTCAATTACTTAGCCGTACGGCTCAGCTTACGTGGTGGTTATGCCTGAGGACACGTCTAAAGAGAGAAAAAATATAAAATTAAATTGAAAAATGGATTTATGAATAAAAAGAAAAAATCACGTGATATTCTCAAATAATTAGCGTCCTCATCATCACCAGCCTACAGCAATTCACTTCTAGATATTATATGCCTCTCCAATTGCACACGATACTCTGGAACTCTCATCCAGCTGCTACTATTATATATATCGGCTTATTTTTAATTATTTTAATATTGAATTGTTGTTTTCTTACCATTTGCTGTACTCTGGACACTTTTAACGCGTACGTCTTTTTTACATCGTTCTCACATATAATTATAAATTCACATTATTGATGTAACTAATATTTTTGTAAAACTATAATTTAAAAGAGTGTCCATGGAGTTTCATGGCCGTTCTTCTCCATAGGTACCTTCGCTTTGGAATGGGCAACTAGCTTCATATTTTCTGACTGACCGACTTTTTGACAATTCAAAAGTGCCTGTAAATGGTTTAATTGAAATAAATGCTTTGAGTTTGAGTTTGAGTTGAGTTTGAGACTAGCCAGCCTGCAAAGATCATCAGTCCACCTAGCCTGAGCCCAGACAAACAGAAAGAAAAGACTTTCACTCTTAAAACATGTGGGTGTGGCGAATGAACGAGTATTTTTCGGGCCCCCGGCTCATGGTTGCGGAAGGAACCGTGGGGTTTGATTTTTGAAGTGAAAACTTCTTTAGCGGCGTTGTACACTTTTTTTTGTAATGGGTAAAAATGTTAAACTCGCGTCAGGACATGTGACCTGATCGAAAATTCGTAAGACGGATGGCCGGAGCCGGTACCGCGCGTGTTTTGTTTATGCGACGATTCACAAAATACATACGTAATTGTTAAAGTTTTTTTTTATTTTTTAGTCCGACATAACCCTTCGTTTTCCCCAGAGGGTACAGATAAGGTATGAGGATATTTTCACAGAGAAATGAAGGAAATTATAAATGGGTCTGCCTCAGTTTGACTTAATCTAAGTTTAGACCATGACAACAACTACAAAGGCTAAAATGGCGATAAGCGCAGGAAGTATACCCAGCAAAAACATGTTTTTAATCAAAGGGTACAAATTAGGGATGATTAAAGATAGCCCAAACCTCGCCTCGAGGTGTAACTATTCATTGTCCTGCAGACAAACTGTCACGCAGTTTGGCAGGTCCAAAATCAATCTTTTTTTTTTCTAAATAAAGATTTCGTGGAAATTCTGGGGCCAGACTGCTATTTAGGTGAATTTATTTTTAACGGATAATTAGAGTCAGAGTAAATGGATAGATCTTTTCTATTTGAAATTTGGTTTCGTTTCGTTAATTTGTAAGTAAGTAGGTACAATTTTAGATATTTATTCAGCCTTCAGTAATTCTTGGGATAGAGTTATCTAATTAGCCGTGTATTTTAATATGATTTTCTGTATTTTGTTTATTGAATCTCGACTCCAAAGCGAACGGGATTTTACCCAAAATAAGAATAAAAGTTTACTTTATTTATCTTCTATACAAAACACCATAATAATAGGTCTTAAAAATAATCCTTTTCGGCTACATTTAATGAAAAGAGAGTATTGCAATAATTATTAAGCTTGGCAAAAAGGTAATAACACTTTCTCAAAACAATCAGGGAAAACCAGTGACAAGGCCGACATAATACATATATGTATGTGTAAAACAGACGTCCCATAAAAATCTTATCTTGAAAATAATTTTCAAGCTTGTACAGGCGCCCATCAAGCTACCCGAAACTGTAAAATTTTCCCAATCAACTTTGAACCTTATGGTTTAGCGATAAAGTTGTAAATCTATTAAAGAAATTTGACAGATTGTAGTAGCTTGATGTGCTGGCGTCTGCACCATACGCATTCGTTTCTAGTTCCACCTATCTCACTGACTGCAAATCACACCGGTGGAGTTAATATAAATTTTAATGAATCCAAATTATATGCTTGGTTGAGTTTTTCTTAAGCATAGGTCCAATTTTTTTTTACCATGTGGTTTTAGCTTAATGCCTCGACATTCTTTTGTCAGTCTTATTCAGTGGCAAGCGTGATTGCTAAGCGTCAGTTCTTGGGACCGTACCATTATGATTCCAGTCTAAAAGAGTGATGGTGCAGTCGGTCATATACACTCCCGTCTCTCTTTTACACTGAAATCATGATGCCATTAAAACGTCATAATAGGCCACCCAGGTTCGAAACCCGGTTCAGGCTTAGTGTTGTTAGGATTTTTCATTGTTCCAATTGGAAATTAATAGTAGCGGGCGGACTCTCGATTTGTGGTTTGTTGTAGCTTAAAATTATCATCCGCCTAGCCTTTTCCCAACTATGTTGGGGTGGATTTCCAGTCTAACCGGATGCAGCTGAATATCAGTATTTTTACAAGGAGCGACTGCCTATCTGACCTCCACAATCCAGTTACTGGTTAATACGATACCCTTTGATAAGACTGGTTGTCAGACTTTCGAGCTTTTGACGACTCGTAACGACTGTCAAACATCCACGAATGACAGCCGGAACCAATGGCTTAACGTGCTCACCGAGGCACGGAGGGGTCTCGGTATGTAAAGATGGTCACCCACCACAGACCAACCGCGGCAAGCGTAGCTTAACCTGAGCGATCGACCTGTGCGGCTGTTATTAGCTTAAAATATCAGGCTAAATATGTACTTTACACATCTACCTACTATTTAGACGAATTCAGTTGGATATTGGGTCTATGTGTGATGTGATACTGCTCAATGTAACTATTCCATACCACAATAGGAAACGGTTACAATGTAACCGCAATGGTCCATATGGTTTGCAATGTGCGTTTTTGTTTGTGCAGAATAAACAAATTTTCTTTCTTTTTCTTTTCTTCTTCTTTAGAAAACGGTTTACCTACTGTGAAATTCACGTTTAAGAAACAGCTATCTATCTCCTTGACATAGTTTATTAAACTTTTGCGACACTTGTGGGGGAAGAAGGGGCTTCAAAAACTAGGTCTATCTAACAAACGAGGGCAAATGTTCAAGGTCGGCAAGGTCAATCGAGAGGGCAAATGGTCACGGTCGGTATGGCCAATCGAAGCGAGCGCGGGCGCTTTGCTCTCAAAATATTTTGGATACACATAAAAGGTGGAAAGACCTCTCGAAAAAGAAAAAAATCTGCAGACGTTTGTGTGTCTAGACATTTGTTCATTAATATGAAAGAGACCGCTAGTAAAGTTATTCCTACGACACTGTACAGGGGATACAAATTACCTAAATGAATATTTATGACCCACTAAGTAATTTATGGATTCTTTGAAGTTTGTAAATAATTATGCTCTATAGTAATACACAGACGCCAGCTCATCAAGCTACTACAATCTGTCAAATTTCTTTAATAGATTTTCAACTTGATCGCTAAAGCTTTAAAATTTTACAGTTTCGGGTAGCTTGATGTGTTGGCGTCTGTACTTACAAACGTATGTACAGTTGGCCGCACGTCTTTAGTAACAGAGCCAGTAAAAGTTGACCTCTTATTCCATTCAAACTTCGTATTACGCTAGGTCAGTTCAAGGTCAAAGTGTTACCAATGACTTACCCAAAAAAAAAATATTTGGCGGTCAGACTGTTTGGTCAGGATTCTCAACTATGTAGTAGGGCAACGATCCTGGGCAAACCGTCTAACTGCCAAATATTATTTTTTTTAGCACAAAAAGAGCTAATATTCTTGTATTCCTTTAAATAGCTGCTTTTAAAACAAGAGGACAACAGAGTTTTACATTAACTACCTATCTGTTGTTAGTTTTACAATGTTATTTTGTTCTGAACAACTAACAGTAGTAACAACTTTCTGCATCTAGCCCAGAATATACCGACGATCAAAATACAAAAGCAACACTAGTGCTTAGAAACATTTTAGCAAAATATATTCAAAAGGAAACAGCTAACGGCGAAAACAAAAACAGATATGCTGCCGGATAAACCTGGGATTTAGTTACAAAAAGGCCCGACCCGGCTATAAGAAACATAACAGTATCGTTACAACGTTACTTGCCGTTTTTCTGATTACGGTTAGGATCAATCTGCGTAACCTTTTCCCAACTATGTTGGGGTCGGTTTCCTGTCTAACCAAGCCGCTGAATACCAATATTTTACATGGAGTGACTGCCTATCTGACAACCACCGGTACCGGTAAGTCTTAACTAGGCGTCAGAATTTCGGGCTTCTGACTACTCTTAACAACGACTGCCAAAGATTTGACAAATGACAGCCGGGACCAATGGCATAACGTGCTTTCTGTGGTACGGTCAGCATCAAAAGTCGATTAACACTTCAGTTTTTTTAATCTTAGTTATTGAGCAAAATATTAACACTTCAGTTTTTTTTAATCTCAGTTATTGAGCAAAATATTAACACTTCAATTTTTTTTAATCTCAGTTATTGAGCAAAATATTTGTTGAAAATTGCATCGTACTTCTGCTGCAATTTTGAATACATATTTTGCTCAATAACTGAGATTAATAAAACTGAAGTGTTAATCGACTTTTGATGCTGACCGTACGTAGGGGTCCCGATATGTAATGCGTGGTCGATCGACCACGCGGCAGTTATTATTATAGCCACAGGACCTTCATATCAACTAGGATCTTTTTAGGATTCAAGCTGAAAACGTAATCGAATGTTTTCTAGAGGAAACCCAGGAGACTAATCATTTTAAAAATTGCGGCATCAGGTTCGCTGGCAGATGACAGCACATAACCTTAATAATTTTGAAAATTGCGGCATCGGGTTCGCTGGCAGATGACAACACATCACCTTAATCATTTTAAAAATTGCGGCATCGGGTTCGCTGGCAGATGACAACACATCACCTTAATCATTTTAAAAATTGCGGCATCGGGTTCGCTGGCAGATGACAGCACATCGCCTTCATCATTTTAAAAATTGCGGCATCGGGTTCGCTGGCAGATGACAGCACATCACCTTAATCATTTTAAAAATTGCGGCATCGGGTTCACTGGCAGATGACAGCACATCGCCTTAATCATTTTAAAAATTGCGGCATCGGGTTCGCTGGCAGATGACAGCACATCGCCTTAATCATTTTAAAAATTGCGGCATCGGGTTCGCTGGCAGATGACAGCACATCGCCTTAATCATTTTAAAAATTGCGGCAATGGGTTCGCTGGCAGATGATGGGATGCTCGCACAACTTGGATTTAAAAAAAAAAACCCGAACAAGTGTGAGACGAACTCGCTCACCGAGAGTTCGATACAAATTTGTAGGTATGTAACTACAAAGGGTTTTCGGATTTGTTCCATTACTTGTGCTGTATGAAATTGCTTCTTTCCAAATTTCATTATTCTAGGTCAACGGGAAGTACTATAAAGGTTTTTATTCCCTTGCGAGTGTCAAAATATGCCGCATACACGAAACATAAACGCCCGTACCTTTTGATTGCGTTGACTTAGAAGTTTGATTGTTTCACTGCTTCAAAGGATTGCAGCCTTGAGTATTTATTATTAATTTCGACATGATAACTCCACGCGTTCCTGAGAAAAAGGGTCTTGGCAGACGGACGGACTGACAGACAGACAACAAAATGATCTTATAAGCGTTCCGTTTTTCCTTTAAAGGCGCGGAAACCTAAAAAATATCCTTCCGAAATCAAAAGCATTATGCTGTCTTCAAATGAAGGCACTGACTGGAAAGGCAGCGTGTTATAGCGATATTACGGTGTTTTCATCTGCCTAGCCTTTTCCCAACTGTGTTGGGGTCGGCTTCCAATCTAACCGGATGCAGCTGAATACCAGTATTTTACATGGAGCGACTGCCTATCTGACCTCCACAATCCAGTTACTGGGTAATACGATACCCGGTAAGACTGGTTGTCAGATTTTCGGGACTACCCGTAGCGACTGTCAATGATCCACGAATGACAGCTGAGACCAACGGCTTAACGTGCTTTCCGTGGCACGGAGGGGTCACGGTATGTAAAGGTGGTCACCCATCCACAGACTAACCGCGGCAAGCGTAGCTTAACCTGATCGATCGACTTGTGTGGCTGTTATTATTTAGCATTACAGGTGTTTTAGTGGTGTTAAATTAAATGCCCTGGAATATCATCATGTTGGAGTCTTTGGACTATCGATTTATTCTGAAAAATTGAATCGTCAATCCGTTGTGCCCATTATTCCGCAGCAGGGCAAATCGAATGGAGCCTTGCTTGAAGTGTTCCAGCTGAAATTGATTAGAGAAACGCCTATTTATTTCTCTCTGTTTATTCAATTTGCTATTGTTGTTTATTCATTAAAACAGAGAAAGCCTTTCTGTTAACGGGAAATTATGGATTTGGGATGGTATTTAAATTTTTCTCAACCGTGTCATAACACTCCTGGAAGCGGTAAGGTTCCAGTTTAATGGGTACTCAAATGAAACAAAATTCTTTCGGAATTTATTTTTTATCACACATAATTTTTCAAAATACTAGATATACGAGTAATAAATAAAAATAAAAAATCTTTTAGTGGCAGGTGTCGTAGGCCCGTAGCGTGTTATTATTACAAGTAACTTACAGTACCCGGCGATAAATATTGCACATCGACCTTTACCTTTTTTTGTATTTTATACAAAGATTAAAAATAATTATCAAAAGAAGCAAATCGTAATTGTTTTAACAGCTCCTAATAGATACCGGACTGTTTGTATTTCGTGCGACAGAGATAACGCTCTATGAAACCGAAATTAGCCGATTGTCTCTTTCCAAAGGTCGATGTACAATATTTATCGCCGGGTACTGTAAAAACTATGTTAGTAATAGGAACCAAATTAATAATATCATGAGTATAAAAAGTACCTGTATCATTATAATCATCATAATTAGCCTATAATGTTCCCTCTGTTGGGCCACAGGCCTCCTCTCGGTGAGAGGGAGGTGGGAGGAAAAAGTACCGATAAACTAAAAATTATAATATACTCGTACGATATCAATTTCGAAAAATTATTTTATCCATTTTTTTATCATGTCATCGTCGATACAGTTCTTGTGAGGTTTCTTTGACTTTTCGTCTTTTCCGTAGCATTCATTCATTAGGATTTTCTAGTACTGGGGCCTTTGTAGTAACTGGATCTTTACGTTTTTTAATGTTCTGTTGTATCGTTCCAATCCCATAATGCTGACATCCACATATATGTTGCATATGAATGCAAAAGCAAGGTGGATCGATATCTCTTATGCAGTCAGCGTCATCTCTGCAGTATACAGCTGCAAAAAAATAAATAGAACTTAGCCTGTTTAGAATGTGGGCATAATTTTCGGCTGCACACAAACTCACAGGCCACCTGATGGTAAATGGTGTTCACCAGTTATGAGCATCTACAACACCAGAGTCCAGAGGTATCGCAGGTGCGCTAACGTCGCCGTGCATCGCAGAGACAAAACTGAAACTACTTATGCGCCTTTACACCAGCACCCACATTCATCAAAATCACATCATCCACACCAGCACCCACATCCATCGAATTACATCATCCACACCAGCACCCACATCGATCGAATAACATCATCCACACCAGTACCTACATCGATCGAATAACATCATCCACACCAGCACCTACATCCATCGAATCACATCATCCAAACTAGCACCCACATCAATCGAATCGCGTCATCCACACCAGCACCCACATCCATCGAATCACATCATCCACACCAACACACACATCCATCGAATCACATCAACCACAGCCTGACTTCACTCACTGTTGGAATTAGGCCTCTCTTTCCTTGTGCCAATCCCCACATTCCTGCGCCTCATCCAGGTTTTTCCTGCGATGGCAACAATATCGTCTGCCAATCTAGTCGACATCACGTCTTCCTGTCCTTGAACGCCACTCTGTTATAGCCTGACTCCACCTGTCATCACTGCACCTTGATCAAATCTACCAAAGTAAGAAAAGTTGAGTTGTCGTTTTACTTACTGTAAGGATCAGACTTTGTTGAAAATAAATCGTTTAAGAAAGCTTTTACATTGGAGTGTACTACTATCAAAGAAAATAAAACCACAAATTCAAAAACCTTCATTTCCACATTTGGCACACCACACCATTAAAATACGATATTTACTCATACATACTTTCACTAATATTTATGCACTTTATAAATTGATTAGAAATACATGACTGTTAAAAGTCAAAATCAATTTGTTTCTACAAAAACTACATTGGAGTTTACAAAAGTATTTATAACAGAAATCATATGGTTTTCAGAAAATATTAAAATAATACATTCAGTGATTGGGCACAAATATATTATCAGTTGTTCATGCCATAGGAGTAGTTACTATTAGTTATATTTTAGGTGACTAAATCATTTAGGGCTGATTTTTTAATCTTCTGATAACTTCTGAAATTCTGATAACTTTATTTGAGGAATAATTTTCAAATATTGACAGTTATTTCATACCAAAACTGTCAAACGTCAATTTTATTCCTCGAATAAAAGTTATCTGGCGATGGAACAATCAGCCCTTAAATAGTCCTTTGCCCTTACACTAGACGACGACTATTGAATACCAAAATATTATTGCATTACTGGATTGTCAACTCTTGGCACTAAGCCGAGCGTTCAAAATCCAACTGCGTGTTTTGATTTAGGCATCGCGTGGTTTTAGTAAAAACGGGCATTAAGGCCTCATTTAGCTAGTCATCGCGAGTGTTCCTTTTGAGCGTGTTCATAGCCGACTTGGTCAAAGAGTAGGAACGTCTCTTTTTTATTACTGAATGGGCCTGCACTTGACTTTGATCATGTCTTATGGAAAGCGATACAGCAAGGGCCTCGCCATGTCTCTCAATGGCCTCGCCCCAGCAATGCGTAACATACATAAGAAGTTCCCCAGTTGAACAACCACGACGGAAGCCATACTAGTGTTCACTGAGGAGCACATTGTCTTCTAGGTATGCTAGCTTATTGTTACATACCCTTTCCAGCACTGTTATGGTAATAATTAGTCTTTAGTTGACAGGATTAGCATGGTTACCTACCCTACTTGGGCACTGGCTGCACAATCATCATCACCATTTCAGCCGATCGACGTCCACTGCTGGACATAGGCCTCCCCCAAGCACTTCCACTTCGTCCGGTTCAGCGCTTCCCGCATCCAGCGGATTCCTGCGGCCTTCATAAGGTCATCGGTCCACCTTGTGGGTCCTTCCAACGCTACGTCGACGTCCGGTACGCGGTCTTCACTCCAGAACCATTCGGCCCCATCGGCGATCTGTTCTGCGAGCCAATGCAATGTGCCCTGCCCATGTAAGTTTAGTAATTCTTCGTAGTAGGTTGTTCCATAGTCAATTAATTACTAGCCGTGTGCCCAATGGGATTTTCCAGCGGCAAAAAGTCGAACTTCCATACAAATTATTATCTCCTATTTAACTCCACAAAAAAAAAAATTCCTTTGTGCTCACCTTCGGCATATAACGAAATCTTCTGCTAAATCTCATGCTTCTAGACTCAGCGGCTTAGTCTTAATCTATATGAAATAAACGATTTGATTGAATGCCAGACTAAGCATGTTTTCGATAGTTACCTCATTGCAAGTTAGATAATGATACGTGGCGCGGACAAGATAGAAGAAGAAAACGGCAAGTTAAGTAATGGGCAAAAACTATTACATACTTAAAGGAAAACTGGCCAAGAGCGAGCCGGAATCGCGCACCGAGGGTTCCGTATCATCATGTTTTTAATTTTTTATCGGCGAGGCCTATATTCGTCAGAGAATTTTAACACTGCACGCTGCGGTGTAGAATATTGCAGTTTTAGGATAGTGGAACTAATGTAACTTTTGTTGATGATTTTTGAAAAAGTGTGCTATTTAGAGACTTCGTTTTCATTTTCCTCTAATCTTTACACAAACTTCTATCACAGAATAATTTCAGATTTTACTCATTGCAAACTTCGGAGATAAGGGGGGAACGGTATTTATTATTTACATTCTTCATCAAAAGTAAAAAACCATGCGGCCTAAAAATAATAGAAAACATGTTTGAGAATGTGCAAACTACGCTCTTTCATATGATACCCCATATGCCCTAGTAGCCCCACTTCGAATTTTTCAGATCCCTTTTTAGGCCCTGTTGCAAAAAATATACATATACTTTTATTTCCTTATTATTTGAAAAATAGTTGGGCAAATGTCATCTAAAATTGTTCCAAATTTCAAGCTGACATTAGTAGTCCTTGGGATATCCAGCTGTAACAGACATACAGACAGACTGAGTCTCACCATAAGGGTTCCGTTTTACCATTTTGGTACGGAACCCTAAAAAACTTTATTATTGCCAATAAGCTCTTGCTACCGTATTCTGAGCTCAACCTGCCAAAGCCACGATATTCACTTTAGTTAACGAAATATTCACTTTAGTTAACGAACGATGAAATATGAGACAAGCTGTGACTATCAAAATTGACGATAAATATAGCACGGTCTTGTTGCGTTACCTGATGAGGTAAAACTATTTTTTGCCAATAAATTGATAATGGTGGTGTTTTGATATATTTACACCCCCCTCCCTACACCTACAGTACGTTGACGTTATATTTTTATTGCATAATATTTTCACGTAATAACTTTGAAGGATAAACTTCAATGTTATCGCGTGAGCAAGACATGCCCAGAGTATAGTAATAGTACATTACTTCAGAGGGAAGAAAGTGACAGTTCCATACCGAGATTATGGCATTTGCGCCACGAGCTTGCGAGGGGCGCAAACCATTTGAGGTATGGAACTGTACTTTATCCTGAGGGATGTATAGTGCTTTTTATTACACCTGCGAGGAAAATTATGGACATAAATGCATAGAAATGTTTATATTTAGTTAAAAGTACAATTATTAAAAGTGCAGCTATTATAAGATGTTACATTTTGTCCGGGTATCTTGATATTTTGAGACACGGCAACAGATTATCAACAACTTCTTGGGCCGTCTCTAATAGTTCTGGCGGTGTGTTAGGGATAACATCATCACTGTCGCTCGAAGTATCCATATTTTACAAAAAACACAAAGATAAATGTGTTTTTGCGAAAATGCGCGGGCTTTTCCATTTTTTATTCGCCCGTTTCTGGAGTAGGCTAAGGTCATGCAGCCACTTCTTCCGTGTTTCCGCGCGTTTTATATACAAAAATAATTTCGTTTTTAATTTTCTGTATGCACCAAGAAGGTTGGTAACTGGTAAAAAAAAAAACTGTATGTGGCCAGTAACAATTTACTTGAAATTTAATTAGTAGACAGTTAAAGTCTCTTGGCAGTATGACTGCTGACAAATTAAAAAAAAAGAAAAACCGGGTATGTAATGGAATTTCATACATACTTCCCACCCTTGGGTCGGAAGGATTTTCATACAAACTTCCATACCTTGGGATGAAAGGATTTGAAGGGTGGGATAAAGGCGTTTCTTCCCTCTAATTGGTATAATTAGTATGTATTTTCAGAGCAGGTGTGATAAAAAATATTTTATAATGCTGATCCTACCTACCTAAATTCGCTCAAAATATTTATTTATTCATTACGGATAAAAACAGTTACATGATATAAAATACAAAAAAAAATTAAAATAAGATTAACAAACATCTAATCCACATCATTGTCTACGTTTTAACTAAAGGTTAGAAGTGCTAAAGCCATAAAACAGAAAGAGAAAAGTAAAACAATAGTCGCTGCCACATTAATATTGCTGTGTTACTTAGCTTAATCTAACTTAAAATACTCGCTAAACAAAATATCCGTAGCCGTTTTCTTGTATGATTGCTTAGATAGACAAAATATATCCAGTTCCATAAAATGCGTGTTCTCAACAAGGCGACGAAGAGATGCACGTTCCCCAGCGTTAAAGCTCCTTTAAACAGGCGCGACACGCGATAAAATCTCGGGCGACACAAAGGCACCGCAAGTCGCGCAACGAGCGGTGCCTTTGAGTCGCGCGTCGCGCCTGTTTGCCTGAGCCTTTAGTCCTGCTTAAGTCCTGTGTGTTCTATTATATACAGGTGTATTGGTAAAACATTAACAACCTCTTAAGAGGTCATTGTACTCATCATTATCAACAAAAAATCAGCTGTTTCCTATTATTTATTTTCGTATAACTCGTTTCGGGTTTTTTTTTTGTCTAATGGTGAGTACAATAACCTCCTAAGAGGTTGTTAATGTTTTACCAATAACCCTATTGTGAAATAGAAACGGTAGCGAAAAAAAAAATATAAAATCTGTGTTACAATACGTCCATGTGTAGATAATCCTTTTTCCGATAAAAACACCCAAATTATTCTTCAAACGTTATGAATATCCGTAAAAATAATAACAAATTGAAACCTTATGGCGTCGAAACCTCATTAATCTTTTCCTACGAGAGTAGGCAATTTATTTTAAATCGTGTTTATTTTGAAATACTGTTCAGTTTGTATTTGACAGTATATAGATCAGCCGAATCTAAAAGTTGCCCAAAAGACAAATCGAGGGCTATCAATCACGACATTACCATTAAAGGTCTGATCGCAAAAGCGAAACGCAATGGTAGTCACCATTGCGTTTCGCTACATACATATACAAACATATTAATTGATAAACCACCTAATGGGTCACCAATACTACTCATGGTACCCATAATTTTCCTGTGTGTGTGTGTGTTTTATATGTACCTACCTACGTGATAAATCGAAAAAATGTAGAGTTGGTCCCATAGGACACAAATGTATGGGAGAGCACATTTATTTATCACGGGACATAAAAACTAAGTTGGTACTAAAATAGTTACCAAGCATGGTTTTAAAAGATAAGCCCCTTTTTTCATAAACGTTGTGATTAGCGACTGTTTATCCACACATTTTTGACGTTTAAACGGCACTTAACTTTAATCGTCGTTTTTAAATAAACCCCAAGAAGCTTAAATTCAAATTAAAAAATCGTATTCATTATACGATTTCGCATTGTACTCTTAATGTTATATTAAGGTTCCTGCAAACAGGCGCGACGTGCGACGCGAATCGCGCGACTTGCGGTGCCTTCGTGTCGCGCGCGATTTTATCGCGTGTCGCGCCTGTTTGAAGGAGCCTTTAATGTTTGGGCATCCTATGCAGTGCTGGCTTTTTTTCGTTTTGCAACGACTCCTGGCATCCATTGTTGGACCAAAAAATCGTGTTAAGGCGTATCCTTAAAATAGTTTAAAAGAAATGTAAAAAAAATGAAACTAACACCGTTTCCAAATATTTATTTTAATATAGAAAAGTGATAGTTTTGACAAATGTTCCAAATGTTGTATTTTCTACAAATAATCTTAAACTAAACTATAGCTACTCTTTGAAGCACATACATAATATTTAGAAATATTTTACATTATTTACAAGATCGTTAGTAAAATATTTGTACATTTATTATTGTTATATCATAATTATATTAAACATAATATCTATCTACTACGTTACGGTAATTCTTTGTGTCGGTTGTACAGACGTCAGCATATCAATCTACTACAATCTGTCAAATTTCTTTTTAAGATTTTCAACTTTTTCGCTAAAGCATAAGGTTCAAAATTGACTGGGATAATTTTACAGTTTCGGGTAGGTTGATGTCCCGGCGTCTGTACCTATTAATGAGTTTGATATAATAGGAAACTGTTAATTGCGATTAGTTTTGAAATGTTCTATTTGTATCACTACTGACACGGAAATAAATTTAAAATCAATAACTTTTATAGCAGCGCTATTATAAACTCTTTTGCAAAAAAAACGGGCACTTTAGATTTTTTCTCTACTTCAATGAAGAAGAACAAGAAATAAGGTTTTATTAATTTGACAATGTATTGGCATGTTATTTGAAGCATCCTGGCATGATTCTTTACGTTCCAAATTTAAAATTTGAAATTAATAAAAGAAAAATAATGATTATTGTGGATTATTCTAAAATTGCTATACTAATGGCGCGAATTGCTGAAACGATTTTTAACTGATTACGATATTTTAAAACTTTTTGGATATTTTCTGCAAAATAAACAATTTAATATTTCTTTTTACATTAAATGCCACTTTTTGATATGAGTGATAAAGCGGTAAGGGCCGGTAAAATTATAGCCCTACTTGAAGAAGGTTGTTCGCAAACTTACGTGTCTCAGCGGCTAAATGTGAGTCTTTCAACACTCACTCTTCCCTCACTCTCATAGCAATTATCAAAAATCAAACTAACGAAACAACAGAAAATAACAATAACACTATAAATAAACTAGCAGCGTCCCGCGGTTTCACACGCATAAGTGTCGATCTTGTGGGAATATCGGGATAAAAACTATCCTATGTCCTTTCCCAGGTCTCAAACTATCTCTATACCAAATTTCATCTAAATCGGTAGAGGTAACAGACAGACAGACACACTTTCGCATTTTTAATATTAGCATGGGTAGTATTAGATGTATCATTATTACAAGCATTCTCAGAAAATGTATCATAATTTCCTCCGTTGTTTCACGGACTGTTTTAATGAACACAATGCGCCTATTGTGAGGCTGTCTGAGAGATTGTTACGGATGAAAGATAACAGCGATTTTTGGTAAACACCTCCAGAAAATACATTCAGACTCCTTAGGGGTATTAAAAAAGTTACGTTCTTTTCGAAATCAAACATTATTTACACTGTATTATTTTGTTAGCCCTGCACAGGATATTAGAACTACTTTTGTAATTGTAACCAAAAACATAGTATTTTGATTTTATCGTATAAAAAGAAAATGATATAGCAACGCAAAAACACGTGAGGACAAAATCTTAAAAGTTGCTCTAAAAAAGAGCAATACTCCTAGCATTAAAGCTGAATGAAGGAAAAAGGAACTGTTTTATAAAATCCTAGCTACTTCATTTACCGCTCGTTAAAATTTCACGCGGCAAAACTTAGAGTCTACAGCTTTATTACTAAAGAGTGCTATTTCTTAGAACCGAGTCTTAATAATGTCTAGAAAAGCGTTGGTCTTTTGATCTACACTCTAATTAGCCGTCTTTTTATTTTATTTTTCAGAAGAACTCTCAACCGTCTTTTCCGTAAGGTCAAAGTAAAGACATGCTTACCCTTATCATTTGCTAAAGTAAAATCTTTATGAATCGTGTGTGTGTGTGTGACTCGTCGTGTGTGATTTCAAAGAATATGTCAACACAACTTGGTAAATATGATTCTTAATATTAGTTTTGGTACAGCAATAAACATAGAATTTGGAGAAAAAGATAAATATTTCTTGTCTGTTATATTTCTTGTTTTTGCCTTACCTTGATCGTACGGTTGGGCCAAATTATCGTGCCCTGGGGGACACCTCCTGTTATTGCTCAATATTTTGTTACTGAGAAATGTAGATCATACATGTTATTATGGTTTTCTGTCTGTGATTAATGAGCCTTTTACAGGTAGTATCTAGCTACTGTTACCGTGAAAACTTGGAAGGTAAATGTTTTAAAAGTGTTAAATTTTCAAACCTTAAAAAGGACTTAAAGTCGGGAAGTTCCCATAACTGTTTTCTGTTGACTTGTTTTATAACGCATTGTTAACCAGGTGCCAATGACGCTGGGTCATACTGACCCGAGGCGACTTAAATCTGTCATTATAATTTTTTATGTCGATCGTGCAATTTTAGAGTTTGTGTAGCTGGAGATACGGCCTCCTCCTACCCAAACCGTAGGTGTGCTAAGTGCAACGCCGCATATACTGCGAAATATACGTGCATCACCTCAAAACGGGTAAATATGACCCAGCGTCATCGCTGGCGTAGTATTTTTGTAACATACTTTTTTCGGTTATTTCGTATTTGTTCGTAATTCGCCTCGTTCTTTTTTCAGTTTTTTCCCGAACGTTCTAAGAACTCACTGAGGATGTCAAATATGACCATCTCAAAAAGATAAGAAGACATCTGATACTTGTAATGCATGCCATTTTTAAATATGCCCAGATCATTAGATTCCGTACTGAGCAGTAGTTCCACGTCTACGAATGAGGAAGTATAAGACTGATTTGTTACGATTATTATGATAAGAAGTTTGTTTATTCTCTATTTTAGTATGTACAATTATTGATTCATATTATTATTTAGAATAATTTACCAAAAATTTTAAAATTATTAATCTTATGTTTTCGGAGTTGATTTTGCACGTGCTATTGAGAAAGCTAGTATGATATATAAAATATATTTGACTTATTTCTTTTTTAATACGCAAAAACTCTTGTATAATAAATAATTATTAAAATTTAGACAACTTCTTAAATATCATGACAATTACTTGATAAAGTCTGGGTCATGATGACCCGGTGTCATCGTCGGCGTAAATATATTCGCTTCAATTGCACCAGGATAAATTGCTTATTAGGTACTAAATGATGACTACTGGTTACTATAAATTATGTACAGTTAACGTATTTACACACCTGAAATAACAGTGGATCATCAAAATTCAGCGGACAAAATTGCGTGTTATTACGGGAAATGAAACGTAAACCCAGGTTCATACATAACATGAACGCAATTTCACATTTAATTCGAACTGAAATGTTTGGATTAACTCATCACTTCTGCCCCAAAAGAGCCTCTATTTATAAACCCTTTAAATTTTATTTAAACTATACGATAAAGTTAATACATATTTAAATTTTACAGTGATTTTGTTATTTGAAATGTTATTCATTCCAAGATTTCGAGGGCTCACGAATGAGATTTTATTACAATCATATTCAACATTTGTAATCGTATTACTTTTACATTATTACATTACACACACTGTCACGTTATCATCATGAAGTAATAATTACAAACAATATCCAAAAATAGAGTCCTTCCATTTACGTCCTTCACACTCACGAAATTTTATTTGACCACAAATATTTATATAAGCCAGGCCACCCGACTGCCCTCTCTTTCGACTATAACTTCTTCGGGTGCGATCACAACGTCCGCTGTAGCGGGTGCGGTAGCTGGGAGCACAGGCGCCTCGCTCACTCGTCTTCGTGTGAGCGTGCGCTGTGGTTCCCGTCATGTCCCGCAGTCAATGCGCGCGCAAAACGCTGCGCTGAATAGCGTAGCGGCAGCGAGCGCGATTTGTACACAAGCGATCACCACTAAATCGCGGGAAGATGGTGTCGTGTCTTCTTCGGTGGGGCCGTCACTGGAAGAAGAGGAAAGTTAGCACATTCAGGTAAATGATAACTGCCAGTAAGAAGTAACGAATGAGAAAGAATAGATACAGCGAATATTGCCGGTAGATGCTTCAAACAATGTTAGCGAAAGTGAAAGAAAGGTCGGTATTCTTTATGAAATTCTTTTTCTTCACAAAAAAATTCTTCGTTCACTTCTAAATAATCATAGCGATTTAGAAATGATTCGCAAATATTTTTTTAATACATAAATATTTAATGTTATTTGCTTTGCAATACAGATACAAATAAATTGAAGAAATATTCATAAACATGCTAGGTTTATGAATATTTCATAAATTTATTTATCTCAACTCGTGAGAATGAGAAAGTTCATAATTTTAATAAAGGTACATACTTAAAATGATTTCAGGTTTTATTAGAAATTGTTTATAGATAACCTTTACTTTGGCATGCACATTATTAGGTCCTTCTACGAGTATTTGCACTAATTGTCATATATTTCCGATTTTAAGATTTGCAAAACAAATTAAGCGTCAATTATATTTTGACAGTTATCTTTGGATTCTAGACTTGTAATAATATTAATTTTAAATTCATAATCACCGCTAATGAGACATAATTGATTTTCTATTGTAATGGGTCGATATCGTACCACGCCGGGATTGAGTGGTTAAGAATAACGTACCTAATTATTTTAATATCTGTCAACAGGACTTTATCAGATACACATAGTTTTGCACATAATTTATGTAGGAGTGGTGGTGCTGACCACTGTCTTACTGTTTTTCAAAATGATTATAAGGGAACTCACCCATGATCAATGCCAGGCGGGTCCAGGATAGTTCTGCAGCACTGCACGACGAGAGCTACCAACAAACATGCCGCGGCTGCCCACAGCACGCTCGCAGCGCCCGCTCCCGCCCCCGCTACGCCTGACATTGCACTCCAACCTCGTGACGTGTGAATTGAGACCGCTGTGAAAAATGGGTTCAGTTATTGTAAAGGTATACATAGAAATACATAGAATACTCTTTATTGTACACTATAATTTACAAATAAGAAGTAAAGCGATGGATTAACCCACCTCTTAGGTACTATAACGTGGTTTTTGATATGACAGTTAAGCCTGGCTACCACTACAAAAAGGTTTTAATAGAAACCACTATACAAGGTGTAATTCATGTAATTGAAATAATTGGAAACCTATTAAGATGTCATTTTACTTATCTTTATAAACAACTTTTACTATGGAACCAAACCTGAAATCTCGTAAAAAAAGTACTTAAGAACAGCAGATATTTTATTTCCGATTTCAAAAAAGAATTTTTCCCATAATAAAAGTTGCTCATAATGATGAGTACAATGACGTCGCCGATGTTTTCAGTTATCTCAATTACACCTTGTGGCGGCATCTACAACGCCACATGGGAACTACGTATCATACTGACGTCAGTCAAAATCCTGCATCTCGCATGCAGAGTTTACAGCGCGATTAGCACATATTCAACGTCCTAACATCGATCGTCGGGCAGTTGCCCACCAAACACATCACTCATCTAGTCGAAGGATTCTCCATTTTCTATGGAGGATGAGTGAACTTTCCATCCTATTCCTAATACCTCTAGGTATAACCTTGTGGATGGTTTATTACTCAATCATAAACTGCTCAACAGATTTGCATATCCTCGTTTATATAATTATCTTCTTCTTTCTCGAGTGTCTCTCCAACTATTTTGGTATGGTTGCTAACCATACCAAGTACTGAGCCCTCTCTTGTAATTCAATACACAATTTCTTCTCACCACCAGCCTTCATTTTACTGGGAACACTATTAAAAGGTTGTCGTATTACATTTCGGTAGATGGGCGAAATAATGGGATCCATCATTATTAGTGAAGGACGTTGTGTCTTACAGCAAGGCCTTTGGCAATTTGCTATGCTACTGGTATTCCATTAATTTTTTTTTGTTTGACCTTTCATTTTATTTTTAGACTGGACAATATTCTTAATAGCAGCGCAGAGTCTCAATTTGTACCCTTGAGGGATTAGAGGGGGGAGGGGGTCCAAACTAGTCTTAGTTTTTCTTACGTGGTAGTGGGAGAAGTCTAGATTGTTCTTATGTAAGATCTTGTAGAGGTATCTACAACGCCACATACAAACAACGCGTCATACTGACGTCACGCAAATCCTGCATCGCGCAAGCAGAGTTTACCGCGCAACTCGCATAGATACAACGGCCCGACATGAATCAACGGGCAGTTGCCCGACAGACACAACACCCGTCTGGTCGGAGGATCCTCCCTTTTCTATAGAGTATGAGTGAACTTTCCACCCTGTTCCTCATACCTCTATAATCTCAAAAGGAAGTTAATCTTTTTGTCTTTGCAATTTTGGTACACACTGATCTTATGTAAGATTGAAAGGGGCGGAGGGGTTCATCCAAGTCCTATTTTTTCTAACGTAGGGAGAGGGGGGTCAAAAAATGGTTAAAATTGTTTTACGTAATTAAAGGACAGCCCCTTATGACATGGGACTACATAAAAAGAAAAAATAATGGGCAATAAATAAATATATTTATTGCAGACTAATGAAACATGTCCATAGTTGTTGGTAACATAGTTCTTAAAACTATTTTAGTCAATACTAACAAATCAAAAACAAAACATCATTCAGACTCAGAATTCAAAATAATAAAATCACAAATGTCAATAAATATGATGTCAAAAAAATAAAATTCATAGTCAGTGATAGTGTCATCTCGTCACATGAAGCTGAATGAATCTCCCCAGAACTGCAGAGTCTGGCTTCTCAGAAATAATCCTAAGGATTCCGTTGGCGCTCCCGCGAATCAGGCGCATCAGAGTAGCTGTTTTCAATATTGTAATAAAAAAAACTTTATTTGCAATATAAAGATCGACATAACGGACTTAGATCCAGAGCAAGAGTAGAGTCCCGTTTACATGACGCAACTTTCTTGCTTGGGGCATACAATTAAATTAAAGAAACAACTGGCTTGCATCTTCTAAACAGTGTTGAGACGATGCAAGCCAGTGTTTCTATAAGTGGTTTCTTTAGGTGCAGCTTTTATTGTTGCTTCAACTTATTGCAAGTCACTGGAAATAAAACCGCGCCACGTAAATCAGGCTTAAGTCTTTTCTAACATGTCTTGATGATTTTGTGTATATAAAATAACAAAAGAAAGCAAAACGCATTCTTTGATTCTCTATTACAAAGTGAGTTTCATAGAATACACTCGCTGGGCGCTCGCTCGCTTGGTCTAAACTCACCTTAACGTAAAAAACAATTGTAAAATTTAATTTCAAGCACTGGAAGAAATACTCGTATTCATTTAACTTTATAATTACCCATTCAGAAAGTTATTTCGTAGCGCGCAGTTTTTAACAAGCACGTCCTAACTAGATAAACTTGTAATTGGTTAAAAACAATTTAAAACTAAATAACTTTCATTATTAAAACTGGGGCTCAAACATTGAACAATTTTTTAACAGCAGGAGCTGCTCCTGGATTTTGTGAATCGATAAGTTCGCTTTTTTAGGATTATCTACTAAGTAATTCTATTAAATGAACTAACTACTCAACTAATTTATAACTTGTTGGTGTTATCTTAACATGATGGATAATAGAATGGTCATGAAAAATCATCATCGCGAGATTTCGTGAAATCTTAAAATATTTGAAGCAGACCTTAACAAAATCTACTTTGCCATATACACAAAATCTACTTTGCCATTAAGTACACTTTGCACTTCACTGTGACCTCCACTGACCGTTCGAATTTCGTGATCCAAAGGTTATTGGAGCTCCTCAAAACTCGTAAAGATGGTGTTTGTAAATGTTTTACCTCAAACTCAAAGCATTTATTTCAAAAAACCAATTATCTACAGGCACTTTTGAATTGTCAAGGGGTCGGTCAGTCAGAAATATGAAGCTAGTTACTCATTCCAAAGCGTAGTAGGTACCTAATACTATGGAGAAGAACGGGCAATAAACTCCACGGACAAACTTTTAAATCATAAAATTGTTACAAAATATTGGTTACAGTACCCAGCGATAAATATTGCACATCTTCCTTTACCTTTTTTTGTATTTTATACAAAGAATAAAAATAATTATCAAAAGAAGCAAATCATAATTGTTTTAACAGCTCCTAATAGATACCGGACTGTTTGTATTTCGTGCGACAGAGATAACGCTCTACGAAGCCAAAATTAGCCGATTGTCTCTTTCCAAAGGTCGATGTGCAATATTTATCGCCGGGTACTGTACCCAATTGCTCCCGCTTAATGGCAAATGACATCGCGGTAATAGGCCCAGACGGAGATGGCGGGATGAGCTAGATTCCTTTGTAAATATGGACATCATTCATGTTGAAATTAAACACGTGGAAAGACTCGTCAAAAGCGTATGTAATAAAGACAATAAAAACAAAAGAAAACAATTCAGAAATTAATATAAGCTGTGGGGCAGCTAAGACATGACCAGTCCCTACTGACGGCGCCCATTCACGTACCTGCAGCTAAAACGCTGATACCTCCAGCAGGGATCCCGAGTCCCATATTGAATTTCTGTCTCTCTTCTATGAAAGCCACACTGCCCATCACCATTGCTGATATGCCGCATACTATCTGTAAGAGAATATAAATGCTTATTACCTAAATCTTTTAATACATTAAAGTTCCTTACCCACTTAAAATTCAGGTTCGATTTTCATGAAAAAATTCAGTTTAAGTGAAGAATAATTATTTTCGTTTGAAATGGTTTTGTTTTCGGGAAAAAAGAGCCTGAATTTTCGGTAAAAATCCTTGAGTTTCAGATTTCATCTAAAACCTTAATTAAAGCACCAGCAGTATACCAAATCGACCTATTTTTTTAATTGACCAGTCGCTTTTGGCTAAACTTATACTTAGATAATCGCTATCTTCATTATATTTTCTTGGCTTAATTGTGATATCTTAACGGAAAACAAACCTTGTTATAATTATGTTAAAATCCTAGCCTACTATGCAGGGTGGTCCAAATAGCGACGTTAATTATCCCCTACATAGGTATGTGGAATCAAATTTCTTTTTCGAAAATACCCCATGTATGTTCTGTGATTTTTGATAGTCTAGAGGCGGATACAGACATTGCGAGGCATGCGAAGCGCGCGGCGCCGTTCATTTTCGTATGAACAATCCACACATAGCGAATCATGCAATGAGCGCTGTGCGCTGCGCATGCCTCGCAATGTCTGTATCCGCCTTTAGAGATACCTATGATTTTTTTTTACATTTTGGGGATTTTTTTTCCTTAAAATTTTATAGCTATATATTTATAAGTTTAAAAGATATAGATCGATTAAAAGTTTGAGTTGACTAGCAGAACCTGAAACATTTAATCAGCAGGATGGCAGAGGAACTGACAGTCCAAGACACGACTGACGAGCAATTAGGTATCGTCTTTAGAAGACGCCATTTATTATCATTTCACCACTGCTGGACATGGCAAAAGTAACACCTCCTCAAAGCGACACCACCGCCACCTCGACCAGTTCTATGTTTCTAGCATCCAGCGGATTCCCGCGGCCTAAAAATTTTTATTTTTTGGAACGCGATGTATGAGGTCTATGATGGAACGAGCGTGCCCACAAAATGCCTAAGCCACTGGAACTCCCACGCATCGACGAAACACAGCAGGCTGCTTGATACCGGACTCCGGTGGGAGGGTGGTCGCAAACCAGGCGGGCGTTAGCCCTGCCACCGCAAGGGAAGAATTGGCCAGTCAAATAAGGTGTCGGGTGTGGCTGTCCAGGATGCGTCGAGCACTTGGTTCAGTTGAGTAACTGGTGGAAGAAACTGCGCTACACGAGGAGGCTTCTTCATGCATCCCAAAAGATCTCATGGTCATCGGTCCAGCTTATGAGAAGCCTTCAGAGGCTTAGCTTAAGTAGTTCATAATACAACCCAAATTCATTAATCGATTAGGATTTTTAAGCCCGGACAGATAATTATAATTTGGTATCTTAAAGTTATTATAGGTGTTAACAATTAGTTTGTGTTGGATAGATTGTTGGTGTCAGATAAAACTTTATGGAATTGGCCCGCCCGTACCCAAATGGATTATGATAATAAAATCATAGTCCCTTTTGGATGATCTTTCGAAAGGGTGGAGTTTAGATGTTTTAACGCTTCTCTATAATAACTATTTGTCGCCCTTAATGGACTGGTTCTCATGATAATAGTTTATTTTATAGTAATAGTATAGTAATAGATATTTCCAAACTTCAGTAGGTACACGTCACATTAATCAGATCTCGACCCGTGAAATACGACATCCTGTATGTCAGGGGTCGAGGTTCTTTCAGTTACATACATTAGCATGAGAAGGCTGAGATTATATACAACTTACACTTCATTTTTAAAATAATTAAAACAAAACGAAAATGAAATAAAAATTAAAAATACAAAACATATTGAACAAAAAAAAAAAAACAATAAGTATAATTAATTCGAAAACTTATTATTAAAATATATTATCTATAAAATGTTACTGACAAGTATAGCTGAATAAAATTTACCTAATTACATCTTTAATTATTCTTTTCCAATAAAAGTATATCTTATTCCTAAGTTTTTTTTATAATACAAGAGTGTATCTATACTAATATTATAAATTAATCTCTGGAACTATCAGTCGGATTTGAAAAAATCTTCTTGTTTTTGATAACCTAATTCTTGAGGAAGGCTATAATATATTATAATATTATATAATTATAGCTATAGGCTATTTAACGTCACGCTATGACCCTTAGGAGTCGAGCAAAAAGAAAAAAGTCGGAAAGAACGCTAAGCAAAAACGAAATAATAGCGCGGGCAGGCGATGCGATGCGACGGGGTGGGTCGGGGGAACATGACATTTCAGGCGGACAAAGTCGCGGTCAGAAACTAGTAAGTGGATAAAGTCAATAATCTACTTCTTCTCTAGGTCGATATCTCCATGTCCAGTATTCTTTTTGTAACAACAAGTAAACCTGCGTGGTAACTGCGTAACACACTCTATAACTCTTATAACTCGTATAAATCTCGTATAACTCTTGTTAGAGGAATGGATTTAATTTTTACAGTTCAACAACATTCATTGCGTTATTTACGTGTTGAGCAGACAATTTTTTTGATCATATGAAGCAAGGGATTAGCAATATCGTTCGAAATTTGAAAACCAGCGTCAGACAGCATCTGTCTGGCATTAATGCTGAAATTAACCTTTTTGGCGCAGCCGTTAGGAACGGCACACCCACACACAAAACATTATTTTATTGAAACATTATTTTTATTTTGTTAATTTTGTATTTTGTGTTTCACGAACTGTGTCCAAATAAACTGTTTTTCTTTCTTTCTTTTCTAAATTATTCAGATTCTCATTAATACTGTGTTAGGTACGCAATTAAGATGCTGTTCTTCGTATCTTCCTATGATATCACAATAATTATGCTAACAAATTCGGAAGGGAGCTAACTATGGCAATACCTATGGCGAATACCTTTTTATCGTAAATGATTTGTAAATTTGTCTTTTCACGATAAATTTCAGGAACATTTTTCATAAACTACGGAAGGCCCTATCTCGTAATTTATAATGTTCAAAATCTAGTCGCAGTCTTATCTCGGCAACAAACAAATGTCAAAAACTTGTCAAAACGTAGGGAAATTAGAGGTTACAGTCTCCCCAGGGATGTGTCTTACAGTCGTTGCACGGGAGGGGGGGGGTTCCGGAATTGGTCTTTTAAGAGGAACCGGGACCAACCCTATGTGCTGATGGCGATCACCGGGGCGCTTTTAGTGAGGTAAAAATCCCACACTCCCCGACCTCCCTCCCCGGAGGTCGGGAGCCTTTTGAAGGTTTCCCCTCGACAAAAAAAAAAAATGGAAATTAGAGGTTATTTTGATAGATTGAGACATGTTCTTAAAATTACGAGAATTGCCCCCCAGGACTCTCATTCAATGCAAAAGCTGCTGCCACCCAAAGATGAATAAGCGGGATTGTCCGAAAGGGTTACCGTTGGCCCGGAACATAAAGGGCTAAGGAAGGAACACGGGTGGGTTTTAGTCAGTAAGAGTCTGACACTCCCTTCCGCTCCACCCAGAGCGGGAGGGGTCATCTGATGATTTCTCATCCTGAAAAAAAAGGCTGCTTTCAAGCCATTTAAAACCAGACAAGAGGCGACAAAAAAAAAACCTACGTTGCTGAAATTCAGCTGTAAACGGACGGACTCGGAAGGCAAAGCCAATATTAAGGCCTTTTATTCGAGCAACGTGGGTAGTACTTATTGCTCAACTTTATTGCTTGAGCGACCCACAATGCGAGAAGAAATAATCCGGTTCGCCGTCAATCGCTTTGGGTTAGGGTTCCGTAAAAATTGTAGAATCGATGGACGTCGTAGTATTCATACTATTGGTAAAATATTATAAATAAGTATTTAAGCCAATCTGTTAAGGTGAATGCGCAGTAGTAGATCGCGAAATTCAATTTTTTTTACGTTTTTTGCAATTTTCAGGTCAGTGTCAGGTTGTATCTTGATGAAAATATGATTCGCGACTATATTATTACGTACGTATTTACAGAGTTATAATCATTAATACATCTTTCTAAGTTGATTTGTACCATAAGAACAAATCTCCTAAGGAAAAGTGCTTAAGGTACGGTCAGCAACAGAAGTCGATTAACACTTCAGTTTTTTTTATCTCAGTTATTGAGCAAAATATTTGTTCAAAATTTGACTGTACAAATCTAACATAAAGATATTTAAATTATTTTAATGACTTCAATTCTGTACGCCCGGTACATTTTCTTTGGGAAGAATGATCTTCACACAAATTTATAAAATTACTGTGCTTTTTCAAGTTTTCACTTCTGCCGGCACTCCTGGAGTGCCACTGTTTTTTGATAACCTGAGAGAAGATAGTGTCTGATCACAGTAGTCTTCACTTAGGTATTTAGAGTTTTGCCTCCACTTTTATTTATAAGCTTCTTGGGTTTAGTTACGAAGATAGTGTCTGATCACAGTAGTCTTCACTTAGGTGTTTAGAGTGTTGCCTCCAATTTTATCTATAAGCTTCTTGGCTAAACCTTCAATCGACCAGTGCGGCTGTTATCATTTACCAACGAGCCCATCTAAAAGCCCCTCTTTTCAAAAACATACAGGCAAAATAAATGAATAGCAACGGAACCCAACCACACAAGACCAGTAGACCATCGCCCTATTTTTTTGCTTTTACAAGCCGTCAGAGTGGGGATCCATTGGCTTTTTACAAGATATGTTGGTTTGACGATTGGCCGTAATCCAATTGAACGTTAAGTAAAGATTGAAGTGCGACTTAATCCAATTCGCGGTCTTCAACGTTAACGTTAAAAGATTACCCTTCTGGAAAGTAGGTTAATTCATTTCGGTACTTTTGTTTTGACATTCTGAAAGTTATAGTTATTTATGTATTAGTCTGATTTCTGGGTTTTTTGAGGTCTTAAATTGATTAATTGATGATAAATTCGTGCAGTAATTTTTATGCAACAAGTTATCTGGAGTAAACTTTTATTCTTACAATCGCTAAACTAGTACTTTATTTACCATAAAATCGTTTAGTTTTTGTTCTAATAATTTGTATATCTATTTGCACCTTGTATTTTTCTTTAAGTCCATGTAATTTGTCACCATTTAATTTAGCTTTTGTGTGTTGTGCTTTTTCTTTTGCGTGCATTAAATAAATGGTTTTTCTGTCAATAACAGTCTGAACCATTTAGGTTTAGATTCTAGATCAAATTGACATCATACATACAAAGTATTTCATTGGTTACAAGGGGTAAGCAATGAAATACGTAATTCTATGTGAAATAAATCGAGCAATCAATCATTGTGAAACAGAGACGTAGCACAATAAGTTTCAAATGACTATGCCATCTTGTCTGGGTCTGGATACAGTATAATACCCTTTATTACTGTGGTCTGGGTATCAATCTCATGTGACGTAGGGATAGAATGATACGTTAGGTTTGTTGTTAATGTATTTTTTATTCGTCCGTGAATGTTCTGGCACTCGATAGTTCTGCAACCGAGCAGCATTTTTGTGTCTTATAAGTTTAGGTGTCTGTGAAATATTAGGCATGTGAAACTTTAGAAATTCGACTTTTTTATATTTATTTAATCCGAAATAACGAAATAGCGTTATCCATTCGACTTTCTTCTAAGAGAGGTAGATCTCATGATTTTCGAGAGCGCTAAACCTGATAGCGAGATTGAGATTTCAAAATAAAAATTCAAGATGGCGACAACTTTATGACAGCTTCTAAAAACTTATAAGGTATGAATCTGTATTAACAACGCGTATTTAATTCTCACTTTCTCTCTGTCTCTTTCCATTAAATACGAGTGTGTGTGCGTGCGAGTCTCACGTAAGGAACTTTATTCCTGACGAGGGTCCCCCGACCGCACACGGTTTTGCTTATTTATAAAGCGCCGATAATAAAACAGAAACAGACATTATATAACATAACATCACACCTGTAATCCTCGAAGGGTCAAGCAGAGGTGTACAGTCAGCAACAAAAGTCGATTAACACTTAAGTTTTTTTAATCACAGTTTATTGAGCAAAATATATATTTGTTGAAAATTGCATTGAACTTCTACTGCAATTTTGAACAAATATTTTGCTCAATAACTGAGCTTAAAAAAACTGAAGTGTTAATAGACTTTTGTTGTTGACCGTACCTCAGAGTGCACCCACATTTTATAGTTACGCTTCAAATCCATGTAATAGGGAGGGGGCGATGCTATTGTCATCAATAAACCAGAGACAATCCAGACTGCCGGGCCAGCGGGATTGTCCCAAAGGGTTACCGCTGGCCCGGAACATAAAGGGCTAAGGAAGGAACACGGGTGGGTTTTAGTCAGTAAGAGTCTGACACTCCCTTCCGCTCCACCCAGAGCGGGAGGAGTCATTTGATGATTTCCCATCCTCCTAAAAAAAAAAAAAAACTGAGAAATTCCTGATAGAAAACCCCAACAAACCTTTGCCCGCACTATCGAACCCAAGATCTCATGTTCAGCAGTAGCACTTTCAGTTAACCAACGAGACATTAACATAATTCTAACTTGTTCATTAAAAATCTTATTCCGCAAAATCGGAAGTACAGTACCCGGCTATAAATATTGCACATCGACTAATTCAAATTGGTGTATTTTATACAAAGAATAAAACAATTATCAAAAGAAGCAAATCATAATTGTTTTAACAGCTCCTAATAGATACCGGACTGTTTATATTTCGTGCGACAGAGATAACGCTCGACGAAGCCGAAATTAGCCGATTGTCTCTTTCCAAGGGTCGATGTGCAATATTTAACGCCGGGTACTGGAACGAGTCCATTCCCACTCAAATCTAGAGATATTTTGCATTCCATTGTTACCGCAGAATCTTGCCCCATTAAATATTAATAACACAAGATATTTCAGTCTCTCTGAAGTCGTCTGAACTATGAATATTCAATGTTTGAGATATAATTGCCTGGCACTTCGCAAGCGAATGACTAATCAATATAATTTCGAGCTTTTATTGAAGAACTTACAAGATTTCCGTTTTTAATGGGCAATCTTCTTGGTTCTATCTTGTGATCTTAAATTGATTTCTGAAGCTGGGTCTTTAGTCTCTCTGTGACGTCACCAAAAGTTATGTTCGATAGCTTGATGTTTATTTTATTAGCCTACGCCACAACCAATAAACAGAAATCTTATCGCCATTTGGTTAGTACATTTACTGTCATTTATCGTAATCTTTCTTTAATTCGCATAATTAGCTCTTAAACTGGTTTGGGCTAAATAATGAATAAAAGAAGATTAGCCTTAAGACAACAGTAATCCCAGCAGTAAGACTCTTTTTTACTGCTGGCCTAAGACTGAGCATCACGACCGCGTGATCCACTGCATCACCATCATCATTTCAGTCGAAAGACGTCCACTGTTAGACATAGGCCTCCCCCAAGCACCTCCACTTCGACCGGTTCTGTGTTTCTCGTATTCAACGCATTCCTGCGGCCTTCAAAAGGTCGTCGGACCACCGAGTGGGAGGCCTTCCAACGCTACGTCTTTCGGTACGCGATCGCCACTCCAGAAACTTTCGGCCCCATCGGCCATCTGTTCTGGGTTCTCCTGCGGATCTCCTCATTTCTGATTCGATCACGCAGGGAAATTCCAAGTACTGTATCAGGCACTGAAAAAAAGATTGCTAAGAACTGCATGCAATATGGATTTGCAGTCTTTTCACACTTATTTGACCTATCATTTTGCATCTTGATAAATTTAAACTTTATTTTCGTTGCTGTCAAAGGTAAAAAACCAAATGTGAAAAGACTCAATCTATTAACTTGTTCAGTGTTCCAGAGTGTGCTCTGACGTGGGGTCGGACAGTCCCGGAACTGCGATTAATCTGTAAAAATCTCACCACAAAAATTAAGGTGAAGTTGCTGTCATTCCGCCTGATACCCGGAAGTTGTACCTGTGTGAATAGGCCTTTACATGATGTCACAACATGGAATCGGAAACAATTTTCAGGCAGAGTGAACGTAAACATTTTCTCCTATTTCTCATAACCTTGGTGCTGATACTTTGATCTCGTAGTATCAAAACAACGTGTCAGGTTCCCATAGAAATAACACGAAATAGAATTTTTCGTAATAACAACTTGTTATTCCGACGGCTTCGGTTTCCATGGTAACAACTTTTCCTCCGCCAATATTGATGCTTAGCAAGAGAAAATGTACATTTGATATTGCTGTTTAAATTTTGGATCAATTATGAGGTTTGTTTGTTTTGATCTCTGTATTGATGTTACACTTCTAAATATTAAATAAATTTTAATATAGGTAGGTACTCCAGTGGCTCAATGTTATGAAGGGTGGTGTTTGGACTCACGGCCAGTTGATTTTAATTGAAAAAAAAAAATTAACTTGATATGTCAATCATTAAGGTGCTACTAGACCACAGGCGATCGATGTCAATCGACGGCTCAAATTCCGTTTCTCTCATATTTCATCAAATTAATTCCAAAATTCCAAGACATGACATCTACCAATTCCCTGTCTGGAAGCACCCGTAAGGACTGGATTTGTCTTAAATGGGTATTGTATTATCCTACTATGTGGTATCATGTAATTACTTAACTACATAAAAATAACTGCCAAATAATATTATGATTCCGGAGGTAAAATAATAAATGTAGTAATTTCTGGTAGGTATGGGCCTACTACAAAATTACTATAGTATTACGTACAGACACCAACACATCAAGCTAGCTACCCGAAACTGCCAAATTTTCCCAATCAATCTTGAACCTTATGCTGTAGCGATAAAGTTGAAAATCTATTAAAGAAATTTGACAGATTGTAGTAGCTTGATGTGCTGGCGTCTGTAGCTAAAAATTTACGGTTTTCGGATTCTGTGACCCAGTGCGGGTTGGTTGATGCCACATGTCAACGAATCTTTAGTTCTGGGATCCTCACGATGTTTTCTGTCCCCGTTTTACATTTGCGTTAGCAGTGGTGGCGAATTTAAGCGCTTGCGTCTGTCTGAGTTCGAACCCACTTCCTATAACTCGTAAGTCGGGGCCGTAACTATTGGGCCACCACCGCTCTTCCCACCACTGTCAAATATCATCGATGCCAATAACCTAAATTCTGGGGTAGAAATAACTTATTGGCTAACTTTTGCGGGGTGACCAGAATATTTGGAATAAGCGCTACAATCTTGCGACGAATGACATTCATTTTCGAAACTATCTCAGTTTCGAAGAAGTGAATCGTGGAAGTTTTGAGCGCTTTTTTTTTCTGGTTGGAAAATCATCTAATGACCCGCTCTGGGTAGAGCGGAAGGGAGTGTCAGACTCTTACTGACTAAAACCCACCCGTGTTCCTTCCTTAGCCCTTTATGTTTCGGTCCAGCGGTAACCCTTTCGGACAATCCCGCTGACCCGGCAGGCTTCGGTCCCGACGGGCCCCTTCTGATGATGCTGACATCTCTTTGAGGCGCGCGTGGAACACTTACGCGCCGTCCGGCACGGGCCTGGTCCTGATCAGACGGTGAGCTACCCATTACTCTCCGCCCGCAGGTCCGGTTTTGAGGGCTGACTTTAGTAACTTTTGACCTTGAAAATGTGATAATGCTGATCATATTTGAACAACGGACTGTCTCGTTGGTCTAGTCATCGCAAACGCTACTCATACTGCTGAGCATGAGGTCCTGGGTTCGAATCCTAGGTCAGGCAAAGGGTTCTTGGGTTTTTCTATCAGGAATTTCTCAGTAGCAGCCCCGGGGTCTGGATTTGTGCCTGATTGATGGCAACAGCCCCGCTTTCTATTACATGGAGCTTTAACATATGTGCTTGGCCAGACTGGCAGCGCGGGCGCAGGGCGGGCGCGGCGCGGCGTACTCAAACATAAGAACTTCATTTGAGTATCCATAGTGGGCACGCGGGCGCGGTGAGCGGGGCGAGCTATTCGGAGTGGGTGCGCGAGCGGCTCGCGCGGTGACCGGGGTTCTCAAACTAGTTCGAGCTTATTTCTAGTAAAAATAAGTACTTAGTCTTTATCCATATTATATTTTGACAAACACTGGACACGACAACACGCAGAACGCAGCCCGCTCGACTGCGGACAGGCAGATCGCCGCTCCCCGCCCCGCGCTGTCAGTCTGGCCAAGCACTAACTGGCGAAATGTTGGTGTATATACTAAGGTACAACTCTGTCTTACCTTTTGGGGAATTACACACGTGATGTTATGTTATTTGAATAGGTAAATGTTTTTGTATTTTACTTACAAAACCTAACTGCTTTCGAGATTAACTTTACGACCAAGTAGAGTGGTTTTTTTTATTCGAAATGGGATTGCTCTTGACTCTAATCTAGGTCAGAGATGACACAGACAAAGTCTACGATGTGACCAAAGTACTATCTAGTTATTTTTTAGGTATCCAATCGATCAAGTATATAGTAAAAAAGAACACATTAAGAGGGCGCCGACCAAACGCCGACCGCGCAGTGGCGCCCTCATCGTTTGTTTGGTTATTTCTTTTATTTTAGTAACAAAATGTAGAAAATAAGCACGTTAAGTTGTGCTCCACAAGATTATACGGTAATATTATTATAAACGGTAGTCTTACATTTAGTTTTATTATAAGTAAAACTACCGTTTGAAATGTTATTAACGTATAATCTTGTGGAACACAACTTAACGTGCTTATTTTCTGCATTTTCATTCTAAAATAAAAGAAATAACCAAACAAACGATGAGGGCGCCACTAGGCGGTCAGCGTAGCCTTAAGAGAAATCTTTTCCATTCCATGGACCTCTATCCTCAAATTAATACCAAGCCGGGACACAGATTAATAACAGCAAGACAGATCTTTTTACAAAACGGATAAAAGCCGGAAAGCCGATGGCCTGTCATTAGTCCGGATCAATCGAGATGTATTGCCGACGCAGCCCCTGAGCCTCATCATTCAATGTCATCCATCATGTTTATTCCTAAAGTGACAGGTTTGTATGAAAGTCCTATCGAATACGCAATATTTGTTCAATATGTTTTCATATCCGGTTAGACTGGAAGCTGACCCCAACATATTTGGGAGAAGGCTAGGTAGATAATGATGTTTTCATTGACGACACAAGTACCTAAAGACTAGTGTCGTCATTAAGGCTCCTTCAAACAGGCGCGACACGCGATAAAATCGCGCGCGACACAAAGGCACCGCAAGTCGCGCAACGAGCGCGGTGCCTTTGTGTCGCGCGCAATTCGCGTCGCGCGTCGCGCCTGTTTGAATGAGCCTTTATTGAAATTATTTAGCCGACTTCAAAAAGGACGAGGTTCTTAATTCGACTGTATGTTGTTTTTTTTTTTGTATGATTGTTACGCGATACCTCTGGCAATTGCAAATCGATTTCAAAAAATATTTTTTAATGGATGGGTATGCCTCAGGAGTGACTTGAAATTTTATACAAAAAAAAACACCCGACTTCCAAAATGTAAAAAAAAAAATAATAAAAACGTTTTTCCTTGGTAAAATAAAAGTAAAAAACACCCTTTTAATTTTTACAAATTTTGTTTTATTTGATTAGTTGTTGTTAGAGCGGCAATAGAAATACACACTTTGAAAAAAATTTAACTATCTAACTGTTACGGTTCATGAGATACAGCCCAATGCAAAATAGTCAGAAAAAATAACAAGTTTCTTGTATGGGGAAACTTTTAATTTTTACTTTATTTATTTTTAATATTTACTGTTATAGCGACAATAGAAATCCATTCTGAGTGTCTCTCTCAATAACCGATGATAAGTTTCAACGCACGGGGTTCAGAATCATGTACTGTATCCATGGTAACAGCCCTGATCCCTGCTACCTTGATTATTTAATAATAAGCGCTTTTATTCTGAATATTTGCGTTGCGATTTTAATTTCAGTAGAAGTTTCCAGAAAGTATCTTAGTTCAGTGTGCCTCTGGCAAAAGCCTCCTCTGACAAGTTCTACTGCGGTGCAATTCTGTAAAAATCTCACCGTGAAACTTAGGTGAAGTGAGCGTGGAGTGAGCTGTCAATAGTGTCAATTCCTAGCAAAAACAAACTCACTTCACCTAAGTTTTCACGGTGAGATTTTAACAGAATCGCGGTGCTGTTTCGTATACTTCGCTACTTTTCTCCAATTTGGATCCGATGTGAGCTTCAATACTTCCTCCCGACTTTTGTATTGTCTTCCCCTATTAACTATATGGAAGTACAAATACCAAGACATAACCGTAATGGAAAAACATGGACGCTCAGTAGCAGCGCTTGCGACCAATTAAAACCAAATGAAAATCCAAAACTGCTAATACTTTAAACACCACTCACCTGTAATACCCGTAGTCTTAACACGAGAGCGAGAGGGTATCCAAATCCGTGACGAAATATCGTGCTCTCTCTCTCCCCCGTTAATGGAGCCGCGGACTCCTTCCGTCGAGACAGGGCAGTCTGAAACAATTTATCAGCTTGAGCATGGCTTGAGCCTTTACACAATCATCCGGATTATGTGGTTCAGTACGCAATTTAAAGGGTTTTATAAAAGATTCAGTTGGAATTTTTTGCTCGTTAGACCGGGGTTGTTAACTCCCTGTCTATAGGGATTGTTAATAGGTTTAAGCCTAGAAGAAGATAAAAGTACTTACAAAATAACAATACGACTTTGTCCCAGGTTCATCATTTATCAAATAATTAAGTATTTTTCTATGCAATGGTCTGCTCAGTACCGTAGATTCAAAAGATACATAATTATGTGTCCCACTGACTTGGTAAAGGAAAGAATTTGAATAAGAAGTCTAGAGTGAACAAAAAGCAATAATGTTTTGCATAAGAGTGAAATTCTCACTTCGAGCGTTTTCCTAAAGCTACGATTTTCTGATGAATGACTTCATTGAAAGTAAGTTGGTGTTTTTCCTAGAGGGCGTTTTTGACACCGGTAAGTCAAACCCCGTTGCTCAAAGATTTAAATCGCTAGATTTGCCCTCACCGTACTTAGTCACGCGACAACGTGTCCATACTGAGAAAAATGAGCTTACACATTAATATATGGCGTTTCAATGACAGTTAGGTCAAGTCACTGCGTCATTGTATGTCAGAGGTGTTAAAACGAAACAGAAATGAGAATATCTTTGACGTAGTAGGGCGTATCTAACGATTTAAATCTTTGCTACTGTCATCATTTTATGACAAACTCAAATCAAAGCAATCAGGCACTTTTGAATTGTCAAGAAGTCGGTCAGTCAGAAAATATGAAGCTACATAGTTGCCAGTTCCAAAACATACCTAGTAGGTACCTATGGAGAAGAACAGGCAAGGCACTCTTTTAAATTATATTTTCTTTATGTGAACGATGGAAAAAACACGTACAACTTTAAAAGAGTTCAGAGTACAGCAAATAGTAACAAAACAATCCAAAAATAACAAATAAAAATAAGCCGAGGCAGCTAAGTGATGACCAGCCCCAACTGACGGCGCCCGTTCACAAAAATGACGAATGGATCAGCACCATTCATCTCCACCATTTTGAAAAGAGCTAAATTATTCAACACACGCGTCACCCTCAGCGAGACATCTGAGTGAGCATGACATACTATCAGCCGCCAGAGCACATTCAAATCAATGAAAGACATATTACCCGTAAATGTTAGCTCTATAGTACATAGAACACACACCTGTGCTATGCAATTAAGGCTCCTACAAACAGGCGTGACACGCGATATAATCGCGCACGACACAAAGGCACCGCTCGTTGCGCGACTTGCGGTGCCTTTCTGGCGCACAATACAAAGGAAATTGAGTTTATACAACGACGGCGGTCACTGCGGCCGTTATGTGCGGTCACCGCTTTTATAAGAAACCTTAGCTTTTCAATTTCGGGGCGTATTAGGTATTAAGTAACTCCTATGCCTAGAGGATAATAAATTAATATAACATTGTCCCTAGAATTGACATAGATTGGCTCAGAGCCAACAGTTTGTAAGGCTCAAAATCTATTGTAGGGAAATAAATCTCTGAGTCTAGTGACACGTTGCTAGTCCACCGTTATGGCATCATAGTAACTATTTTAACTTAATATTTTTACTCTAACTAAGGTAAATTATAAAGTATGTTCTGTTTATAATAAATAATAATAATAAATTTATTTCAAGTAGCAAGACTCATAGTGTTAGTAACAATATAAACAAGCAAATATTATATTAAAATTTTTGTAGCAAAGGTTGAAAATTGTAGTGTGCTATCATGTTTTAAAGGAAGAGATTAAAAAACTATGCATGTTACTATCCATCCATACTAATATTATAAATGCGAAAGGGTGTCAGCCTGTCTGTTACCTCTTCACGCTTAAACCGCTGCACCCATCTAGATGAAACTTGGTATAGCGATAGTTTGAGTCAAGGATATTGGATAGTTTTCATCCCGATATGCCCACGGGATCTAAACTTATGCGGGGCGCAGCTAGTCTTTTTATATAACTATCCTGTATCGTTCCACTGCAGGACACAGGACTTTGCCACACAATTCTGTCTTTTGAGTACTAGTGTTGGCCAGTCCTTTCGGTAGGAGTCAAGCTTGTCCCGCCATATTCGTTTCGGCCTGCCGCGGTGGGGTCGTGCGTTTAGTGGGGCCCAAGCGGTGGTCTTCTTAGCCCATTTATCATAATGACATCACACTAATATTATAAAGGGGAAAGTTTGTGAGTGTGTTTGTATTTTTGTTACTTCTTTATGCACAAACGGCTTAACGGATTTCGATGAGGCACACAGATAGTTTATAACCAGGATACATATATACACACATACACATACATGGGATACTTTTAAGAGAGATTCCCACGGGATCAACCATTATGCGAGTAAAACCGCGAGGCGCTGCGCGCTGCTAGTAAAGTTACAAAAAAAACTATCAAATTTATTATCACCCTACAAGTATAAATACCCCTTGGTAGCTTTTTTATAGTAGGGTTTCTACTAATCGTCAGTATTTGGTACCACCTAGTACCAGGCCTGTTTTTCACGCATGCGTAAACAACCATTTACCGAAGCAACCGCTTGTTTACAAACATATTAAAATAACTTTGATAGTCTCTCAAATACTGTTCAACACTATACTGTTCGAGGCTAACAATTAGCTTCTGGAGCTCAAATAATTACGTTAACGTAACAAATTGTGGTTTCGAAACACGTCCAGACTTGGTATGTAACTATTGGATTTGTTGTTTTTTTTTTATCAACAACTTATCTATAGGCTAATGTAACTATAGGCCGACCGCTTAACTGAAACGTTGCCTGAGATAGCAGCACGGTGCGGGAGGGGTGTGGTGAGGTGATGCGAGAGCTCAGTGATTCGTCAACTTGTGACAACTATCACCCCTCCCGCACCGCGCAGCTACTTCAGGCAACGCGCAACGTGGCCTCAGTTAAGCGGTCGGCCTATACTAGTCGGATTTAAAAAAAAGCCTTTTCATTTGAAAGCCCAATTTTTCAGGAAGGTTACAGGCTATTTAGCATCTAGCTACGACCCTTAAGAGCCGATTAAAAAAAGTCAGAGAGAACGCTTAGCGAAAACAAAGTATGTAATAAATAGCACAAAGCTTGTTAAACCTTCCTGTGAAAAAGAAAAAAAGAAAGAAAAAGACAATCACAATAATTGTCTTTTTCTTTCTTTTTTAGTGTTCCTGCATGTTACGTTACTAATATAGTTTTTTAAGTAAGATGTAATATTTACACCCTATGGCCTTGATGCCTGAATATATATTATATTTTTATTTTTTTTATTTATTTAATAAAATGTGGCTATTATTACAAGACTTAGAACAATGACTCATAATCATAATAAAAAAACCAATATGTTAGACATAATATATGTACGACGCCAGCACATCAAGCTACTACAATCTGTCAAATTTATTCAATAGATTTTCAACTTTATTGCCAAAGCGTACCTAAGGTATAAGGTTTATTGGGAAATTTGACAGTTTCGGGTAGCTTGATGTGCTGGCGTTTATACAACAGAAAATCCATTAACATTACAATGCAAAACCGAAAAACCAACAACTTTTGAATCTTGTCATTTTAAGAAAAGGAAAACATTTTTTTACATAAAAAAAAACTTGTTTTATTCTTCACTTCAAAGTTTTAGACGTGATGTGGGTCCAGAGTGTTGTGTTCCAAATTTATCTTTGAAAGTGAATATTAATCTCGGGAAATATAATGGAGATTTTTCGTTACAAAATTTTGTGCTATTATGGCTAGTAGGTCTGGTGCAAAATACAATATTATAAGTTGATTTAAAAAATATCTGCGCGCTTGTGCAGACGGCAGCACATCCAGCTACTACAATCTGTCAAATTTCCTTAATAGATTTTCAATTTTATCTTTAAAGCTTAAGGTTCAAAGTTGTTTGGAATAATTTGACAGTTTCGGGTAGCTTGATGTGCTGGCGTCTGTACGTAGATGTGCGGCTACCAGCCCGATATACTATAAAAATAAAATACTATTAATAATTACTACTATACTACTACTTTTTCCTATTATTTATTTAAATATAAATTATTATTCAATAAATATCTGCTTCGATTTTCTCGTTAAACAGCAAATTGTGACCTTGATCGCAAATCTAATTAATGGACCGGAAGCTTGGATGAAATAAGCTCATTATTACCTACCTACAAAAACTAAAAATATTCTTCCTATGTTTTATGTTTTCAGGCAGTAGAACTTTAACAAAATGTTCGAAAATTCGGAAGATAGTGAAGAAGAAGCACAGCCAATACCACGTCGTAATTCTTCCTCAGAGACCAGTTGCGATGAAGATGAAGAAGAGGCTAAGAAGACACCAATTCAGGAAGAGAAACAACATGAAACTCTGGTTCAAGCAGGTAAAGCAAGATTAGCTGTGTAAGTATCGAATGATCAGAATCAGACTGTTGGTCAATTGTCAAAATGAGACAGTCAGTCCGTATAATATTCACGCTAGTAGGTAAATACAGCTTAGTTTATACATACATGAAATGATCAGTAAATTGATGAAGTTAAGTGAAGTGCACCCTACACTTAACTTCACCAGGTGGTGGCTTTACCATCTTAGTGACTGGATAATATTAACACTTTTAGTAACACTATATATGTTGCCGATACGTTATGATACAAACCAGAAAATGGGTCATCATTTTCTGGTTTGTATCATACCGTATCGGCCGTAACCATCTTAGTGACTGGATTATATTGACACTTTAAGTAACACTATACATGTTGCCGATACGGTATGATACAAAGCAGAAAATGGGTTACCATTTTCTGGTTTCTATCATACCGTATCGGCCGTGCCGTATCGTAGTGACATACATGTTAATGTACCTGTACGTATATGTTACTTTAGTCATCTTTTCATTTAGAAATCGTATTAGGTATATGAAAAAATACATCATCATTGGATGAGTTGTGAAACTGTAATTATAAATCATAAGAGTATTAGAAAATCGCCCTTTTGTACTGAAAGCCTGATCATAATCTTAATTCTTTCTCAACTCAACTCAAATCAATCTCAACATCATAATTATTACAGTGACTGGTTTATACAACGCACAATCCTTAATCGAGAAAGGTGTCTGAGATAGAAGGGTCAGGAGTTACAGATCACCCGACACTCTTAGACAGGACATATTAATTTACAAAACGGTTAGAGTCAAGATAATATAAAATATAATAAAAATTTAAAATAGCATTGAAGTATATGCAGAACCTACAAAAATAACAGAAAAATAGAAAAAAAAAAATACAAATTGTTTTTAAAACTGCCTGATCAAGTTCAAGAATCTAATCAGAACAATATTTGAGTAATCAACAAGATTTCATCATATTGAATAGGGTTTCAGTACTCGGCGTTAAGCTATGGAGCTAAATAATTAGTTTGGTATATTTATGTTGTAAGTAAAATAACAATAACAAATTCCGTAAGTACTTTCACAACAGTTAACCCAAGCTGCTCCAAAGGTATTGGATATAAGTCTGGAGACAGATGTCGGGATGCCCCAGGAGAGTACCACTCTGACATTTTGAGTATGATACAGGTTATAAAGTTAACATCGTAGACAGTTTTGTGACAAAGGATGTTGAAGTATCTGACTCATTTGAATAAATAATGAGAGCTTATTTAATAGATTAACGTCAAACACTTGGTAAATAAAGGTTTCTTCTGTTTTCATATAGGGAAATTTTTACATTGAGTGTTTTAAAACTTTATTGTAAACTACGGTACCTACCATTCACACTGATACACTTTGTCACGTTGAATCGTAAATTGAAGGTACCTACTCCTCAATTGATCGCAAATAATCTGGTTAAAGTCCAAAATAATCTAGCACAAAAAATACTTAATGCACGAAAATTAAATATGGATAAAAAACTCTTTTTCACACCACCTGCTCGAAAATGTCAAATTATATGTCAAGCAACCTTAACCTAAAGTGAGTCATTAGTGGCCGGGGGCACAGCCGGTCAATAATGTTGTACTGGATTTCATTATGACCCGCTGGTCAATAATGTGATTTGAATTTGGAATCTCACATGCTCAGCGAAATTGGCAGTATAGTACTAACAAACACCCTTTGTTGCCAGAAAGAGCAAAGCTATTCTCGATACCCTTACTACGCGTGGATGATATTCTCGATTTCCTACAAAATCATAACGACTGCTTCTTCATATCGTTGCCATGTTTTCGAAAACATAATATTGTAAGAATAATTAGATAACTACGAACCATTTTTTAAAAGGAATGGAAGTGCATATAACTACCTAGTTCTAAATATGTTATTCTTACTGTTTGTTTATTTAATAAATACTTTGTTTTTGTACTATGGCTATTATTTTCTCACAGTAGGTGTAAAAAGTAGAGTATCCTCCTCTGGGCTAAAGGTGTCTTTGCCTTGGGCTAGCTTGAATCCCTCGCTGCATTCAGGATTCTTGTATTAACTCCCTCGCTTCGCTCGTGAGTTAAACTCTTAATTCCCTCGCTGCGCTCGGGAGTTAAACCCCGAATCCTTCATTGCGCTCGAGATTCAATATGACGCCCGTGACATAAGACACAACTTTAGCCCCTCGGTGCATAATCTACTATTGTTTTCATCAAAAGACAGGTTTTAAAAGAAAATAAAATGGCATGTCAAAGTAACAAACGTCATAGCTTGACACAAAAAAATACAAATAACTATGCACCTAGTGTCAGTCCAGACTGGGGAGGAGGGCGGGCGTGGGCGCGGGGCGGGAACGCGCGCGGGCTGCCTGTCCGCACTGGAGCGCGGCTGCGTTCTGCGTATTGCCGTGTCCAGTGCAGTGTGACCAAATTAAATTTTACGAAAAAACCGATTCACCTCAAAAAAAATACTGAATATCTTATCTGATTGAAATATAGACTAAGTCCGGGTAAAATTCCCTGAACATCAATGTTCACTGGGACGATCTCTACGCTGTTACCATAGCTTTCGATCCAAAATATACCAAAAAATACTTACTTCCGCCAATATACCTACAAAAATACTGAATTACTGATGATCAGAAAAGTCGATAAAATATACCGAAAAAGTATTAAAATACTGAATCTCAAAATATAAGTATATTGTATTGTGTTGTGTATATTGTATATTGTCAAAATATAACGCACTCCGTGCGCTACCCGCGCCGACCAGTCCGCGCCGCTCACCATGGACACTTTAAAAGAAGTTCATATGTTTGAGTTAGCCGCGCCGCCGCGCCCGCCCCGCGCCCGCGCCCCAGTGTGGCCAAACACTAAATAACCATCGAGATTATAATTAAAATGGAATTTCACATTCATAATCACGTTGTTTGGTTGCAGTGCAAACAGAGGAAACTAAGATGTCCAAGATAAGCACACAGACACCTCGTAGAAAGAGGTTCATTCCAAAATATGAAGTTGAAGGTGTATACAAAGTTATCTTAGGTGGAGAAACACAGATGCATGTAGAAACAGTAGTAGGAACTCATGTTTATGCGCAGTACCCTTGGAAAAATGTAAGCAAAGCTAAAATCATGGAATCGATAGACATGGGTGGCGAACTGTCAGATTTTTTTCCAATTCGTGAGCAACTTGAGGCATACAGCGAAAAAGAGGTGCTCATTGGTTATATAGTAGATGAATCAACCAACACTGATGATTTTTACGTATGTTGTACACTAGAAGCCAGGGATCACTGCAAGCAACAATCTGACAAATTTATTAGAAGGCAGGAAAAAAAATTAAGAAAAGCTATTCACAAAAAACCTAGACCCTGGAAAAGTTTGGGAAGTGATGCAGAAATTATTGAACAGGTACCAATCAATACAAGAGATTTAATTGAGATAGAGATAAAAACTAAGTTTCCCATGGAATATGAACCTGGAAAATTCGATGTTAGGGATACATACTCTATCAGAGATGGTTCTATAGAGTTGACACCGCACAGAGAGAAGTACAATAATGTTTTCCGACGAAGGATCGATTGTGGATCTCAGATTACTCCAGCACATGTAGATAGATTTGCACAAACTCAGCTTACTTATCCAAAAAATAGGTGGACACAATCTATTGCAGACGCTTTAGGTCAAATGGAAGATATCGAAGGTGGCGGTGATGCTAGTCAAGTGGGCCCGGAAGAAATGGATGATGGGGATAAAAGTTCTGATCACGAAGATAAACTACACAAGCAACCACTTGATGAAGTAGGATTAGCTACATATAAAGCTGCATTGACACGTATGCGTCGACCGTCGTATGTGAAAAAGATTAATAGCTACGTCACATCGCGACAAACTGAAATAGAGTCCATAATAAAACTCAACTCAGTAATGGATATATATAAGAACGACTATTCAAATCTCGCTAACCAAATACATACTAACTCACTTGGTACCATGACTTTTGAAGAGTATGTTTGTTTTACAGACGTAAGAGCTAAAGATAAGTTTGTATCTTGTGCAGCATTTCATCCAATGTGGTCTGGTATTGTAGCAATTTCGTACGCCGATACCATTCCAACTGTAATGAAGACAAATACGGCAATACGCCAGGACCCAATTCAAAGAGCCGTCTATGGTTTAAACCCTGTTTTGATTTGGAGTCATTTAGACAGCTTAATACCAAAACTGTGCTTGGAAGCACCTCGTGAAGTCAAGGTTCTTTCATTTTGCCCTTTTAATGAAAATATTCTGGTTGGTGGTTTAGTTAGTGGACAAATAGTAATATGGGATTTAACTAATAAGCTCGAAAATGTCGAAAAGATTGAAACCCTGACTGAAACGAGAGTAAAATATCGAATAGCGATGAACGCTCATATGGGATGGATGAAGTCTGTGGAAGATAGAGCGGTGGTAAATGCTACTGTTTGTAGCAGTTTGCGGAATTGTCATTTAAATTCAGTATCTGCTATTAAATGGATGTCACCAAATTTTATAGTAACACCGACGGGAAAAACAATTCCTACACCAAATGACAAATTGTCGTTACAGTTTATATCTACCTCTCCAAACGGAAGTATTTTGGTATGGAATTTGTCAGCTGACAATATAGGATTCGTTGAAGACAAGAAAGTTAAGAAATCTAAAAGGATTGCGCGAAGACCATCTGGGTTACTAACAGACATTTCACCATTTAAAATATTAGATCGCATTCTACAGCCTTGCTACAAAATTATATTAGGTGAAGCAGGTCAAGTCTGGACATATTCGATACAGACTTTTGGTATGACCCCTCCAAGTGTTAAATATGTTTATACTCCAAAAAATAACGGCACAGGTAGAAAATATTTTACTTGTAAAGTTTTAGAACAAAAAGAAGACATAAATTCAATTTTTTATTTTGGTTCGCAACACGGTACTGTAACACGAGCTACCTGGGAAGGCCACGAGTTCAACACTGGCGAGGCAGTGAATTCTGAGTATGCTGATATAACATTTCGCTGTAAAATACATGATGGTTCTATAGTTGCCACTCATAAAAATCCTCTAATTGATTCTATAACATTGACAGTAGGCGGTAAAATATTTGCAATTTGGTCTGACAAATTGTTGGGTCGACCAATCATTTGGAAGAAGCGTCCTTACCGTTTGACGGACGGAGCATGGTCACAGTATAAACCTAGTATACTTTTTGTAGTTAATTCTGAAGGGGGTCTTGAAACCTGGGATCTGCTGTTAAGAAGCGACCAACCTATTTCTGTGCAAACACTTTCAGGGACCATGCTCACCGGTGTTAGTCTTCATACTTTGCCATTGACCAACAATATAATCGGGGCGAGTGACGTTAACGGTTCCTTTAGAATGTTTTTAAATCCACCAATATTTATGTTAGAAAATTCGGGCTATAAAGTTCGTATGGAGGCTATGATTGCGAGAGAATTAAAGGTAATGCACTCTTTTATTACTTGGCAAGACAATTTCATAAAAAAATATCCTCACATTTTAGAAGAAATAATAAAGAAAGAAGGTATGCTTTTGGCTGAAAAAGAGGAAGAAAAGCGTAAGCAGAGAGAAGAATTGGGAAAAAAGCACGATGAAGAAGTCGAAGCAAGAAGATTAGAAAAACTGAAATTTGTCGGCCCGGAAGAGAGATGGCAAAAAATCATACAAACATTAATAGAAAAAACAATTGCAGTTAAGAAAAGAATTAACAGAGCTTTACTAATAGAACACGAGAAACCATTAAGAGAATTAGAAGCACAGCGTTTAGAGAAAGAAAGACGTATGCTGGAAATTATGAAAAACCAAAAGGCTATTTTCAATGATACTGTTGCTATTCTTTTTCCCGAGGCCATAAAGAAACCACCGAAACCAAAGAAGAGTCTGCTTTCAGACAATAAAGAGGCACTAAAAAAACAATATCTCGATGAATACAAACACACAAAAAAGACTGCATCGAAAAAAGTTAAGAAAAATCCGTATCGGGTAGAGTTCAGGTGGGATGCCACTCTTGCTGAGGGTAAAGAAAGACGGGCTGCTCTAAATGCTCACGAACAAATCGTGAAAATGCATTTTTTAAGAATTCGGGAGGAATCAGGAGTAGACCTGACGTCGAGACCTGCGCAAGAGGTACCTAAGAATCTAATAGAGGAAGAAGATGAAGAGTCTGTGGACTTATCTTAGAACTTATTTGCAGAACATGTTATAATATCGATACGTTATTCAGTTCAGTTTCTTACTACTATATTTAATATCTATTATTAAAAAGAAATCATACCTAAGCTTTTCGTGACCAGTGTAGATCACTTCTTGAATAAGTATAGCTTTTTTTTATTGTTTTTTTGTATCTTTATTTTTATTTAAATTATTTTATTTTACATTATTTTATTATTAATAGGCTCGCATTTTTTGTTTACAATGTTCTTTTAAAACTGTTTTTTTTTGTTATAGAATAGAATTGGTACCTACTTAATATTTATCATTATTATTTGTAAAGTAAAAATTTTTCTGTTCTATTTCCATTTAATAAAAATATAATAATATTTTTATCTAATCGTTTTTTATTTAGGCCCGCTTGCACATGTCAGCCCTAAACATATTAAAACATCGTCCTGTCTCTGTCTATCTTCAAAAGATTGTCAGAAACAAAACGGTGTTTTATTTTGCGATTTGAGGCGTAAGCAGGCTTATTCTTATAAAACATCCAGGAAAATCACTGTCCATTCCTAGGTTGACTGGAAAAGATCGCAGGAAGCGTTAAGGCCGCCCATTGTATATTTTTTGGTGTTTGATGTATTTTTCTCATGTTATGTATTTTTGTGGTGTATAATAAAGTAGGTATATATAAATATAAATAAACTTGAAGCTTCCAAAGACATTTAAATAAACTTCTAGCTTCACACAGATATTTTATCTCTAATTTTGCATCACTCTCAAAATCACAGTGATATTTATTTTCATTACATTAGGGTTGCTGTCACTGACAAGTCTGACAAAATCAGAGTGATCTTTGTTGTTGTTACACTAAGGCTCTTTTTAGATTGCTGCTGTCAGAGGTAAAATTACTGTGAAAGGACTGTAGTAGAAATAGCGGAATGCACATAAAACATAATGTATGTATATAGTAATATCTTGTACAGACGGCAGCACATCAAGCTACCCGAAACTGTAAAATTTTCCCAATCAACTTTGAACCTTATGCTGTAGCGATAAAGTTGAAAATCTATCAAAGAAATTTGACAGATTGTGGTAGCTTGATGAGCTGGCGTCTGTACTTTATTTATATAATCCGTTCACAGTTATTTTACCTCTGATTTTAGATCACTGTCCAAATCACAGTGATCTTTATTCTCATTCTGACAAGGTTGTTGGGTTGCTTCCACTGACAAGTCTGTCAAAATCATTGTGATCTTTACTTCTTCTTCTCTTCGTTTAATGGCTTTTGCGATTGTGATCTTTATTCTCGTAACAATGAGGTTGCTGTTAGGTTCTTGCTGTCAGCGCCCTCCTGTCAATGTCATTCAAGCGCCAAAAGATTCTTGTCGCACTGTACGCCCGTGTACACCCATTAATGCATAACGTCCGATATATCGGACTTCAATAATATGTTTATATTATGAGTTACAATTTTTTATTTTTAAAGTTTATCATTATAAGATAGTAGTTTATTATATTTACTCTTATGGAAATACTGCCAATATGAAATCAAACAACGCGACTGCGCGTCAGCTGTCAGTTTTCAAAATGGCGGGAAACGGTCAAGATTCTTCGCGGCGAAGGTAAGAGAATATTGAGTTTCTTTTTATATTTTGTTTGGTAATTGGTGTAAAAAACTGATATTTTTATTGCTAAACTATCATACTATTTATTTACAATATTATTTTTACGTAACCACTGTTATTTTGTATGCTTTGCTGGTGAATTTTGTACTGTCCGATATATCGCACGCTATGCACAGCGGGTATTGTATGTGGTGTTTGTTGAATTGTTACAGTTTGCAAGTGCATGAAATATTGTCTGCTTTGGAGTGTGACGATGATGATAATTATACCGAAAATGTAATTTATGTCGAACCCCCTATTGAGGATGCAAATCAAGTTACTGATGAAGACAGTGACAAGTCCGATGAGGAGCATGGTGCGAACCTAAATCATATAGGACGCAGATTACTGCAAGCAGGCTGCGAATTGCGACGTTTCCGAGGTGATGGCACTGTTTCTACTCCATCGACGTCCACAGCCCTCGGGTCAAATACGCAATCGACGTTGAATAATAATTGTTCGTCATGGCCCATTTTTGCATATTTTGTAGACGTATCAGTAGTAAACGGCTGGTTACTCGCTCGGAAGAATGGGTGTACAAAGGACACTGAGTCCTTGTTCGCTTTTCGACGCTTTATAGCAAGAAGCTTGCTACTCATGGGACACCACCACATCAAGGACGCAAGATTGCCAAACCATTGTCTACAATGAGATACGACGGTAGAGATCATTGGCTGGTCCCAATAAATACCGAACGGCGGTGTGCAAACCAATGTGGAGGGAAAAGTAAATTTCAATGTCAGAAATGTGACGGACGTGGGCGTTCATCCGAAATGCCATATGGCATATCACGTCATAAATTAAAATATAGTTCTTTTCTTTTGTTTTCTACAATAAATGTTCACATACAATCCGTATTTTTATTGCAATCTATCTTTAACGTCAATTGTGTCCGCCCTGCATAGCGTCCGATTTATCGGACGGGCTATAAAATCTGAACTATCATAAAAACAAATTATTTTATATCATATAATCGTCGAAGATACTCTAAATGATAATATCTAATAGTTATTATAACGAAAAAGGCAGAAATAAACTTTATGCACTAATGGGTTAATCGACACCTAGTATAATGTGTAAACAGTAAGCAGTAAAGCAGTCATCACCATCATCATTATTATTGCATCGAAAAGACGTCCACTGCTGGACAAAGGTTTTCCCCAAGCATAACCACATCGACCGATCCTGTGCTTCTCGCATCGAGTGGATTCCTGCGGTCTTCACAAGATCATCGGGCCACTTAGCACAAGCAGTTACTTATCGTAAAAACAATGCAGCAATGACTAAGATTCGACACCGATTCGCCGATACGTAATGCTTAGGTAAGTCTTGCGGATTGCCTAGCAACAGTTTTTAACAATATTGACAGACTCTGAATGTGCCTTAAAAAATATAAATATTAATGATGTAATGGTTTTAATGAATTGCCTTAGTAAATTAATAAACCTTTCGAAATATTTTCTCTAAATAATGATGGTTAAAATCGCACCAAAATCCTTTGCGGAGTTTAGTAGAAAAACGGGGTCACACAGATAGACACGAGAAGAGAATTTATAACAATAATATAATTGTACAGTTATTGCAGTACCCGGCGATAAATATTGCACATCGACCAGTACAGTCATCGTACAGTAGTACGGTTGTTGTGTTGTTGTTATTGTATAGTTGTTAACACACGCACCGTTGAAAGCCACAGATTTTTATGCAACGAACAGGAATTTAATCTTATAGTATGACAATATAATATAAATTTCAATGATATAATAATCATCGTAGGTACAAATACAAAGCTGCGTTATATAAGCCATGCCGTGTCATTGCAATTTCAATTTGATTGTCATACAATTAAGTTAAATATTGTCGTACTATTCGTCGCGTAAAAATCCCTTGCCATGCCGTGCCGACAGGGGGCGCAGGCCGTAATGCGCCTGCTTTTCATCGAGCCCGCTTTCCATAGAATAAAAACTCTTTTATTTTCAAGGAAATACTGGTTTGATAATGGTCCGTTCACACTACAGTATCCAAAGAGAGGAGAAGTGAAGAAGGAGAAAAGAGGAAGAGAAAGAGAGGAGGAGGAGGGAGGAGGGAAGAGTTCGGTTTAGCCTCGAAATAACCAAAGGGGATAAAAAAGTTGATTCATGAAATAGTACCTGTCACCAGCTTATAATATGAATTCACTAAGCAAAATATAAATGCCATATTTTCATAAAGTATAGATTGAAATTTTATAGTGTTGAGAACTATTTTTCGAATCTATACTAATATTATAAAGCTGAAGAGTTTGTTTGTTTGGTTGAACGCGCTAATCTCTGGAACTACCAATCGGATTTGAAAAATTCTTTTTGCATTTGATAGCCCAATTCTTGAGGAAGGCTATAGGCTATTTAACATCCCGCTATGACCTTAAGGAATCGAGCAAAAAGAAAAAAAAGTCAGAAAGAACGCTAAGCAAAAACGAAGTAATAGCGCGGGCAGGCGATGCGATGCGACGAGGTGGGTCGGAGTAACAAGAAATTTCACGCGGACGAAGTCGCGGGCAGAAGCTAGTCCATAATATAATGTAATAGGCCTTTTTATAATGTTGCAATCATTATTGCATGAGAACGATTCTGAGTTATGCAAAGTGATACCATATTAATTGATGATCATGACTGTACGTACGAAACTTGTCTACCAAAACGTTTTGCCTTTGTAATTGAAAGTGTCCGTCTAAACAACAAATTGTATTTAAACAATTTCAATCTTTGCTTTTGAGTTTTCCACCACCGTCCACCACGTCACACCGCCGTTACTTATTATTGAAATAGACGAAGCAAAACGTACGATCTGTACATACTCTATGTACGGATCGTACGCTCGAGGTTTGTCAAAGAGCTATGAGATGTGTCGCGTGGTGGTTGCGTTTAGCCGGTAAGTACTTTTGTTTTTGAGATACCCACTGCGTACTCGTCATTTTGACGAATGGTTAGCTTATGCGTAACTTTTAGCTTACATACTTTGAGTTGATTTTTGCTTCTTTTTTTTTAATTATTTCATTGACAGTGAAGAATGGCTGCGAGTTTGATCACAGTTGACGACATAGTTCGGGCGTTAGATGATGAAGATTATGTCAACACAATGGTGTTTTTGATAGTGAAAATGAGGATGGTTTGTTGACTGATGACGTTGAAAGTGACTTTCAGTAAGTCCGCCGTTGGATATTAATAAGGAACAAGACAGGTTATCATCATCTGCTTCCAACAGCATAATCCACTTGCCTCAACCTAATAGTCGTGGCAAAAATCGTCATGTGTGGGCAACTCACAAAGGACATACTTCTTCCCGAACTTCTGTGATGTATTGGTGTCTGGAGGTAAACCGCTGGCACGAAGGAGCTATATGAAATAACTGCATGAAAAACTCGTTGAACCATGGCTAAAACGTCGACTGGATATACCAACAAGGCCTCGTAGAATGAAAGACAAGATAAGAGACGTCATGGGTTTGAACCATGGGGATCGCGCTGAAGGTCAAGGTCAAGACCTTGAGCAATCTGGTTCTGGAAGTAGTCCTCTGATACCTGAACAAGGAAAAGAAAAAGAGGCAGTTTGTGTTCCTATAAAAAAGCTGCATGATCAAGAAGCACTGCAATAGTTGCAGAGTTCCCATTTGTGGCGAACATATGGTTGACTTTTGCCCAACTTGTGCTAAAAAAATCTAAGTAATTTGATACTCACGATTAATTTTAATCTTTTTTCTATATTATACTAAAAATAAAAATAGAAAATTTTAAACAATACTTAGTTTCCTAATTTAGTCAAGATTTAGTCCCTTAATGATCTCAATGAAACATGTGTCATTTAAGATTTATGATTTAGTACTTAAAAGTTAAATGAATATTCATTTTTGTTATAATGATCTTTAATTTACATCCCATATTTCCTATAAATATAATAAACCCGATTAAAATAACATTTTTTTAAAATAAAAAAACACGTTTAAAAATGGTCGTCAAAATGTCGAATGGTTAGCTTATCATAGAAGTTTAGGAACGTTAGCTATCTAGGGTTAATTTAAATGTTTGTAAACGCACCCACGATACAGGAGTGATTCCTAGGATGGGGCAACGTATAAAACAAAAAAAAAAACACGAAAAATAAAAAGAAATTGCTCGTCGTTGTTTTGGAAAAATACGAGGCGACTAGTGGATAGGAGGGAACCTGACCACCGGTTGCTTGGACCATGTTCCTAAAGCTGATAGGCCACTATTTTTTACAAAAGGTGTTTTTTTATTATAAAAATATTTAAAATGTAACCAATATGTATACAATGATAATAATAAAGTTTTTTTAAAGCAAGTTATTTTCTACGAGAGAGACTAAAAAAGGTTCTACGCGTGTTTCGACGGGCAAAAAAACATGTATACGAGCCTTATGAAAATAAAATACCTGTCATAATCTCGAACTTCAGTGTCAAAGAGTTATTTATACAATACTGATGCAAAAACATTGGTGGGTCCTGAGGGTGGGTCATTAGTCATTGCATCCAGTCACAAACAATACAATAATTATAAATTGAAGGTTACATTCATAATTACATTAATACATTTAGTGGTTGCAGTGCAAATCCACAAAAGTAAGATGTCGACCTTTGACACGCAGCCTCAACCCCGTAGAAAGAGATTCATTCCGAAATATGAAGTGGAAGGCGTACATAAAATAACACTAAGTGAAGAAACACAAATCCTAATAGACGCAGTAATAGGAATTCACGTTTATGCGCAGTATCCTTGGACATACATAAGCAAGGAGAGAATTATGGAATCCATTAACTTAGGTGGCGAAATGTCCGAATTTTTTCCAATACGAAAAGAGATAGAGGAATATACTGAAGCAGATATTCTTATTGGTTACATAGTAGATGAATCCAGTCACACTGACGACTTTTACGTATGTTGTACAACAAAAGCCAGGGATCACTGCAAGCAGCAATCTGATAGATTTATTAGAAGGCAAGAAAAAAAATTAGAAAAAGCTGTCCAGAAGAAACCTAGACCCTGGATAAATTTGGGAAGTGATTGGGAAATTACCGAATTGAAACCTGTCAATACAAGAAATTTAATGGAGTTAGAAGTAAAGGTTAAGTTTCCCACTGAATATGAACCTGATAAATTTCATGTTAGGGATACTAACTCCGTTAGGGACGGTTTTATAGAGTTAAAACCGTTCAGACAGAAGTTCAATACTGTTATGCGACGACGAATAGATTGTGGATCTCAGATTACTCCAGCAGTTGTACACAGATCTGCTCAAACTCAGCTTAGATATCCAAAAAATATGTGGACACAGTCGATTGCGGACTCTTTAGGTGCGATGGCAGATTTTGTAGGGGGTGGTGATGCTATTCAAGCTAATGAGGATGATGAAGACAAAAGTTCAAATGGCGGAGATAAAGAGCAAAAGCTACCACTTGACGAAGTAGGAGTGGCTTCATACAGAGCTGCACTAAGACGTACGCGTCGACCGTCTTATGTAAAATTGGTCAATAGTGTCGTTACATCTCGAGAAAGTGAATTTGTATCTATGATAGAACTCAACGCAGTAATGGATATGTACTATAACGACTATCCAAATCTCGCTAGCAAAATACATCTTGATACCCTTGGTACCATGGCTTTTGAAGAATATGTTTGTTTTGCAGACGTAAGGGCTAAAGACAAGTTTGTATCCTGCGCAGCATTTCATCCAACGTGGTCTGGTATTGTAGCTATTTCATACGCTGATGCTCATCCGTCTGTTATGCAGATACCTATGGTTTCACGCCAGGACCCGATTCAAAGGGCTGTCTATGGTTTGAACCCTGTTTTAATTTGGAGTCATATAGACAGTTTAATACCAAAACTGTATTTAGAATCACCCCGAGAAGTCAAGGTTCTATCATTTTGCCCTTTTAATGAAAATATTCTTGTTGGTGGTTTAATAAGTGGACAAATAGTGATATGGGATTTAACAAATAAACTAGAAAATGTCGAAAAAATTGAACTTCTGAGTGAAAAGAGAGAAAGATACCGAATTGCTATGAACGCTCATATGAAGTGGATGAAGCCTGTGCACGATATGGCGGTAGTAAGTGTTACTGTTTGTAGTAGTTTACAGAATTGTCATTTTCATACAGTTACTGCTATTAAATGGGTTTCACCAAATTTTTCTGTTACACCTACTGGAAAAATGTTGCCTATTGAGGATAAAAAATACTCGCTACAGTTTATTTCTACTGGAGTTGAAGGATGTTTTTTGGTATGGAATATATCAGTTGATAACATAGGATTTGTTGAAGGTAAGAAAGTGAAGAAATCAAAGAGAGTTCCGCGGCGGCCTTCAGCGTTGTTAACTGATGTTTCACCTTTTCAAATATTAGATCGTATTTTACAGCCATGCTACAAAATTAAATTAGGTCCACCAGACGTTCCTTGGGCATATTCCATACAGAGTTTTGGTATGTCTCCTCCAAGTGTAAAATATGTTTATACTCCAAAAAATACCGGCACTGGTAGAAAATATTTTTCGTGTGAAATTTTAGAACAAAAAGAAGAAGACATGAATAAAATTTGTTATTTTGGTTCGCATCATGGTTCTATAGCTCGAGCAAGTTGGGAAGGCCATGACTTCAATACAGGTGAAGCAGTGAATTCGGAGTTTGCTGATATAAAATTCGTAAGTAGAATACATGATGGTACTGTAGTCGCTACTCATAAAAATCCTATAATTGATTCTATAACATTGACAGTAGGTGGTAAAATATTTGCGATTTGGTCTGACAAATTATTGGGTCGACCACTAATTTGGAAAAAGCGTCCTTATCGTTTGACGGATGGGACATGGTCACAGTATAAACCTAGTATAATATTTATTGCTAATTCCGAAGGGAGTCTTGAAACTTGGGATCTGCTCTTAAGAAGCGATCAACCCATTGCCGTGCAGACACTTTCAGGGACAATGCTCACCGGTGTTAGTCTTCATACTTTACCATTGACCAAAAATATGATCGGAGTGAGTGATATTAACGGTTCATTTAGAATGTTTTTAAATCCACCGATATTCATGTTAGGAAATCCAAGCTACAAAGTTCGCATGGAGGCTATGATCGCGAGAGAATTAAAAGTTATGCAATCTTTTATTGCTTGGCAAGACGAGTTCATAAAGAAAAATCCTCAAGTTTTACTTGAAATAAAAAGAAAAGAAGGCTTGCTTTTGGCTGAAAAAGAAGAAGAAAAGCGTAGGCTGAAGGAAGAAATGGATAAACAGCTTGAAGATGAACTTGAAGCAAAGAGATTAGAGAAATTGAAAATTGTGGGCCCGGAAGAGAAATGGCAAAAAATCATCCAAAAATTAATAGAAAAAACAATTGCAGTTAAGAAAAGAATCAACAGAGCATTGTTAATAGAACACGAGAAACCATTGAGAGAATTAGAAACACAGCGCTTAGAGAAAGAAAGACGAATGTTGGAAATCATGAAAAGCCAAAAAGCAATTTTCAATGACACTGTTGCTATTCTTTTCCCTGAGGCTATAGAGAAGCCACAAAAACCAAGGCAAAGTCTTTTTTCGGAAAATAGAGAATCACTTAAAAGGGGGTATATGCAAGATTATTACTATATACGAAAAACTGCATCAAAACTGGTCAAAAATAATCCGTATAAAAGGGAGTTCCGATGGGAGTCCACTCTTGCTGAGGGAAAAGAAAGACGAGCTGCGTTGGATGCGGACGAGGATATGGTAAAAATGCATTATTGCAGAATTGAGGAAGAATTTAGAGACGTGGCTATAGGTTACCCTGTAAGTTATGAGGCTCAAACTCAAAAAGAAGAAAAAGGGAAAGAAGAAGTGGGAGAAAAACAAGGGGGAGAAGATGAACAGCCTGTAGGTTTAATTTAAAAGCTTATTTGACAACATGGCGTTGAGTCCTGAATTAATCCACCTGGAATATTAGACACTTGTCAGTTTAAAAAATATTGCTTGGCCCTTAATTGGCGTTGATTGTGTTGCGTTATTTGCATTTAATTGCTTCTGCAAAATTATTTATTCATTTATACCTAGTTATATAAAACGGTAAAACACCAATTACATTTATTAACATAGAAGTAAAAAAGGAACCAACATAATGTTGGCAATAATTATGTTGTATGTAAATTTAATTTACAAAGAAACTGACACCCTAATCCCTTAAGTATTTAATTTTATTTCAAGACTGCTACTTTTATTGTACCCTTTCATACTGCCCATTCGTGCACGAAAAAAAAACCCTGCAGAACACTGAATCACTGTGCTTGATGTTATCTTTGTACAGACGCCAGCACATCAACCTACCACAATCTGTCAGATTTTCCCAATCAACTTTAAACCTTATGCTTTAGCGATAAAGTTGAAAATCTATTGAAGAAATCTGACAGCTTGTGGTAGGTTGATGTGCTGGCGTCCGTACGTTTATGAAACACTAGCGCGCTCTGTGGTTTCGCCCGCATAAGTTTCGATCCCGTAGAAATATTGAGATAAAAAGTATCCTATGTTTTAATTCTGGTTATAAACTATCTGTGTGCCAAATTTCATCTAAATCTGTTCAGTAGTCTTTGCGTGAAAGAGTAACAATCCATCCATCCATCCTCACAAACTTTCGCGTTTATAATATTAAGTTTGTAAGGGGGAAGCGCTAAGGTAGCCCGCGAAATTCAAATTTTCTTACGTTTTTTGCAATTTGCTGGTCAGCATTAAGTTGTACGTTGATTAATATATGAATCGCGGCCGTAAGAAATATGTGTTTACAGAATTATAATCATTAAAGTCATCAACACAACTCTCTAAGACCACGTAAGTCCAAAGAATGATGATTTCATGAAACAGTTATTCTTTGGACTTACGTGGTCTTAGAGAGTTGTGTTGATGACTGTAATGATTATAATTCTGTAAACACATATTTCTTACGGCCGCGATTCATATATTAATCAACGTACAACTTAATACTGACCAGCAAATTCCAAAAAACCTAAAAAAAATTGAATTTCGCGGGCTACCCTAGCGCTTTCGCCTTAAGTTAAATGATGATTATCCTAACTATAATATTTTAAATGCGAAAGTAAGTTTGTTTGTTTGTTATCGTTTCACGCTTAAGCCACTGAACCGATTATCCTGAAATTTTGCATATACGTTGTCAGGTTCACAGAAACGGACATAGGGTACCTTTCGTCGGACGTAGGGTATTATCATAACGTTATTATGATAATAGATGGCGCCACGTGTCTTTCGAATCATAAACAGGACGTCTGTCAGGTCAGCTAGTAATTAATAAAGTAGGAAGTAGTATAAGATAGGATACAGCCGTCAGCTCCGGCTGTGTTTTGTATCTAAATAATACTGTGTAAAGGGAAAATTCTTTGCTCAGTATTTTTCACGTTTCCTCTTATAAGGTAGAGATTGATCAACGGTATTTAGCTGAACAGTATTACCGTCACTTACGCACATCTGCCCAACAGGCTGCATATCCTGTTTTTATTTTATATGGTTAGGTTAGATGAATTCAAGATTTTCTTTTTCTTATTATTTTTCATCTAATGATATTTAATTAGTCTTTTATTGTTTCCATGCATTGTTAATCATGAATAATTTGCTTGCAATGTTCATTCTGTTATGTTTTTTTATGATTAGTTTAAATGACTCTCAGAATATATATTTTCGTTTTTATAATTATAGAAAATAATAATTTTCTTTTAATGCTCACTTGTTACAATGCATTTTAATAATTAAACATTTTCTATTTTTTTAAATGTTTCTTTTTCATTGTTAGTTGTAAATGTAACTTCGTGAAAAATAAGGATGCCCGATGCCCACCTTAGCCGCATTGGTTTTGATAACGTTTATGAATCAAGGGTTCGGTTTATGTAAGTAGAGCATTATCTCAACAAGCGTAACAGTGCTTAGGTACCATTAACGTTAAATTCACACCCGAGATAAATAAAATTAACTTTATTTTCCAAATTATTAAAAGGGCGTCGTTGGCTTAGCAATCGCAAGTGCTACTGCTGAGCATGAGGTCCTGGGTTCGAGTCCCGGTTCGGGCAAAATGTTATTGGGTTTATACATCTGGAATTTCTCAGTAGCAACCCGAAATCAGGATTTGTGCCCGGTTGATGGTAATAGGCTCGCTCCCTATTACATGGGCTTGATCAACTCAATTAAAACAATCTTGCACAATTCAACTGAATTTAAACAACCTTCCATAATTCAACTCAATTAAAACAACCTTGCACACAAGCCCGGTTACGCAGACGACAACCTCATAGGTTGAAAGGCGAGAAACCATACAAAAAAAAAATTCAACTCAAGTGAGGTTAGGTACCTATTTGTTTAGTTCAGTTGGTTGTCACTATGTGGAACGGTCAAGTTAAGTGCGTAAATGGAATGAAATGAAACGTTTATTTCAGAGGGCCTAAACAGGCCACATTGGCAGAATCATAAAAGGATAACATTATGAATCATAATAGACAGTTAACTGTTAAGTTAACCATATCAAATCCCATTGGTAATCCAATCCCAATCTCTTTGATTATACCTACGTAGTGCAGCGAAAAAAAGAAAAACACGGACTGTCTTCGCCATATTATGATTCATAATGATACCCTTTTATGATTCTGCCAAAGTGGACTTTTTATGCCCCCGGTAGTACTCGCAACCGGTGTGCGTTTATGACCAGGGCCCCAGGGCCCCAGGGCCCTATACCACAAAACTTTACAATTACAATTTACTTAATCTTACAAGTGTGTTACCACAAAACTCTAAGCTGCATAATAATAACTGAAAACCCTTACTAATATGTAAATTGTAGTGTAGTGTTCAATTTTCATTTTTGTAATTTCTGTGTAACGCAAATTTTCTATATTTTTATATGTAGAATGTAGACCTGTAAAGTTTTTTGATATAGGGCCCAGTGGGGCAACTGCGTAACACATTATCAGTCGGAATCGGTTTCATTTTGACGGTTCAACGATATTCATTGCGTTATTTACGTGTTGAACAGACACATTTTTCGAACTTATGAAGCAATGAATTAGCAATTTGCTTCAAAATGGATTCCGATTGAGAGTGTGTTTATAAGGGGCTGATTTATGAACGTAAACGAAGCAGGCAATACAACACAATACAGGACACCACCTGTTACGATCATTACATACTGAGGAGTGTGTAAAGATTGTAGCAGTTGGCATCCTGTAATTTTACCTATATACACCCATGAGAAGAAGGCGTGAGATTATGTATGTATGGAATGATTTCTTTTTTATTTTTCCCCGAAAAGTACCGTCGTATTAGCCACCATGAACTAAGTGGCACTTATTAATTTATAAGCAATCATTTTGCATGAACTTGTTCTATTAAACCCTTGTTTGCATTGAAGATGTTTATGAAAGAGTAATTTCATCTTAAAGTAGGTTAAAGTGATTCTGGAGCGAGTGCCTTTGGCGCCGCACAGTGTATTTTTCGGACCTAAAAATGGACACCTCTTTTTTATTTAACTAATCGTTTGTGTTCGTCATTTAGAACATCAGAGTAAAACTCCCGCGAGTCAGTTCTTCTTAGTTTCAGAGAGATAAATTTTTAAAAATCGAACTCTGAAACTTCAAAAAAACCATAGAAACCTACTTTTACAATGAAAAAGGTATGTGATTTTAATGATTCTTGGGGATATTATTCCTATGTACATAAGGTATAATTTAAAAAAGATTCACCCTAAAAAGTTGTACGAAAGGAAAGTTACAGCTATTATTTTTAATTTCATACTTTATTTTTTTCCTCCGAAATGTACCATTATTCGGATTAGTTTTTTGACCAAAAATGTGCCTTTTATTGTTAGGCATTATCCCTAATAATTTCAAATCCGAATCTTGATATATCTCTGAAAAAAAAGAAATTTAAATTATTTTGATAGGGTTGTCACAGAAGAATTATAATTTTAAAATATAACATATAAATAACATATTAATTACCTTTTCTTGTATTTTGAATTTTAATTATATTTTTGTGTTGTAAAAAGTTGACAACCCTAGACACCAAATTAACAGAAAAATCTGAAAAAAATTTGAACTCCAGTAACTCTTAGATATATTAGAATTCGGTTGTGAAAAAAAACAGTATGATGCACATTAGTATAAATAATTATTTCCTATTTAAAATAAATCCGAATACCAATACATCCTCGCAAAAAAAAATAAAAACCTAAAAACAGAAAAAAAAATAATTCACGTTGTTCCTGTTGAATTAGGAAATATTTTCTTCGCAATTAAGTGTGTTGTTTATTGCTACATAACATACTAAAGTTTCAATCGATATAGTCTAACTGTTATTGAGAAATTAACGGTTTTATAAAAAATCACATAAAAAAAAAACTAACTTTAATATTTATTTTCTCCGAAACTAAGAAGAACTGACTCGCGGGAGTTTTACTCTGATGTTCTAAATGACGAACACAAACGATTAGTTAAATAAAAAAGAGGTGTCCATTTTTAGGTCCGAAAAATACACTGTGCGCCGGCGAGTGAAGTGAGCGAATAGCTGTGCAGCTATTAAATGGAGAAGAACTTGTGGGTCAAAGTTTAAAGTGAACCGGAACGTTTTAATGTTTTGGTCATGTTTCTTCCGTATATTTTACAAGCCAAAACTAATGTTCTACAATATTACTGCCGAAGTAAAAATAGCCAAATATTTATGCTAATTTGGAAGGCGCTGGTGTTTGTGATGCAATGATTTTTTCATTAGTACAGATACCAAAGAGACACTTATTTCTGGACTATTCTATTTTTAACAAGCTTTTATTAGCTTCACTATAACCTAACTAATTAACAATGTAACAAAATCTTAGAAGTCAATTTTATTCCCCTTCTAATTGTATCGAAATGAAACTTTGTGTGCGTATGTAGTTCGGAAGACAAAACTATAATTTGGTATTTTGGAGCTGGTCTGATGATGGAGCCAGGATAGTCTGATAGTGGACCTCTACAGTGGCTAATAGTAAATCCTTCGTATTTGGGCTCCTAAGATTTATTTTGAGTCCAATAGATTGCACTTGGTGTCGAGGTTCACTTGAAAAATTGTTTTTGTGAACCGTTAATGTTTTTTTTTCTGCAAAGATTTATTATGCTCGTGATTGTAAAGTCAGCGGTTAAAGTCGAATAGCACTGCTACTTTTACACTTCATCTTAATTAATTGACAGACACTTGCTACGCAATTAGGTACTTCGCAGTTATATTGGTATTTATTCTATTAATCAAAATTGTAATAAAATACTCCTTTACTTCTGAGATTGTAACTTAAGACTCTTAGTTAAATTAAATTTATGGATATCTGACGTTTAGCTCCGTTGCCTGTTGGAATTTATGAATCATGCTTTTGTCCCCTTCCATTTAATATTCAGCCTCCCATTTAATAACAGCGCATCGGGTTTTGAAAATTTCAATATCTTGTAATTTTCTTTGTAATGATACAAAATTTAATATTAAAACTCTTTTGAGCTAGTAACGTGCTATAGTATTCGTTAAATCTAGGGCAGTCTGTTTTGTTTCTGTCAATCGTTTGAAGAGGACACGATGTCCTTAATATGTTTTGCGCTAAACGCAAGCTAAACGTATTAAGTGATTTGTGGTGCTTAGACCCAAGCAGATTTAAAATTATCAAATATTTGGTTACGTATGTCACTAGATAGGTATTTCCCATGAAATTTACGGTATATTCTGATCCTCTTTCAGCCAACTGTAGCCGTCGACAAAATGCCGCTCGTGTATTTGAGCACCGTACAGACGAGCGCGGAGCGGTAAGTTGTCGATGGCTGCGGTCGCCTCCGCCGTAGAAGCGTGTCGCGCATGTGTATGCACACTGAGTAGGTACCCGAAGGCTGTGTCCCAACTACCCTATTTTATAAATTTTGTAGTGTGTCACATAATTCACGGAAACATAATTTCTATCAATCTATTCGGGATCCACAAACGTAGTATCTAATCACGAAATTCACACATTTGCTTTGTAAAGAGAGGTCGCTACTGAAGCTACTGGTCCTAAATAAACACTCTATTGAGGGACCGACCATGTTGATCAATAAGATTAATGATGAACGAGTCGTGTCCTAATCTAGTTAATTCGTTAGGTAGGTAAACCTAATGTTTTTGATAAACGAGAGGAGTAATGAAGAGGGTATTATTGTACCTGTGATATGTCATTAGATACTTAACGGAGATTTATGCTTCTTGCATATCTTCGTGTGTCAGTAAAGAGCTATTCAAAGTGGCGGGGACATCGACGCACTGAAACCACGAATACAGCACATTATTTCCTAAATTAATCGTAAGTTATTTAAAAAATCTATGAAACGGCAGATTTTTCTTATAATAACATATTATCAAAAATGTCAACGCCCCCTGCGTTGAAATTTTTCGTATGTTGAGGATCATGTATTAAATCCATGGTTACGCGTCTCTGCAACCCTGTATTAAAATTACCTATTTCATGCTGTGGGGCCGTTCAAGTATTACGTAAGCAGATTTTTTGCAATTATTAACTCCCTCCTCCCCCTCGTCGGCAAAAATAAGCAAAGCTCTTACCCCACGCTTACGTAAACTTTGGTACATGCATTTTTCAATGTGTTCTGGTTTCTTTATTGATTCATGAGCAGCAGATAAAAAAGTCACACACTAGAATTCCTGATTATGCGTTTCGTTTTCACGCATCGACAAGCGACAAGTAGGGTTGCCATGTGTTCCAACCAAAATCGACTAAATTTTGTAGAAAATCCGAAAAAGTAAAAAAATAAATACCGCTGACGTAATCACCATCCAGACGCCCTATCCCCCATGTCATCAAAAATAAGCAAAGCAAAGACCCCCCCGCCCCCCTGTAGTGCTTACGTAATACTTGAATGGCCCCTTTGGTAAAAAGCTCAGCTACTCAGCAGGGTCGGCCAAAGTGGCACTGCACGGACGCTTAGTAGCCTTTTATTACACGCATCAGCTGCTTTTACCCGCGCCTGCGCTCCGGTGATGTATCCCACAGGAACCGTGTATTTCTACTGGTATAAAATGCTTTTGTCACTCTCCATCCCATAAATTTTCTCAGTACAAAAAAACATTGCGGTCCATGGCTTCGTTGCCGCGTGTAAGTAGGACAAACCATCAAACACAGTTTCGCATCCATACTAATATTATAACTTTAAAAGTAACTCTGTCTGTCTGTATGTTACCTTTTCATGTTAAACCACTGAACAGATTTCGATTAAATTTGGCAGAGAGATAGATTGCGTCCCGGGGAAGGACATAGGATAGTTTTTATCTCGATATTCCCACGGGTTCCACTTATGCGGGTGAAACCGCAGGGCGCTGCTAATTTATAATAAGCAGGATTATTATTTAAATGAATTTAAAAGAAGTAAATTAACACTCTCTGAGGAATAGAATCCGGAATAAGGTGATCCGGCAGAGAACCAAAGTTGGGGTTAGGGGGCAACTGGCCTCTGGTCCGCGGCCCACATTACACGGAGTAGGAACAGTAGTGGAAAAGTTGGCCGAATGCTGGGCCAGAATACCATGGGAAAAAGTATCGTAGTTAAATCGACCCATTGGGATTTAATTTAAGAGAGAGAGAGAGGGAGGGAGTGTACGTGAGATGATTGATCAAGATATTACTCCTGGGCATTGTATTGAAAAATTGATAAACTGTTAATGATTTTCTTTAAAACAATAATGATGATTTACCTTAAAACAGTAAAGTAATCATATAGTACGAACATAGATATGTATAATAAAGTAGACATACATATTTTGATACTTACGTTTTATTTCGCACCTTTTTTAATTTTAATTAAATTAAATCCCAATGGGTCGATTTAACTACGATACTTTTTCCCATGGTATTCTGGCCCAGCATTCGGCCAACTTTTCCACTACTGTTCCTACTCCGTGTAATGTGGGCCGCGGACCAGAGGCCAGTTGCCCGCTAACCCTGACCGTTGGGATATTTAATAATTGTTCTTGAGTGGAGACCGCGGATCGGCAAACGTAAGGTAGGACGCCCTCAGGCACGGTGCAGCGAAGATCTTCGCAGGGTGGCTCCAACTAGAAGAGAGTTGCCGAGAATCGAGCTGGATGGCATGCAATTAGAGAGGCCTATCCATATCCAGCAGTAGACTGCTGTAGGTTAATGACGATGATGAACTTAACACAGTAATATGTCCAGCAATGGACGTCTTTCGACCGAAATGATGTCAATGATGATGCAAAGAAGTAATTATGGTAAAACTAACTAACCACATTAAGCTCCTCCATGTCTTCGCAGTTAAACGATGTCCTGCATAGTTTACGCTTCATAAGTGCTGGGTTCAGATCTGCTGTTCGAAGGAATTCACTGGATGATGACACCAAGCTGGATGATCAGCATCTGAAAGATAAAAAAAAATTATTAAGAGCTATTGTTTATATGACCCACATAAACCCTGATACTGGCGCCGATTCGCTTGTTCACAAATTAAACTAAATTTAAGTCATCTTTTTCTTTAAATTTCATTATGAAAAGGACAGAAGATAAATCTTAGTTTAGTCCTGTCAAATTAATCAATGCTTGACGTAAATTGACGTATTTTTATAACAATTTTTTTATCAATCAAAACTTGTTTATAGTGTATCTTAATTTAACAGGACTAAACTAATACTTATCTTCTGTCCGTTTCTTAATGAAATAGAAAAAAAAAGATGCAAGGGATTGGGCACCACTGGCCTGCAAATTGCAAAAAACGTAAGAAATTTTGAATTTCGCGGTCTACGTAAACGCATCCCGCTTAAGATGGAATGTAATTTATTACTCGTTTCAGAGCCATAATGGTACCCTGAGGCTCGTTTATCGGAATAAAATATTGCCCATAAGTGATAGCACCGACCCTAAATCATCTATATATATGCTGCAGAATATTCAACGAAAGAGATCCAGTCGATATCTGTCTGGCCTGAAAATAAATGCTCTATTTATGGGAGAAATGATAAGATTAAGTTTCTCGCATTAACCTAATTTGTTTAAAATAATCTATAATAACAAGGCCTTTTGTACAAACGTTTTTCTTGTCGTAAAAAGCTACGGATTTTTTGGCGTGTGTAGGCACGGTCGTCAATTTTGTATGGATGGATGCTTGTCGACAGACACGTTTTTTCTATGGTGCGGTTTATACGCCGTACTGTAAAGAAACCATGCCGTGTACATGTACAAAGGGCGTAATAACTACACTCCATGAATTAACTTCAAATTATATCATTTGCAATGATTTTCAGCTCAGGCGCAAAAGGGAATGCGAGGAGTTAAGATTTGACCTGCCGTGCAAAATTTAGCCAAGAAATACTTCACGATAGAATAGTATATTGTACAGACGCCAGCACATCAAGCTACCCGAAACTATCAAATTTTCCCAATCAACTTTGAACCTAATACTTTAGCGATAAAGTTGAAAATCTATTAAAGAAATTTGACAGATTGTAGTAGCTTCATGTGCTGGCGTCTGTAAGTTGAAAAGGTTAGTATTATGTGCTTTTGGGGTTGTCGTGGCGACTGGCGATGTAGCGCGTCAGGGATGTTCGCGGAAGCGTGCGCCGACGGGTTCGCCGCAATCATGCGGAAGCGATGCGCTTCCATGATGACGCGCTTGCGCTCCTCCTCTAATGGCATCCTGAATGTGTTTTCAGACCGGTGGGATTCTCCTCTCCTACGAAGGTGGGTAAGTGTTCAGACACACTTATCCAAAACTTAATTGTATACTACTAATATTAGGCTAAGTTATGCTACTACTAACATAATTATATGGATGTAAATCTGAAATAAAATATTTGAATTTAAATTTGAAATTATATTGACTTATGACGTGTGCACGATGGGACTGCCCATCGGTCTAAATAACGATAATCTGTACAAACTTTTATCTCCTATTTTACCGCTTTAGGCAATGTATTTTCAAATATCTTTCCGTAATGCTCAATTTCGATATTAAAGGAACTGTTGTGAGAAATTTCATGATTGATGTTTGCATGATTTTTAGTCTGTACTTGTATCTGCACGATATTAATACTATCTTAATATACAGAGTTATTGGTAAAAAATTAACCTCTTAAGAGGTCATTGTACTCATCATTATGAACAACTTTTACTATGGGACCAAACTTGAAATCGCGAAAAAAAATCAACTGTTCCCTAGTCCCTACATTTTGACGAGTTCTACAAGTTAGTTATAAATGTAGGGAACAGCAGATTCTATTCTATTCTCTATTATATTAACAGCATTAACATTGTATCACACTGGTTTCCATGTTTCATTGCATAAATGCCCATATATCACACCAATGCACATAATCATGTTAGGTACTATTGTCGAATGAAATGCTCATATGAAATATGTTGAATATTCATTATTCCGAGGAAAATACGATTTTCAGGCTCTACCGGTTATTGGATTTTGACGCGAATATTAATTATATTCATTTTGCAGCTTTTGTTGAAATGTATATAAAACTACAACTGATTCTGAATTTATTATTGGGTCATGAATGGTGAATTTTTGTTAAGGTCTATTTCCTGCAACGTCATCATCATCTATCTGCCTAGTCTTTTCCCAACTATGTTGGGGTCGTCTTCCAGTCTAACCGGATGCAGCTGAATACCAGTATTTTACATGTCATTGCTTTATATGTTTAAAAAATTCATGCGCTCGACAGCGTAAAAAACGCAATGAATGTTGTTGAATTGTTAAAATGACGTTGCAATTGTATGTATCTTGCATAATTACCCCACAGGAATAGACAGAAAACTAAGTATCTAAATAGTTTGAAGACCTATTAGAAAACCTCGAGTTTTAGAGTTGATTTTAATCTACAAATTTATCAAGAACTCACTAAATTACTAGCGAAGCAGACATCTAGCATATACTACTTTTGGAATGTCTAAGAACCTGACATAAATAAAAAAAAAAAAACGAAAAATCAAAATACCTTTAAATGGAAATAAAACCGCGTCAAAAGTTATCAAAAAATTCAAAACCCTCTCAGTACTCAGAACGGAAACAAATCCGATTATTTCGGGTATTAAATGCTTGACTGGAACGGAATTTAATAATAAAAAAAGTCGATTGCAATTACAACTTGAATGCATGATTGAAATGGAAAAAGAATTACGTGGAACCCTTGTGTCGTGGTCGGAATACTAAAATGTCTCTTCTCGTGTGTCGACAGGAACTGTGTGGGTTGAATTTTTAAGATGGAAGTTTAGGGCGACATTCTAAACTCATAGTTTAGAATGTCGCCCTAAACTTCCATCTATTATAGAGCCTGAAGTTGTATCTTAAAAATTCACCCTATATAGGAATAATCGTGGCTGTGGTGATGATGCATTCAGCAAAGTGGTTTTGAACTGAATAAGATTATTCTTTCAGAACTTTTACATTACCTACTAGCCCGAAGTCTGGGTTAGTGCCTGTTTGTGACAATAGGCTATCACAACGAACTTCCCAATTTAGGCTTACTTACATCTACCCCTTTGGGAAATTCTGATGTTTTGTATGTGGGTAGGTATATATTACTTGTTACATCAACAATTTACATTCTAGTATCGCATCGAATTACCCAGTATCTGGGTCAGATCTAGCAATCTGGAGTCTGAAGGCAGTCGCTTCGTGTAAAATACTGGTATTCAGCTACACACGGTTAGACTGGAAGCCGACCCCGATATAATTGGGAAAAAGCTGGTCAGATGATGTACAGCGAAGATATCACGTAAAATAACATAATCTGCTTTCTTTTTGAAGTTGGTTAATAAAAAACTGACTTACTAATACTATGTAATAGAATGAGTAACTGTGCTTGACAGCTCTTTAATAGTACGGAAGAAAAAGGTAGATTTTTTTCTTGATGAAATGTACCGTCACCAAAAAAGATAGTAACCAGGGTCGTAGTATATTGTTACTAACACTATGAGTCTTGAGCTACTTGAAATAAAAACATTATTATTATTATTATACTATATAAAGCTCGATTACCACTCACTCACTGACTGACTGACATAATTGTTCTCCCAGATGGTGAAGGGGGAGGTGGGTATATTTTTACAGATTCGTATACAAGTAACTCTCACGAGTATGGGAAAAATCCCAAACCTCCCCTTTTCCACCCCACTCTCCCCCCTCCCTATCGTATCTCGGAAACTAAGAGTCCCGTGTTTTGTTGTTTTACGGATTCGTATAGAGGAGGCTCGGAAAAGTAAAATCCATTTTTCAAAGTTGCCCCCTTGCCCCCCTTCTCCCCCCCCCCTCTAGGTAGATCTCGGAAGTTGAGAGACTTGGAACATTTTTTTTTTCAGATTCATATCAAGGGGCCCAGAGTTGGTCAAAATCATTTTTCAAAACTCCCCCCTCTCCCCCCCTTCACCCCTCCCCCCATCGTATCTCGGAAATTAAGAAACCTGGGTTTAGTTTTTTTACGGATTCGTATAGAGGAGGCTCGGAAAAGTAAAAACCATTTTTCAAAGTTGCCCCCCTTGCCCCCCCTCTAGAGGTAGATCTCGGAAGTTAGAGACTTGGAACATTTTTTTTTTCAGATTCATATCGCGGGGCCCCGAGTTGATTAAAATCATTTTTCAAAACTCCCCCCCTCTCCCCCCCTTCACCCCTCCCCCCATCGTATCTCGGAAACTAGGTAGCGGTAAAGCGAAGCGTAGCGTAGCGTAGGGATAAGGTCACGATAGCTTTCCGGTGGTAGGTAGGTCCTGAGTGGAGCGAACCTGCGAGACCGAGTTATTATATTATCGGGCAATCAGCATTCGCTCAGAGACTATGAACGAATGCTATAAGTGTACTCATTTGCGAAGTCACGTCGTTAGATTTAGTCAACACGAGTTTTGGTGACATCTATATTTAGTAGCATAAAATAAAACGCTTTCAACTTGAGAAGTTCGAAAACGCATTGGGATCATTATGCTAGCCTGTAGTGTCTAATTTGGATGGGTAATAACTTCACAGCGCTGTCACTGTCAATGTAATAGACATAAGATTTAACGTGGGAGCAAATGAGACAGAAAGCATTATACAGTGGTTTTGTGTTTTTGAGTGTTATTGAGTGTTGTTGAGTGTTGTTGAGTGTTGTTGAGGGTTGTTGAGGGTTGTTGAGTGTTGTTGAGTGTTGTTGAGGATTGTTGAGTGTTGTTGAGTGTTGTTGAGTGTTGTTGAGTGTTGTTGAGTGTTTTGAGTGTGGTTGAGTGTTGTTGAGTGATGTTGACTGTGGTTGAGTGTTGTTGAGTGTTGTTGAGTGTTATTGAGTGTTGTTGAGTGTTGATGAGTGTTGTTGAGTGTTTTGAGTGTTTTGGGTGTTGTTGAGTGTTGTCGAGTGTTGTTGAGTGTTGTTGAGGGTTGTTGAGTGTTGTTGAGTGTTGATGAGTGTTGTTGAGTGTTGTTGAGTGTTGTTGCGGGTTGTTGAGTGTTGTTGAGTGTTGTTGAGTGTTTTGAGTGTGGTTGAGTGTTGTTGAGTGTTGTTGAGTGTTATTGAGTGTTATTGAGTGTTGTTGAGTGTTGTTGAGTGTTGTTGAGTGTTTTGAGTGTGGTTGAGTGTTGTTGAGTGTTGTTGAGTGTTGTTGAGTGTTATTGAGGGTTGTTGAGTGTTGTTGAGTGTTGATGAGTGTTTTAAGTGTTTTGGGTGTTGTTGTGTTGGTGAGTGTTGTTGAGTGTTGTTGAGGGTTGTTGAGTGTTGTTGAGGGTTGTTGAGTGTTATTGAGTGTTGTTGAGTGTTGATGAGTGTTGTTGAGTGTTGTTGAGTGTTGTTGAGTGTGGTTGAGTGTTGTTGAGTGTAGTTGAGTGTTGTTGAGTGTTGATGAGTGTTGTTGAGTGTTGTTGAGTGTTGTTGAGTGTTGTTGAGTGTTGTTGAGTGTTAATGAGTGTTGTTGAGTGTTGTTGAGTGTTTTGAGTGTTTTGGGTGTTGTTGAGTGTTGTTGAGTGTTGATGAGTGTTGTTGAGTGTTGTTGAGTGATGTTGAGTGTTGTTGAGTGTTGTTGAGTGTTGTTGAGGGTTGTTGAGTGTTGTTGAGTGTTGTTGAGTGTTGTTGAGTGTTGTTGAGTGTTGTTGAGGGTTGTTGAGTGTTGTTGAGTGTTGTTGAGTGTTGTTGAGTGTTATTGAGTGTTATTGAGTGTTGTTGAGTGTTGTTGAGTGTTGTTGAGGGTTGTTGAGTGTTGTTGAGTGTTGTTGAGTGTTATTGAGTGTTATTGAGTGTTGTTGAAAGTTGTTGAGTGTTGTTGAGGGTTGTTGAGTGTTGTTGAGTGTTGTTGAGTGTTGTTGAGTGATGTTGAGTGTGGTTGAGTGTTATTGAGTGTTTTTGAGTGTTGTTGAGTGTTGTTGAGTGTGGTTGAGTGTTGTTGAGTGTTGTTGAGTGTTATTGAGTGTTGTTGAATGTTGTTGAGTGTTGATGAATGTTGTTGAGTGTTTTGGGTGTTGTTGAGTGTTGTTGAGGGTTCTTGAGTGTTGTTGAGTGTTGTTGAGTGTTGTTGAGTGTTGTTGAAAGTTGTTGAGTGTTGTTGAGTGTTGTTGAGGGTTGTTGAGTGTTGTTGAGTGTTGTTGAGTGTTGTTGAGTGATGTTGAGTGTGGTTGAGTGTTATTGAGTGTTTTTGAGTGTTGTTGAGTGTTGTTGAGTGTGGTTGAGTGTTGTTGAGTGTTGTTGAGTGTTATTGAGTGTTGTTGAATGTTGTTGAGTGTTGATGAATGTTGTTGAGTGTTTTGGGTGTTGTTGAGTGTTGTTGAGGGTTCTTGAGTGTTGTTGAGTGTTGTTGAGTGTTGTTGAGTGATGTTGAGTGTTGTTGAGTGATGTTGAGTGTGGTTGAGTGTTGTTGAGTGTTGTTGAGTGATGTTGAGTGTGGTTGAGTGTTGTTGAGTGTTGTTGAGTGTTGTTGAGTGTGGTTGAGTGTTGTTGACTGTTGTTGAGTCTTATTGAGTGTTGTTGAGTGTTGTTGAGTGTTGATGAGTGCTGTTGAGTGTTGTTGAGTGTTTTGAGTGTTTTGGGTGTTGTTGAGTGTTGTTGAGTGTTGTTGAGTGTTGTTGAGTGTTGTTGAGTGTTGTTGAATGTTGTTGAGTGTTATTGAGTGTTGTCGAGTGTTGTCGAGTGTTGTTGAGTGTTGTTGAGTGTTGTTGAATGTTGTTGAGTGTTTTGGGTGTTGTTGAGTGTTGTTGATCACAACAAATCAAAAAAGACGTTAAGCCGCGTCCCCACTAGAGCCATGCGGCTTAACGTCTTTTGGCGCGAAAACTGTTTGACGCGCTAAAATAAGAAAAAAAAAGACTTATTTTGTTGGTTGACGTATTTTGTAGAAACAATTTTCTTGGTAAAGTTTAAAGTTTGGCGGTGTAAATCACAAGTTAAAATAAGTGATTCCAGTGACAATTATAGCAATTTATTAACAACAACTCCACAAGTGTAGTATAAAGCAGTATATATCACTCGAGGGTAAGTACAGATTACTCCCCTTGGTGAATAAATAGCTATTATTACAAAATCCTATAAGTGCTAAGGATTACTGTCCAATTCTCAAAATTTTACAAGGGTAAGAAATACACCTCAAAAACACGACCCCGCGAGCTGCTTGCAGCTCGCGCAACGCCCAAAATCTAGTTATTATTATATAGTTGAAGTTTAGTAAGCAACCGATGGATGTTTTTTAATTAAATTTAATTTAATGAATAGAAAACAAACAGTTCATATATCAAGTTAAATTTCATTCTAAAAGATCCATCGGTTTCTTACTAAACTTCAACTATATCCGACGACAATGGTTACTTATCTATTTTGGTGACCGTACACAAAAGAATCTTCTGTAATTTTTTCGTTATTCCACGATATTAACATTATCAAAGATCACAGAGAAATTATAAAGCTTCGAACAAAACTGAATGCTTTGAAAAACCCGATATAACTTTATAAAAGGTTTTTTTGTAACATTTTACTTTTGAAAGAAATTAAATATTGGGAAAAACATACACGAAAGTTCCATTACGGCCTTTAGGCCGTAATAGCACTTTCTTACTTTCAGTATTTCGCAAAAATACCCCTTACTTGCCAAGAATAAGTTACTACTTACCTATAAATTTACATTAAGTTAGAAGTATTTTCCATTACAATCCCCAAAAGATAAAAGTGTGAGAGTGTTTTCATAAGTAAAAAAAAGAAGCATAATTTGTGAACGACGAACGCCTGTAGCGAACGTCGTGGGAGTACACGATCGACGAAATCATTTTTGTATGAATTTTGATGAACCAACGCGACGTACGACTTCCGATTAGATTAATCGTACCGTGGTTACTAACGGTTCGATTAATCCATAAATTCAAGTTCGCTCAGCGACCTATGGAACGAGCTATGCTTTGAGTCTCTCTGGAGGATGTAATCCAAAATGAGGAGATCAGGCAGAGAACCAATGTGGTCAACATAGCTATGGACTAAAATTATGTCTAATAAATAAATAATTATTATAGCTCACAGAATAAGTAAGCTGAAGTGGCAATGGGCCGGCCATACCGTAGAGCCGATGAACGTTGGGGTAGACGTGTTCTTGAGTGGAGACCGCCAATCGGTAATCGTAAGATAGGACGCCTCCAGGCTAAGTGAAGCGATGGTCTTCTCAGGGTGGCTGGTAGCAGCTGGATGAGAGTTGCCGAGAATTGAGCTGAATGGTGTGCAATTGGAGAGGCCTATATCCAGCAGTGGACTGCTGTAGACTGATCATGATGATGATAAAATCGACTTGAGTGATCGCGCAACTATGTCATTCATATAAAAGACCGATTGGGGCTCTGTCTCGTATAGGGTCTTATATATAGCATTATGCTGAACGTTGGCCGTTTTGCGTAGATATGACGCATACTTTCTCCCAAATTGTTATTTTTGCTTTTCTGTTGTTTGTTTTTATTTTTATGCGTCATGTTTGCCGCAAATAAACGCATTTTCTTTCTTTTCTTTCTTTCTTTCGATCGCTTTTGGTTAGAACGTGGCTGAATAAAGATATCTTAAAATCATCATCATCTGCCTAGTCTTTTCCCAACTGTGTTAGGGTCGGCTTCCAGTCTAATCGGATGCAGATGAATACCAGTATTTTACATGGAGCGACTGTTTATCTGACCTCCACAACCCAGTCACTGGGTAATACGATACCCCTTGTTAAGACTGGTTGTCAGACTTTCGGGCTTCTGACTACCCGTAACGACTGTCAAAAATCCACGAATGACAGCCGGGACCAACGGCTTAACGTGCTTTCCGAGGCATGGAGGGGTCACGGTATGTAAAGATGGTCACCCATCCACAGACCAACCGTGGCAAGCGATGCTTAACCTGATCGATCAACCTGTGCGGCTGTTATTATTTAGCCTCAGTCCCCTCAAATATAAAGAAAAATGGCAAAATAACAAAGTAAAAGTTAGCTTAGAGCTCTAAAACTGAATTCGACCTGTTTTTTGGTTATGTTTCATTCCGGATAAACCAGACTATAGGTACTTCTTTACCAAATAAATTCCATGAAATATAAATTCCAGATTGATTATAGAATAATTTGATTTTATTTAAATAATTTAAGTAAAATATTGATTTGTGGTGTCAAAAATATGAATAATTCATTTTAAATTATTAATAATATAAAATATTCAATTTGTTTTATTTTGATTTATTTTTTTATTGATAATAAGAATATATATATATTTTTTTATGATTTATTTTATTATGAATAATATGATTATTTTATTAGAGTGAATAGACTAGCTGACCCCGCGGAATTCGTACCGCCTCAGAATCAATACAAAATGAAGTAATTATCTTCATTTTTTCCGTGAACTTTTCCCATATTTTAATAGTTATTCTGCTATACGGGGCGGAGACAAATCCAACAATTCAAAAATCAAAAAAATCGGTCTAGCCGTTGTTGAGCTATAAAACATAGTGTAACTAACCCGACTTTGTTTTATTTATATAGATAGAAGAAGATATTATATTATGTAAACCCTTTCTCATGCTCATCAGGGGGCCTAAAAATTCCAATTCCAAAAATAATCATAAAAGGATAACCTTATGAAGTTATGAATCATAATCACTGTTAAGTTAATCGTATCAAATCCCATTGGTGAAGGATTTTTCAGTAATTTTTTTTGTCTGTGCAAAAATACCAATCTATCCAATCCCAATCTCTTTAATTATACCTACGTAGTGCAGCGAAAAAAAGAAAAACACGGACTGTCTTCACCATATTATGATTATTATCCTTTTATGATTCTGCCAAAGTGGCCTTTATAGCCCCCAGTAGTGAGGTAGCTGTCACTAATGTCAACTGTTAGTCACACCACGAATGGCGGGACACAGCGGAAAGTGAAGTATGCCTGCACGAGAGCCCTGGCTTGGTGATGAGCAGTGTATATAATTTTTTTTTTTTTTTGTGTACAAGGCGCGAATAAGAGCCGAGGCGCCCCGCGGCCCGCTGAAAAAAATGTTCTGGGACATTCTAGATGATGTCAACGCGGGAGTGGGAAAGCTGACTGGATAGATACTGTAGAATAATGTGTAGCATAATTCTACAGTAAAGTACCCTCAGAGCATTTATAGGAATAAATTCAGACGATCAACGAGGTACAGTACCCGGCGATAAATATTGCACATCTACCTTTGGAAAGAGACAATCGGCTAATTTCGGCTTCGTAGAGCGTTATCTCTGTCGCACGAAATACAAACAGTCCGGTATCTATTAGGAGCTGTTAAAACAATTTTGATTTTTGCTTCTTTTTATAATTATTTTTATTCTTTGTATAAAATACAAAAAAAGTTAAAGGTCAATGTGCAATATTTATCGCCGGGTACTGTATAACCTGACTAATGACTGGTATAGTTGTTAATTTGTTGTCGTTATTACCTATTGGGTAATTACAAACTAATGAGTTTGCAAAACATATATTATGGTTTTGACAAGTCTTCGCTAATTACGAGATTAATGAGGCCATGTAAATGTTACTATATAATTAGGTACGGTTAGCAACAAAAGTCGATGAACACTTCAGTTTTTTTTAATCTCAGTTATTGAGCAAAATATTTGTTCAAAATTGCATTGTATTGCTGCTGCAATTTTGAACAAATATTTTGCTCAATAACTGAGATTAAAAAAACTGAAGTGTTAATATCTTGCTGAATAACTGACATTAAAAAAACTGAAATGTTAATCGACTTTTGTTGCTGACGTACCTACATGAAAAATTGTAAAGGAGACAGTGATTACTTTATTAGATACTAGCAGCGCCCTGCGGTTTCACCTGCAATATCCTAAGTCCTTCCCCGGGATGCAATCTATCTCTCTTCCAAATTTTATCGAAATCCGTTCAGTGGTTTAGGCGTGAAAAGGACATACAGACAGACAGAATTACTTTCGAATTTATAATATTAGTATGGATTATTGCGTTTTGTTATCCTAAATGCTGCCTAATGGCGTAAATCACTTTCAATAGTAATGCATTTCTTTCATTTTTAAAAATCAGCAATAAACATTATTTTATATTTGTTATTTACATTGTCAAGCAGACGAATTTTTCAAACATAAGCTATGGATTTTTTTAAGGAAATTAATAATATTGTCTTTAAAAAATCGGATAGTGATTCTATAGCTGTATCTACAACGCCACATGCGAACTAAGAGTCATACTGGCGTCACACAAAATCCTGCATCGCGCAAGCAGAGTTTACCGCGCGTTTTTTTGTTACGCAATGAGGTTGCAGCGATACATGAACCAGATAAAACTGCGAGGTTGATCCAGTCTGTAGTATCTGTTTATCTGTACCAAATTATATATGTATTTTATGGTAATCACAAAGTACGAATAATAGGTGCAAAGATTCAATTTGTTAGGCCAAGGATAAAATGTTCCAAAATTAGGTACCAAAAACCCATCTCAGCTTTTAAAAAGAAATATTTTTTAATTCAGAACTTTTCACCACCAGAATTCATAACTTTGCATTTTCGTCTCAAACTTCTAACGAGTAGGTACTTCCCACTAAAGAAAAGAAAAACTTTTATATAAAGGCCTGTTTTGTGAATTGATTAAAAGTCGGTACAAAGGCGGGTCAGAGGCAGCCTCGAGCAAGTACTTCTTACTTTATGAGCCCTATAATAAAAAGTCTATTGCCTTCCTGGCCTTAAGAGGGGACGGGGCCTGCGAGTAATTTGAAAAATAGGTATTTGAATAAACTATTGCCGTCGCCTTGCCTCAAGTCTTCCCCCGTAGTGTGTGATAGGGACGGCAGAAGAACATACAGAAATTATCACAAAAATTTTGACGAGATCGACGTTTCGTATTCCCCTTTTTTCTCCCCGAAAACGGAGCCGATTCAATTATTTTTTACATTAACATTTTATAAAACAGTAGGTTTAGGTTCCTATAATTTTTTTATGTTAAAAACTTTTCTAATTTGTCTGGTAGTCCTTTAATCACGGCGGCAAAAATAGGGCATTTTTGTAATTTTTATATTTTCTTTACGAAGTAGTTGCTGACAAAAAGAATATGACAGAGACGTGTTCACAGCAGATCTTAATTTTATAAAACAAAAAAATTAGCTCTAGAGGCATTATTCAGGAAGAACAAAGGGGAATACATTTGTATGGAGAATCACACGCCCTGTTCCCTCTTAAGAACGAGAACAATGCTTTTGTTTTAAGATGGCGAATTCATGATATTTTTATCAGTTGGGTAAAGAAACATGATGGTCACAATTTGCAAATTTGTCGTTCTGATAATGGGAAGAAATAAAAGACATTATTTTGCTTCTTTGGTGTTTTTGCGGTCTGAAATATACCAAAAAGTTATTGAATATAACATTTTGGTAATTTCAGTTTAGCTGTTAGGTTTGACCCTTACAAGCAATCCAAAAGCAATATTATTATTTTCATAATAAAATGATTTTTGTTGTGTTATTTAAACGTGTTATTCCCTTGTATGGTATATACCACCAAAATAAAAAAAAATAAAAAGTATGGAACGTCTCTTTGGCGGGCCGCCTCTTTTTGTGTATGGGATATCAAATGGGAGTGTCAGACTGACTAAAACCCACCCGTGTTCCTTCCTTAGCCCTTTATGTTCCGGGCCAGCGGTAACCTTTTTGGACAATTCCGCTGACCCGGCAGGCTTCGGCCCTAACGGGCTCCTTCGTTGATGCTGACATCTCCACGGGTCTGGTCCTGATCGGACGGTGAGCTACCCATTACTCTCCGTCCGCAGGTCCGCGCCTACGGTGGCCGGGAGTCGTCAACGCGGTTCCCAACGCCCGGAGCGTCTCTCGCGGCGGCTGGGACGGGAGGCTCTTTCCCTCAGTCATCCCGCCACCTCATTCGTTAGCATGACTGCTTCGCAGAAGGTGGTGACTGCCTCCCACTCTCTCTCGCTTCGGTCCATGGCTTGAACCAGGCCCGGACGCGAGAGGTCGCCGTCGCTGCCGATCGCCTCTATACGAGGACACGGCGGTGCTCCGGTGAGACCTCCGGGGGGCGGGCCCCCCTCTGGTCGGACTTCATGCATTTTCTCTGATTTTTACGCAGGAAAGCGCTACGAGCGCTTAAGAGCATTTACGCCGTACGGCATTTCATACAAACTTTCAAGTCTTTAATTTTCGAAATTAATGAATTGATTTTAATGAAAGTTCATACGCATAAGCAGGATACAAAGGTCTACAAAGTTAGTAGAGAACATTTTCAAAGTGTCTTATTTAAAAAAAGATAACTGGAAATCTCTGTTTCTATGGAAAATTTTAGATAGATTGTATCCTGCTTATGCGTATGAAGGAATCTGTTCATTCATTTCGAAAAGTAAGGGCTTGAATGTTTGTATGAAATGCCGTTCGGCGTAAACGCTCTTAAGAATCAATACTAAAACTATGACGGTTTCGTAATTATATGTACAAAATTTCCTTTTCATTCATATGACTTTCATCAAATTAAGTTATAAATAAAACTAGCAACGCTTTAAGTACTGCGTCGAGTTTATCAATTAAATGTGAAATCGAATATAACCGGTATATACGATTACCGATTTATACGTTTTCAGTAAAAAAAGAAATGGAAACAATTCACTTCGGATCATCGATATTCAAATTACCGATGTACGGTCAGCATCAAAAGTCGATTAACACTTCAGTTTTTTTGATCTCAGTTATTGAGCAAAATATTTGTTCGAAATTGCAGCAGAAGTATAATGCGATTTTGAACAAATATTTTGCTCCATAACTGAGATTTAAAAAACTGAAGGGTTAATATTTTGCTCAATAACCGAGATTAAAAAAACTTAAGTGTTAATCGACTTTTGATGCTGACTGTACGGTCCTCCAATAAGTCAATTTGTTTAAAATTCAACTTTCAACCATTATTGGTCAAAACTTTTAGCTGGAACATTAATAATCGGATTATTAATGTGGCTTTTGAAATATTACTGACTGCCAAATTATATGACAAGTTCGCACGGATGGGTTTGACCCGTGGTGATGTTTTTTCGCGTACTGCATTTTCAGCTCACTGCTAACCGCCGAGAGTTGAAAATCCAACAACGTAATTTTTTTTTTGACTCGCTCTGTTAGATTCTCGACGCTCGGCCCAAAACCGAAAGTTGTAAATACTAGATTTACAACTTTCGGTGTAGAGCCGAGCGTGCCGGAGACTGTACTTTGATGCAGTATCAAAGATGTTAGGCGATTTATTCAATTTGAATTGAATTTGTCTAAACGAATAGGTACTATAGAGAAAAGATTTTTGATCTTTGTACACGCATGGATATGTCGCAGTAAGATGGTTTAAGCCCATACACCATCTTACTGCGACAAATAAAAAAAAAATGTCAAAAAAATATAAAACAAAAAAAAAATGAAAAAAAATGAAAATTAAAAAAAGTTAAAAAAAAGAAAAAAAAAAAGAAAAAAAATTAAATGAAATGAAATGTCAATGTTAATGTCATGTCAATGTGTGTTGTCAATGTCATGTCATGTATTTGTCAAATATCATCTAAATCCGTTTAGCCGTTTTATCGTGAAAGCGTAACAAACATACATACAAAAGATCAAATATCTTTTCTCTTTATAATATTGGTTTAGATAAATTCAATGAGAGGTATTATATATTAATCACCTAACATCTTTGATACTGCATTAAAGTACTTATCTACTAGAAAAGTTTTCAAGATTTTTGCAAGAGGTGCCTTATATAAAAATAGGAATTTTTCATATACCTACCCTGAAATGAAATTCCTTACGCATGGGCAAAGAGGCGAACCCGTAAGGCATCCCTGGCAAATCATACTTTCTTTTCAATAATAAGATAACTAATAATAGATTTATATCTATTATTTTATATTTCAAATGTCATCCGAAGTACCTAAGTTAATTGAAATAACTCTAAAATAGGGGGTCCTTCGAATAGATAATAAATAAACCCTTGGGGCGCGTACACATAGCGATCCGTTATGCAGGTCCGTTATTTGATGGCGTACCTATGTAATTTTATTGTATGAGCGAGTTCACCCACAATAAAGTATTCCGGATCCAGTTAAAATGAAAAACAGATCAGATAAGATCCGTTAAAAAGGATCCTGTAAAAATGGACGTTCTATGTATACGCGCCCTAACTCGTACTAACCCCACGGCACTTACCGAACTCATTTAAATTAGTTTAGCGTCGTATAAAGTTGGTTATTTCGTTGGTTATTTTTAGTACGGGATCGTGAGAGTATATTAAAGTTAAATTGTTCAAAGGAATTATGAATGAATTTGGTACAGGCTTCTGACCATGCTACCAGCATCTGCCTACCCTTTTCCCAACAATGTTGGGGTCGGCTTCCAGTCTAACCGGATGCAGCTGAATACCAGTCTGGCCTCCATAACCCAGTTATTGGGTAATACGATACCCCTTGGTAAGACTGGTTGTCAGACTTTCGGGCTACTGACGACACGTAACGACTGTCAAAGATCCACGAATGACGCCGGGACCAACGGCTTAACGTGCTTTCCGAGGCACGGAGGGGTCTTGGTATGTGAAAATGGTCACCCATCCACGGACCAACCTCGGCAAGCGCAGCTTAACCTAATCGATCGACCCGTGCGGCTGTAACTTAGCCACAAGCCACTCTATTATACTTAAATATAATAAAGAAATCTTGATGTTTTGTCAACTCGTAAAAACCGTTCGTTGCAAAATCGGGTCGGTAGTCACCTTTGCTCGCTGTATTCCTATAACGCAGTGTGCCTATGTCGTGTTATGCCTAAACTTCATTTCAAATAAGCATTTGGACTGTATTTCATATTGCACATTTCGCGATACGACTATGTCACTATTGGACTGTATCTCACATTGCCCATTTCGTGATACGACTATGTCACTATTGGACTGTATCTCACATTGCCCATTTCGTGATACGACTGTGTTACTGTTGGACTGTATCTCACATTGCCCATTTCGTGATCGATACGATTATGTCACTATTGGACTGTATCTCACATTGCCCATTTCGCGATACGACTATGTTACTGTTGGGACTGTATCTCACATTGCCCATTTCGTGATCGATACGATTATGTCACCATTGGACTGTATCTCACATTGCCCATTTCTCGATACGACTATGTCACTATTGGACTGTATCTCACATTGTCCATTTCGCGATACGACTATGTCACTATTGGACTGTATCTCACATTGCCCATTTCGCGATACGACTATGTCACTATTGGTCTTATTTTTAAATTGGTTTTTACTCTGATTTACATTATAATATAATTTAATACAAATCATACTATACTGAAATCGGGTATCTTGTAGATAGCAAACGTATGATTTAACCAAGGCAAACTAATGAAACCAATTATGGAACAAATACGTTGTAATTAATTATGTTAGGTTCCTCGTTGCATGTGACACGACAGGCAAGTAATCAGGTCAATGAGATCTGTTATAGGTCGTGCTAATTTAATTGCATGATGCCATTTATTATTGATCTGTCAAATTTAGGTATATCTGCGAGGGTGAATGCTATTCAAATTAAAAGGCGTACAGACAATAAATCCATTAAAATTATGTATTCATTTGATCAACCATACTACTAGATTTCCGATGAGCGCATCCAAAATGCAACATAGTTTTTTCAACCATAATGCTTAGAAATTATGTTTTATGTTCCCATCAATATTTTTCGTCTTATGTTAAGAATACGTTTATTTTTCAATCAATGCAGTCAATATATTGCAATATAAGTTATAATATGCAATCGTGGCCACTTCAGCGATGTGTTTTTGACATTGAAGATTTTAGAAGGGACCATCCCGCTGTCTCGGCTAAATGAAGTTCAACATGTTTAGAATAATTGTCTTAAATTTTCTTTGTTTTTAATAATAATTTTGTTCTAATCAACCACCAAGCAGCACTGGGCCCGCTTGGTGAATTACGGCCCACTCCCTCTCACCGAGAGGAGGCTTGTGTCCCAGCAGTAGAATCGCTATAAACTGATTATGCATCAAACAGACTCCGGACCCAGGTTGGCCGTAACAAGAAGACCTCCTCAGCTAGAAATTCATAGATGAGTCCGCACGCATAAATCTGGATTCACATTACTGTGTTGTGTCGTGTCGTGACGCCTTCTGATGTAGTATTAATCAATCAAAAATCGTTGTGATTTGACGTAGTCCTAAACAGATCGTTTGATTGGTGTATCCCGAGTCATGACACGACGCAACACAGTAATGTGAATCCGGATTTATGCGTGCGGACTCATCATCATCAAAAAGGGACACGCAGAACAAGATATTAACTGTCCCACAGTTTGTGGAACAGCACAATATTAAAGTCGGATGCAAATGACTTTAATATTGTGCTGTTCCACAAACTGTGGTACACTTAATATCTTGTTCTGCGTGTCCCTTTTTCTGCACGTTACAGGAATTGATGGACGCTAGTGAAGACGCCGAACTCGAGCCGAATTCTGGGCCGACTCAATTTAGATTACCATCAACACGCTAAGAAAAAGAACATTAATTTATTTATAACTTTGGAAAAGCATTGAAAAACACTCAATTGTGAATAAACAGCGAGTAAAATGGGGTGTTAGTTCACTGTACTGACTGTGTACAAGTTTGTCTGAGGACTCGGCAAACAATTGTTAAAAAGACGGCTTTGTTGATTCTGTCATTCGATAGATCCCTCCGTTTTAACAAAACTAACCTCGTTGTAAACTGTTTCTAAAAATGAGGGAGAAATAAAGATGAATGTCAAATATCTGCCGTTTCTTTTGAAATTAAGGGTTTATTAAGGCGAAAGCCTGGAAGGACTTGGGGGAGGCTTTTGCTCAGCAGTGGAATAGTACAGGCTAAAACAAAAAAAAAAAATCGGTTGTCTGTAAAGTCGGTTTACTGACGATAGTTGAACGTGACAACGTCATAAGAAAATACTGATGGAAGAGTTGCATTGCATTTGTTTATATTCGCTTGCACTTCAACCCGCCATGGAACGCTACAGAGCGAGGCCGCGAGGTAACGCTACATGAGTCATGTTTTTTCGTGAGTGCAACCAGCTTCATCGATTTATTAGACGTTGTCACGTCAAAAAAGACTAAAGCGTCAGGATAACCCGCGAAATTCAAATTTTATTACGTTTTCCGTAATTTGCAGGTCAGTATCAGGTTGTATGCTGATCTATATAATATATGATTTGCGGGTGAAACAAATATTTATTTATAGAAATTATACATACACATTACACAATTAAAATTGACTTACGTTTTTTTTTGCAATTTGCAAATTGCAAAAAAAAACGTAAGTCAATTTTAATTTCGCGGGCTACCATAACAAGAGTGTATTTTTACGATGGTGCTGGCCGTGAGTGTCAGTTAAGGGTCAGGATATTGATCGACGGCCTTTCACACTTTGCCGATTGAAAAGGAGCACTCTATTATGAATTATGCCAATCCGATCCACCGCTTACGGAGGCGTTTTTGTGTCAGTCCGCCGCCAGGGCGCGTTCGTCGCGTCGAAGCGAAACGATGCATTACGTCGGTCCATACTTTGCTCTCTTTTTGTATGGACAAACCGTCGAACGCCGTCGATCAATGTGTCCTAACCCTAAAAATGAAATGTCTCCTTTCTTTCCGTAGGTGGGTTAGTATGAGCAAAAATAACTATCTCAGTAAGGTTGTTATAATTAAAGCGATAATTATTAAGTTCTCGTAAAGAAAATCCAGAGTTTCTTTTCAAATAAGTAGGTATACCCCTAACTTTACCTACATTTCGAGAAATTAATCGTTGCGCAAATTGACACACTACGTCAATTTGTCGTGTTAAAGCCATTGGACAACTGTCAAAGAATGACAGTCGTGATTTGTATATAGGTACTGACAATTTAAGCTGGTAATCAATTTGGTGAACCAATATTATTTCCCCCCTGACTTTACGTAAATACAAGAACTTTTGAAACAGCACGCCTGTATTGCCTGAAGGGTAAAGGCTCCTTCAAACAGGCGCGACACGCGATAAAATCGCGCGCGACACAAAGGCACCGCAAGTCGCGCAACGAGCGGTGCCTTTGTGTCGGGCGCATATTTATCGCGTATCGCGCCAGTTTGACGGAGCCTTAACGCAGAAGTGCACCTAAGTACAAACGCCAGCACATCAAGCTACCCGAAACTATAAAATTTTCTCAATCAACATTGTAAGGTTCAATGTTGATTGGGAAAATTTGACAGTTTCACTTTTGCTTTAGCGATAAAGCTGAAAATCTATTTAAGAAATTTGACAGATTGTAATAGCTTGATGAGCAGCAGCTGGCGTCTGTACGACTACATTTCGCCAGTTATGTGTAAGTCCCATGTAACAGAGGGATACTTTAATCTTGCCTAAATGGAACAAATACCTAGTAGGCACCTAAAGGTGCATCCACATCGCAGTTACTTTTTGTGGAGCAACGAAATGCTACATGATAACATTAGGTAACATTTACTACATTTACTTCAACTTTGCAAATAACTTTTTGCTATCGGATGTTGCCCACTAAGACTTGGAAACATTGCTCCACAAAAAGTAACTGCGGTGTGGATGCGCCGTTAAATGAAATTAAAATTAAATACTTGAAAATAAAATCTAAATTTAATTTAAAACCTCTTAACTTTCAAAAAGTCACATTCTTAAAACAGTCAGCGTAACTTAAAATTAATTTCTAAGCCGAGGAAGTTAACTGAAGTTTGCTCCTTACTGTGACATATTACGAGCTAAGTTAGCCAAACATTGCTGTAAACTTCAAATTAATAACTTTCATCTACACAAGTTGCCAACTTCGCGGTTTGAGGTTACTAACAATTTAATTAACACTATTGCAAGCAATGAAGGCCGAATATACTAATTAAGTTTGTCATTACATTTGCTAAAAGGGTGCTCGTGGCTAAATTTCAATGACAACCGCGGTTATTGATCTATCAGCATATAATATTAATTTATTATTTGTAACTGGAACTTACACCTATATGATTAACATAATGCAGCATTACAATTTTGTAAGCGGGCACCCTTTATCCCTGCCGGTCGATTCTGTAAAAATTTCACCGTGAAAACTTAGGCCAAGTGAGTTTGTTTTTGCTAGGAATTGACACTATTGACAGCTCACTCCACGCTCACTTCACCTAAGTGTTCACGGTGAGATGGTTACAGAATCGCATTGCTGGTGGCTTTTATTTGGGTATTATGTTATGTTAACATTTTTATTATCTATTTCTTCTAATAATATAGTTTTTAATGTTTTTCTTAGTATATTGGCATGTGCTAGCTGATTGAACGCAAACAATTTAATTTTATGTTTTGTATGTATTTCGTAATTATAGGCCGACCGCATAACTAAGACGTTACCTGAGGAAGCTGCGCGGTGCGGGAGGGGTGATAGTTGTCACAAGTTGACGAATCACTGAGCTCTCGCATCACGTCACCACACCCCTCCCGCACCGCGCTGCTACCTCAGGCAACGTCGCAGCTAAGTGGTCGGCCTATACTTACTTTTGTATAGAATCAAGTTTTTCTGACTGAACAGATGGCTGGGGAGTTCGTTGCGCCACTCCTTCTCAGCTAAAGCACTAGGAAGCTGTGAAGGGCGGGTGTTTTGAGAGACTGTCTTATGTAATTTCGACGTTCAAAAAATGCTGATTCTCATCATAGTTTGAATAAATGGCTTTTGATTTTTGAATTGATGGCTAGCAATTGTTTACAGAGTCTAGGAAATCATTTGTTTATATTGACATACTGCGATAATTAATTTGCGGTGCACTAGCACTTTCATACAAGAGTTAAATAATGATACTTGCAATTTTAATATACGGGAAAGGAGATGTTAGGTTTTTGTATGGAGGCTGGGCTTTTATTCGAAGCTGCTGTGAACAGGGAAGAGATCATATTTTTATGAAAGTACATAAATTAAGGAGACTTTGTATATTTTTTTAAACGCACCCTTTCCTTAATTATTATATTTTTTAATAATAATTATTTAAAAAATAAATTTTAACCCACACTAATTATTGATTTTGGCAACACTTTTCGGTTGGATTTCATTATTGTTATTGTGAATTCTGAACATCAATCAAGTGTCAAATTCAATTCAATTTTCACCTGTGTACTAACAACTTACAAGTGTGACAACCTTACTGGCACAGGTAATATTTTCATAGATTCCATTAGGAGGCAAAGGAATCAATGCCATACATACAAATCATGGAGATAATTTGTTAGTTTTATTTTAAGCCATCTAATATTGTTTTAGAATATTTTAAATAACGATAAGGTGTATAATTTGCTTTAAAAAAAATGATATTTAACTATTTTTTCTTTGTTTCAATGTGCAAAAATAATATTACGATACCAAAAATATCTGGATTTAAAATATATATTTATTCAATAATGGTGCTTTTAATATTTTTTTGTTTTTTCAGGCCATCCTGAATAAGTTTACCTATCAGAAAAACCACACAATGACATGACAGCTGTTCAAAAAAAAAATATTTTAAACCCATTTCATATCATGTCCTTTAAGGTGGTAGTCAAATAAACAGGGTCGATGAATCACGGGAATGGTATTTTAAAAGACATACTTTATATAAAAGCTCATATGTCAGGCAAGATATCATAAAATATGTTAAAAGGATTATTGGTGAAATATTTATTTCTAAGAGGATGCTGAAGTATTTAACTTGAAATGTTAAGCAGAAACCAATATAACAAAGAAAATGAAAACATTTCCTACGGCGCTCGGAAAAACAGAAACAATTCCGTAACGTAACATTACTTATCTTGACATTATTGTATTAAGCACACACCCATGCCTTTTATAAAATCCATTTCCATTATCACATGAGAAATTAAGTTAAAAAAAAACACATAAAGAAATCTCCTACAAGAGATTTATGGAAGCCATTTTCATAAATAAATTGCTAATGCATAAATACACTAATAAAGTAGAAAGGTAACTTAATTAATGTTGGTACAAATCCTATAACTATCTCCATTAGTACCCTAATCGGTAGATACGGACGAATGGAATTACCTAACGTTATAATAAAATTCATTCTCGGTGGCCATTTATTTGTCAAGGATTGGTTTAGGCACCTGTCTCACTACCGGCAATTGACGAGAAGCGAGCAGACCTAACAACCAAAAAGAGTTGGTGAGCAACGAGCTCTCATAAAGATCGGAGATGCTACACTCGAAGTCGTGGACGAGTATGTTTACCTAGGACAAACTGTCCAGTTAGGTAGGTCTAACTTTGATAAAGAGGTCAATCGTCGAAACCGACTCGGCTGGGCAGCGTTCGGGAAGCTACGCAATATCTTTTCGTCCCACATACCGCAGTGTCTCAAGACGAAAGTTTTTGACCAGTGCGTGTTGCCAGTGATGACTTATGGCACTGAAACGTGGCCGCTCACAATGGGCCTTATTATAAGGCTAAAAGTCACCCAAAGGGCAATGGAGAGGGCTATGCTTGGAGTTTCCGTGTGCCATTCCAACGTCGCGGCGGATTGCATCAGGCTCATGACAAAAGTAACACAAAAGGCAAAGAATACTTAAAAACCAGATTGTTTGAGGTTCAAAATCATTCCTCTCTGCAAACAGCTTAGGACAGACATACATAAGAGGACCTGTCGCTGCCGGCCGTGGTCGAGTCGATGGTCGGAAGCTAAGAGTCCTGGGACCCGGTGGTTTCCTTCTGCGAAACAGTCGTCTCGCAGAAGCCTCCCTACGGAAAGGGAGAGGGAGATTTCATCCACTCACCTAGCCCGCAGCAGGTGCACCGGTCGTCGGCGGACAACGCCCTATTCCATACAACCCCCCTAAATGGGTCCAGTGGCGACGGACCCGGAGACGTCACCAAACATCAGGACCCGTGGTGGCGGCGCATAGTGTTCCACGCGCGCCCCTCTTAGACATCGCGGGGGGAGTCAAACACCCCCAGACCCGTGGAGGCCCGCAGCGGCGGGCCGGCGCCAGTCGGGGGTTGCGTAAGTATCGTACGTTCCCGCAACCCCCGGCGTAAGTGTGAGATGGAACACCGGGGTGGTTTTTAGTCAGCAAGAGTCTGATAGACCTCGCCGCCCGCCTCAGGGCGGCGGACATCCATGAGAATTTTCCACCTCGGCAGCAAAAAAAAGACATACTTATGAGTCATCATCATTATCATCATTTCAGCTGAAAGACGTCCACTGCTGGACATAGGCCTCCCCCAAGTACCTCGAATCCACTTCGACCAGTTCTGTGCTTCTCGCATCCAACGGGTTCGTCGGACCACCTTGTGGGAGGCGTTCCAACGCTAGGTCTTCCGGTACGCGGTCGCCACTCCAGAACCTTTCGGCCCCATCGGCCATCAGTTCAGTTCTCATGAGTAACTACAATAAATTTATTTAATTGGATGATAATTATTCCTGTGTTAACATCATTTAGAACAATCCCTATAAATTGTAGAGAATCGAATACCTAATAAATACTAGAAACAGACCTAACAAATTATCGTCCCTCCGTTTTACCAGTCAGCCTGTGTAGTTGTCGCCCATATTAATTGACATCCATTAGGGAGGGGCTTCTACCTCTTGATAAAAGAGTGCCAATACACTAATGGAACCAAATGGGAACTAATGGAATACGACAGGTTTTGTGTCGAAGAGATATTTCTCTTTTGGACCTTTTTGCAATACGGGCGAGAAGGATTTTGGGAGCTTGCAAGAAAATGTTATCTCAGATTTTGCTCGACGGTAATTTGGTGAGAACAGTTTTCCTTGTTCTTTGAGCAAGTGTATAATCTATTTTAGTGAGTAACTGATCAAAAGAAAAGAAGGTCGTTGTTGAATGGAAGTACCCAAATCTTGTGTCCCGGGACGTCATAAGGTAAGGTTTATGTCGTACAAAAAAAAAACTTTCGTTTTTCTTTTGGTCTATTTTATCTCTATCTCGGCGTGATGGATGATGTTGTATACGAAAAGGTTAACGGTGGCCTTAGTGTGAGTTTTTTCCACTCACGATCGATTGCGAGCGCGGTAGAATTTTGTATGGGATATTAAGTTCCTCCTAGTGACCACCAGATGGCGCTATAACTTTTTCCCATATAAAATTCTAACGCGCTCGCAATCGAATGTGAGTGAAAAAACTCACACTTAAGCCTCCGTTTGTACGTAGTAGGGAACACATGCTGGCAGCAATTAAATTATTGAAATAAAAACTTCTTTAGGCGCTTTGGGCATTTTTTGAGATGGGAAAAAACCATTGAACTCACGCCACGGTTAACGTAAGCGACACCGCGCGTATTTTGTTTATAAAACGATTAAAAAAATATCCGTTTCGGATGTGTTCGGCAGTCCTCGGGATGTACTCGGTTTTAATGTATATCCGATATGTCTGAGTGATGGCAAAGTTCTGTTTGTGTTTTGTTATTATTTCTGTCGGCACTCCCGGAGTGCCACTGTTTTTTTTTGAAGTGAAAACTTCTTTAGCGGCGCTGTGTACTTTTTTTGGAATGGGTAAAAACTTCTAAATTCGCGTCAGGTCACGTGACTCTGATCGAAAATTCGTAAGACGTAAAACGTCAGACGTAAAACGTAAGACGCGCGTTGTTGAGGACAGCGCCATCTATGCACATCGGGAAGAACTACGAGGGCCTCGCGTACTAACGTCAGACGTAAAACGTAAGACGCGCGTTGTTGAGGACAGCGCCATCTATGCACATCGGGAAGAACTACGAGGGCCTCGCGTACTAACTACGTAGTTCATCCAACAACGACGAGATGGCGCTGAACCACGGATATATAACTGACGACGAGCTCTATGCGAGCGGCTTGCTTCTCTTACCACTGCCGCGACCAACACCACGAACTGAAGTCTATCCTGTGTGCTTATTTGTAAATCTGAATAAATTCCTTTCACGAGAAGAATAAACCAGTCACTTTGGTCATCATACCTGATTTGCAAAAAACCATATAAAATAAGGAACACACCTTAACACGCGTGTTTTGTTTATAAGACGATTCACAAAATACACTCGTAATTGTTCAAGTTTTCACTTCTGTCGGCACTACCGGAGTGCCAGTTTTTTTCTCATTATAACTAACTCTGGAACCATGCCTGAAAAATTTAATCGATCCAGGAACACTCACCAACGTTCCCGAAACTCAAAGAGCTGGTAATTGAAATGCTTACCAAAGGATTCTGTAATGAGTTTAAAAATAAATAGCCTTTTGACATAGATCCTTGTGTCGGCTTCTACGAAATCATATAGCAAGTAGATATCCCGCTCATTCATCGTCAGAAACACTAAATTGTCTAACAATATTACGAGGAATCCCAGGTTTACAAGGAAATATTACCTCGAAGATTTTGGTTTCCTCTCACTAATTGGATGGGTGATAACTTATGCTTATGCTTGCCTAATAAGGACTTATTCACGATAATATAACTGTGCAGTAATTTATCACGATAAATACAGGTTTAATTTTCTTAAGGAGGCAAGGAAGCTTGTGCCTCGCGGTAAAATTATGTTTGTAAACATTAAGTAATTCTGATATACTCGTAACAATATCAGGTATCAGCACTAATAAGGCCGCAATTAGCGCTAACGTGTTGAAGATGAGTATACAGTTTCATAACAAATATTTGTGCTGAATGAGACTTATTTTATTGAAGTTCTTGATGGTAGTTATATTCAATAAGTTTTTAAGAGCGAGTACTCTGGCAGCTTTTAAAAATAATCAAGATGTGCAAAAGATTTTAAAATGTCTTTGGCGGTAAGCGTTATAAATTCAAAATGTTTGTCATATTCTGGTATACACATTCTTTTAATATTGAGTAAGCAGAAGTGGCACGACGATGGCAGAGTTTTAGTTGTTAAAATGGCAATATTAGTTAATAAATTATCAAAGTCAGTTGCCACCTCCACGGCTACCTAAATATCTACATCATTGATTTTTAGATGGAAGTCACAAGTCACTTTTATCAATTGACATGATCAAAACACAAGTCACTTTTATCAATTGACGTGATCAAAACAATGTTTTAATATTCTATGGGCTGATTTTTACATCGCCAGATACCTTTTATTCGAGGAATAAAATTGACGTTTGAGAGTTTTTGTATGAAGCCACTGTCAGAATTACAACATTATTTCTCGAATAAAGATAATCAGATGATTGAAAAATTAGCCCTGAGACGAAAAGACTACAATTTTCTGGTTCATTTATTTTCTTTTGATAAGAAACTTGGTTTATTGTCTTGCGTCGCGATGACAAAATAATCTTTATCACCTACAGAACTTTTGCATTGTTTATGTAGTTGTTTTAAATTATAAGTCAAATCATCTGCCTAGCCTTTTCCCAACTATATTGGGGTCGGCTTCCAGTCTAACCGGATGCAGCTGAATACCAGTATTTTATATGGAGCGACTGCCTATTTGACACTACAAATCAGTTATAGCTTATAGTACGAATCATTTAATCTATCTTGGTTTCCGTACGTCCTTTTCGGGTAACTACTGAAAATCTTTGTTGATTGTCTGGTTAGCACAGCATCATGCTGAGTTGAAGCCTTCTTGTCACAGTCATGACGCGCAGCCGTCGACTATTTCTGTTTTGTGCTCGTGGTTACAGATATATTGTGTTTTATTTTTCCTTGTTATTAGAATTAATTATCTTTTAATAAGCACGTGTTTCTGTGAAAATAAACCTGTTCTACTTTTCTCGGAAATAGAATTGATTAATTCTTGCCTTTCTATCCTGAGCAGGAAAAAGGTTAATCTCATCGGGGTGGGACTTGATTCTCCCGAAGTCTAATCAACTTTATGATTACTTCGCACGAATATTAAAGGGGTTTCTTCCAATAACCTGTTCCAATTAGCTGGCTCCAAAAAAAGGGAAAAATTGTAGATTGTTGCATCGAGCGCAAAGTGAGTTAATGCACGCGTAGGTATTATATCGGTGTCCGAGCGCACGCGAGGGCAATTAACATGAGTGCATTTATTTTGAGTAGGTATATTTTATCACGGTAGATATATTGGTAGTTGAAAGAAAAGTAGATTACGCACCTTGCTAAAGTGAGTAATTAATGCATTTGTGTTAATTTAGTGCCCTCGCTTGCATTCGGGCACCAACATAACACTCATGCGTGAATAACTCACTTTGCGCTCGATGCAACAATCTACTATTAATGATAGTTCGTTTCTGCCGAAAACGCGTTTTCGTTTTCTCGGTATTGCAATAATAAGGCTTCGCCTCAATTTATTTAAATGAAAAATTATTCCACATTGGGTTTTAATTTATTCAAAAATGGAATAAAATTGTAGTAATATGTTTTCGATAAATCTTTTCATAAAATTATTTTGACTTTTATGAATACTAGCTTTTGCCCGCGGTTTTGCCAGCATGGATGTCGGAAAATATGCCAAAGGAACGCACACCTAGGGTACTTTTAATCTCAGTAGTAAGTAACCGGGATTAAAAATACCCTATGTGTTAATCTAGGTTGTAAACTATCTGTGTGCCAAATTTCATCCAAATACTTTTGGCTATTCTGCGCCAGACAAACGGGCAAAATATTTTCGGTATCAGACACGTTCCCACACCTCGCAGCAATTATACTTAAAAACCACAATTTGTACAGTTTTGACGTCGTTACTTTGTTGTTATAATTATGGGTAAGTTGGAAAAATACCGCTCTCGAATTACATACGACCAATACCACAATTCTGCCAGTTTTGGAGCAATTTTTTGCACTACATTTGCCGCATCATTAATACCTACTGATATTACCAGTATGTGGATTCAATTATGAACAAACAATTCATGATCAGTCTATAATGTTCCCACTGCTGGGACACAGACCTCCTCTCCGTGAGAGGGAGTGGGCCGTAATCCACCGCGCGGGCCCAGTGCGGGTTGGTGGATATCACATGTCGTTGAATTTTTGGTTCTAGGACATGCCGGTTTCCTCACGATGTTTTCCTTCACCGTTTCACCTTCGTGTCCGTTACCATTGAGCCACCACTGCTCTCACAACTAACAAAAAATTACCTCTGTAATAATAATTAAACCAATCTCGTATCGAAATGCATTGGATCGATGGTTTACTCATCTGGAATGACCTAATTGCTTGGCTGATCTAAATAAATGATCAAATTGTTTCATTAGTATTAAAAATTATATGTTAAAACATTCTAAAAATTGGTTAGTTCTAATGTATAAATAAATAAAGTCCTCCAGACCGTGTTTCGGCCACGGCGGCCAATCTCAACGGAGACTAGCTTTCGGCGCGGGAGATATTATAGTGCACAAGTGTGCGTGCAGACACAGGTGTCCGTCTTCCCTCACTCTCATAGTCCGATGGGACGGCAATCCGCCACGACATGAGAGAGATCAGGCGCAGGACCAACGGCTTAACGTGCTTTCGTGCACGGGGGTATCACACCGCCAACTTCCAAATTCCAGGCTATAACTTTCGTGCACGGGGGTATCACACCGCCAAGTTCCAAATTCCAGGCTATAACTTTCGTGCACGGGGGTATCACACCGCCAACTTCCAAATTCCAGGCTATAACTTTCGTGCACGGGGGTATCACACCGCCAAGTTCCAAATTCCAGGCTATAACTTTCGTGCACGGGGGTATCACACCGCCAAGTTCCAAATTCCAGGCTATAACTTTCGTGCACGGGGGTATCACACCGCCAACTTCCAAATTCCAGGCTATAACTTTCGTGCACGGGGGTATCACACCGCCAACTTCCAAATTCCAGGCTATAACTTTCGTGCACGGGGGTATCACACCGCCAACTTCCAAATTCCAGGCTATAACTTTCGTGCACGGGGGTATCACACCGCCAACTTCCAAATTCTAGGCTATAACTTTCGTGCACGGGGGTATCACACCGCCAAGTTCCAAATTCCAGGCTATAAGTAAGAAATTCCTAATGGAAAAGCTCAATAACACTTTGCCTGACTCGGGAATCAAATAAATACTTTGACTTTGACTTTGAACCCAGGACCTCACGCCCAGCAGTTGCGCTAGCGACCACGAGACTAACAGGGCAGTTCTAATGTAGGTATAGTAAAGTAAGCAATCTATTTTATTTTTTAAATGTTGCGGCATCATTCTGAGATAGGAGCCTTTTGGCCTCGTATAGGACTTTCTGTTACATTTTCCTTATGTTACTTTTTTATATAACTTGGATTTTTATTTTGCTGTGTTTAGTTTAGTTTGTGATCTTCCTGTACGAGTCGCAATAAATACTTTTTCTTTCTTTCTTTCTTTCTATCTTGAAAGGCTAATGATGTGTTAAAAAATATAGTCGCACGCTATTGGCTCTTTGTGTTTCTTATTTCAAATCCAAGGCTTTCTAACCGTTTGTCTTCAGTTCTACGAGTACATGCTTACATAAACTGACGCCCTATTCTCATAGGGGTAGGTAGTAACAGCAGGACTCCACCTGATATGATCCTTACATACATCCTTTTGCTTCGTTTACGTTCATACAGCATTCTGATCATACAGTACGCCGGTTGCGAATTCTACGCACCTGACTCTTCTGAAGAGCATCACCATGTAGGCCAGTACTACTTTATGGAGTTACTAGATGCGCCCCGCGGACTCCTCCGCGTAAATGTCGATCTCGTGGGAATATCGGGACAAAAAGTAGCTTATATATGTTAATCCAGGGTGTCAGCTACCTCCATACAAAATTTTATCAAAATTGTTTCAGACGTATGAGCGTGAAGAAGTAACAAACATATAAACACACACACACAAACTTTCGCCTTTATAATATTAGTGTGATACAAATGCATAATGTTATTTGTCAGTTTTATGCTCCACAAATTATGAGCTGTTGAGAGAGCAATACGGCGAATATATTAATTTTATTGCGTATTTTCATCAAAATAACATGTAGCGGTATCTACAACGCCACATGCAAACAACGCGTCATACTGACGTCACGCAAATCCTGCATCGCGCAAGCAGAGTTTACCGCGCAACTAGCATAGATACAACGGCCCGACACGAATCAAGGGGCAGTTGCCCGCCAGACACAACACCCGTCTGGTCGGAGGATCCTCCCTTTTCTATAGAGTATGAGTGAACTTTACACCTTGTTCCTCATACCTCTATAAACAAAATACCTTAAAAATTAATAAGGCAAAATAAAATGTACTCCACACAAGTATTTGTCGTTTGTCATGTTGTGTGACACCAATGAAAACAAAATGAACACAAAAGATTTTACTGAAAAGGTAAGGTTTTATTAGTATTCCTTACAATATTGGTCCCTTTTTATACTTTCACGGCTATAATTGGGTCTCTAGAGACACGTGGGTCGGATTATATTGAAAATGAATCCATACTTAATATTATAAATGCAAAAGTGTGTCTGTCTGTCTGTTACCTCTTCACGCTTAAACCGATTTAGATGACATTTGGTATAGAGATAGTTTGAGTCCCGGAAAAGGACATAGGATAGTTTTTATTCCGATATTCCTACTGAATCGAAACTTAAGGCTCCCACAACAGGTGCGACACGCGATATAATCGCGCGCGACACAAAGGCATCGCTCGTTGCGTGACTTGCGGTGCCTTTGTGTCGCGTGTCGTGTCGCGCCTGTTTGAAGGAGCCTTTATGCGGGTGAAAACGCGGGGCGCTGCTAATATCAATATACACCGTGTTCCGGACGATAGACATAAGCTTCGACCAGATGTTCAGACCATGGAAATAAGCATTTTTCATTATGGACACATTAATGAATCCTTATTTTTTGTTAATTTTCATACAAACTAAATATCTTGACGTAAATCACCCGATATGCATGCCTCTTTATCCGAATTGGCAATGATGTATTTTCATTCATAAGATTTGGCGGGCTGAAACTTGTCAAAACCAAATTATAACACTTTCTTACTGCATAGCTCAATTAAATTTCATTAAATGAAATTACAAATGTATTTGCAACGAAGTCTTTTTAAGTACTACTTCCTTTGTTAGATTTAATTTGTAAAAGCTCTAGAAGAGTTTGACAAAGTTTATTGATAACGTGAAGAACACGATGTAAATCGATTTAAATTACTTCGGCCTTCATGTGTGTACGTATTAACTCTCTTCTCGGATATAATAAATATTTTGGTTAAGATTGCACATCTTCTACATACATATATTATATATATTTTGACGACACGGCTGGCGCAGTTTCTGAGCGATCGACTGCTGCGCTGAGTGTCGCGGGTTCGATTCCCGCACGGAACAAATATTTGTATTGTCTACAGGTAGTTGTTCCAAGTCTGGCTGTTTGTGTATATATTTTTCCACAACTCTTGATGTTGCACTTTGCCAAATGAAAACGTTTCTCACATTATTATTTTGGCCGTAATCAGCATAATCACTTGAACTTATTAAACATCAACTTTACAATGAATTCTTCTGTTGATTTCTCTGTTTTCCAAAAACTCTTATTTATCAAAACAATCGATCTCTATTTACAATAAACAAAGGAGTTTTGATGAAGTTTTCCTTCAATGTTTCGAGCTTTAGGATATCAAACGACACCCGCAGTGCCATCCATCATTGTTTATTTAAATATGACGTTACTCGACGTGAATTCAGTCACTTGAAAGTCTTTGAAGTCTGTGAAGGTGGATCTTCGTCATATCGACTGATAAATAAAGCAAAAGTATTTAGATAGATAGATTTACTATACTTTATTGCTCACCAAAATTGTTACACAGCTCTCTTATAATATTGTTCCTTTTATGTGTACAATGGCGCTGATAACGATATTTTGCAGACAATCTTTGATGAACTGAACGAACTGGTTTGTGAGAAACCAGACACTTGTGGAGGCTATTTTCATGCACCCCATTTTTCTCTTATTTCGCGTCGGACTTTATCACGTTTTACCTACAAGCCAATTCATAATAAAATAGTACCTAAACATTTTCCTTACAAAAAAGTTGTGCGTTCAAAACAATTTTCTTAAGAATTTTCCTGTAAAAAATTCTAAAGGGTTAACGTTTAGAATTTTTTACGTAAAAAGTACTATATTTTTTTTTTAAAGAAGCCACTTTAATGAACAATATACGAAAGTTTTGTAATTAATTCACGTTCCACTTACAAATGCCGTTTTATGCAATGACGTAATATAAATAGACGCGTCATGCATGAACATCACGGCTCTCGAAAACAGCGTAAATACTATCGGTAGCTAGATAGCTACTTATACGCACAAAGAAAGGGAAAAAAATTAAATGTCATCTATGGAATTTCTGTTGTTAGAGAGAGATATAAATAAATTTCTTTAATTATGTTGTCATTCTGTGGTGCATGCGGTGTATGCTCATTGGCCGAGCTCGTACAATAGGAGGCATGTGGGGAAAAATGGACAATCGATTTTCTCGTGTTGAATAAGTACCTAGTAGATTTATGGGTAAAATAATAAATTTGTTTTCAATCCATAAAAATATGAATGCAGTATTTAGCTAAAGTAATTATTGTTAATTAATTAATAAACCAAAATGTAATATTAATAGACATAAAAATTATTCTTCGTTATGTATAACGCTGTCGCTAGCTAGAAAATGTTCCGAGCAGACCCTAGAGCATTTTGTGGGTAGCCAATCGTCTTCACGCCCGTTGAGCCCTTATAACGCTTAACCACTTATCACTCACAAGCCCATCTTTAGGTAATCTAATTATTATATTGATGATTAGGTTTTATAACACATATTATAATCAAACAATATAATCCATCCAAATAAAAACAATGTAGGTTTTATAAATACTGATGCAAAGTACCCCATCTTTCCCTAACGGCACGTGAGTTCACGTGACTTACTTCAGGCGCCAGCCGCCATTAGAAGGCATCAAAAAAATAAAATAAAATAGATTTTTCTTGATACTTACGCATGAAATGATACTTTTTATCTTTCACAGTTGCAGTATCATTTTTACATTTCCAAAAAACACAGGACGGCGTTTGTTTTTATATTTGAGGAAGTTATTCACACAATTAGTTATTTTATTGTCACGTACAGCCGCGGAACTGGTTGGTACGCGACTAAATGGTCGTGCGGTAATTACCTTGCATTCATGTTGTCACTACATAGCGCGGGCAACGTATCTATAGTTTATATATATCATTTTAGGTTTTAAGGGGCCGTGCACGGAATGGACTGATTTTGATCATTTTTTTTAGTTTTATCTGAGAAAGGGAAAAAAGGATTAAACAAAATTATTTGTGATTTAAAAAGTCGAGTTCTTTCTTGCAAGGGATTTTTCAAATTAATTAAGTGTTAATGGGAAATCACAAGATGAATTTGTAGGGCGAGCGATATTGTATCTTAAGATAAAATATTATAGTATCTTAGCCGTGTGCAGCGCCCCTTAGTGAACTCCACTGCGGGTGACGTAACCTACGACAAACTTATTATTTGCGGTTGGTACAGTAATCGGGTCTAGGGATCGAACCGCAAAATTAAGTTTGTTTTTTGTTGTATATACTTTTCCGGGATAAAAAGTACCCAGTGTGTTGCCCAGGATACTAAAGAATAATTATACCAAGTTTCATCGTAATCTAACCGGTAGTTTTTGCGTGATGCCTGAACAAACAGACAGACAGACAGACAAAAATTTTTTTAATCACGTTTTTGGGTTCGGTGTCGGTATAGTAACACCCCCTGCCATTTATTTTTTTGATATTTTCGATGTACAGAATTTTCACTTCTACAGATTTATTATAAGTATAGATAATAAAATATCTTCAGAAAATCAAAGGCAAATAATCACACTAATATTACAAAGGCGAAAGTTTGTGAGTGTGTATTTATTTATTTTATTTTATTTTTATTTCTTTAGGACAACAAACAATTGCGTAATAATGCTTAATACTAAAACAGATATAAATGAACATTTAGGTAATAACGCAACCAGCACCGTTATCCACATAATAATACAATAAAAACTTATTATTACGTACAAGCAAACTTTAACAAACAAAATATTTAACTATTATAATGTGGTTTACACAATACATAGTAAAGGTGAGACAAACTTTTTTACAACTGAAACTCACCGTTACATCTGAATAAAATTGAAATGCGAGTGGGCAGAAATAAATTTGCATTGTGTCCGAACATACATAACAAAACACATAAAAAGAAACATAAACATCCAGATTGAGAACCTCTTCTTTATGAAGTAGGTTAAAATATAAAAGGCAAATCTGTGAGATATTGACATTATGAGGAAGTGTGAACATTTTTTTCTCTGATACATTTCTTGAATTGGGTAAGTGACAAAACAAACAAGTCGACATCAGCAAAATTATCGTTGTAACATTTCATAATGCGCCGTAAAGGAGCTCGTTCACCTGCGTTAGTCCTACACGGCTTAGGGGCAAATAGACTATGTGTATAAGTATCGCGAATACGTTGGGAACGACTAGGTATGCGAATATAAATTTGGTTTATGAGGTTATTACAATCAAATTCATTTCGACAGACTTTATATAAGAATGATTGATCAAGAAGCAGTCTCCTTGATTTAAGAGTTGACAAGGTGAACTTTTCTAGGAGAGTATGATATGAAGACCGCTTCTTAAAGAATGTGTAGTTTAGAAAACAAAGATATTTACGTTGTACTGATTCAAGCTGATCACTGTATTTATCATAAAATGGATTCCATACACAAGTAGCATATTCCAGTTGAGATCTTATGAGTGACTTGTATAGTAGTAAGTATGTGGAAGGTTTTTTAAATAAGTTGCAGGTCCGCCTTATAAAACCATAAAATTGATAGCCTTTAGCTGCGATGTGGTCAACGTGAACATCAAAGTGCAGCTTTGAGTCAAAGAGTATACCCAGGTCTTTAATTAAGGAGACTTTTTCTAAATTTGTGCTACAGAGCGAATATGTGAAATGAACGACATTGATTTTTTTGGTAAAAGAGATAGATTTGCACTTGGGTAAACTCAATTGTAGTTTATTTGCTAAACAATAGGCAGAGAAACTATTCAAGTCCTCTTGTAATTTAACACAGTCATCAATGGAACTTATTTTACGAAACACTTTAAGGTCATCAGCATACAACAAGAAACCGCAGTTTCTAAAGCATGTGTTTACATCATTTATAAATAAAACGAAAAGCAGTGGACCCAAAATTGAGCCCTGCGGTACACCAGATGTCACGCTAATCACATCGGAAGAAAACCCCTGGACCACAACCTTCTGAGTTCTATTTTCCACGTACGATGTAAACCAGCGAAGCAGACTCCCACGGATACCGTTAAATTCGATTTTTTGTAAAAGCATAGTGTGGTCCACCTTGTCAAAAGCCTTACAAAAGTCAGTGTAAATTGTGTCAACCTGCACTTGATTGTCCATATTTTCGAATAAAAAATTTGAGTATAAGACTAGGTTGCTTACAGTGGAGCGACCATGAACAAAGCCATGCTGTTCTGGGATAATAATATTATGTAAGATAGGATAGATTGCATAATGAACTAATCGCTCAAGAACTTTTGACAAGGTGGACAGCAATGATATTGGACGATAGTTGGTGACGTCGTCTTTGGTGCCACTTTTGTATACAGGCGTGATATGAGCAGTCTTCCATGCTTGAGGAACGGTACCCTCTTTCAGACTACGGTTAAATAGATAAAATAACGGCACGCCCATCGACTCAGCAGTGTGTTTTAAAAATAAAGGGGGAATACCATCCGGCCCGCAACCTTTGGTTACGTCTAAGGATTTGAGCGATTTAATTATCGTATCTTTAGAGAATGACAGATCCGTTATAGTTACTTGGCTTTCCAACGGCGACACAGAATTTCTATTAACATTATTAGACTTAGGTTCATACACTGAGCTAAAAAACCTAGAAAATAACCTACAAACGTCCCCAGGCCCGTTACATTTCTCACTATTATATGACATGGTGTTTGGTACACCCGTAATTCTTTTATGGCTTTTTATAAACGACCAAAATTGTTTTACGTCTTTTTGTATGTTGGCTTCAACAGTACGCATATACCTTTTAAAGCAATCATCAGAAAGCGACTTAAATCTTCTGCGATATAAGGAAAACTGTTCGTAATCCGCATAATTTTTATATTTTTTCCACTTACACCATGCCTTTTCTTTATTTCTAAAAATATGTATCAACGGACGAGAAAACCAAATAGGATATTCATTAGATTTAACCGGTCGCATTGGTACATAAGTCTTTATAATTTCATAAATAATTTCGTAGAAGCGTTGAGTGGCAGAATCTATTGAGACATTATTATCTAGAACTGAAGTCCAGTCGACCAGAATAATATCATTGTTAATAGCAGAGTAATTGGCTTCAACAAAACGATACCTAGGCGCAGAGCACCGAGCCATGGGTGCATGCGCTAATTCAAAGGAAATAATTGTCAGAAAGGGCGGATGAAAAGCGTCTACGGATGTTAGGGGAGTGGGCGCAGGCTCACATGCACAAACATCATTTGAAATCAATAAATCCAAGGTGCGGTTTAACTGATTTTTAGTATTATTATATTGTTTACAGCCTAAAGTCGATAAAAAATTAAGAAGTAGGATTTCCAATGAGCTATTGTTATTGTGTATGCAAGGCATGAGCGCATGTGTGTCATATTTAACCCAGTCGATGTGCGGTAAGTTAAAATCTCCAAAAATATATATATTACTGGTAGTAAGGCTAGACATTTCTTTTTCAAGCAAATAAAATAGCGAATGATAGGTATTTAGTGTTTGGTTAGGTGGTACATATACTCCGCACACAGTGTGATATTTATTAGCAGTTTTAGAGTAAAACTTTAAAAGTACATAGTCAATGTTATGAGGCATAGTGTGACAACAATCATCCTGACAAAGTGCCGTCGTTAACTCACAACGCGTTGCACTTAAACCACGGCGAACCGCTATCAGAACACCACCTCCATCAGACTTACCACTCAACACACGGTTTCTATCGCAACGATACACGACATACCTTGAATCGATGAATTCGCCGTCGTCAATTTCGGGAACCAACCACGTCTCTGATAAAATAATGATATCGTGGGAGTCCGCCAGAATATTATTGTATAAAGTATTTAATTTTGTTCTTAACCCGCGGCAGTTTTGATAATAGATCGAGATATTGTCACTGGTCATTGTGATAAGTAAATATATTAAGTATTGCTAAAAGAAAGGTAAACAAGTGACTCATAAACTGTGCGCAATAATACAATCTATAGCCAGGGTACATTATGATTCTAAACAATACCTGTGTATTGTGATTAAAGGCACAAAGAAAGTCAGGCAAAATGCAATAACCAGTTGTTAGAACATCGTACTTACATGTATCTGAATAGAGTGTTTGTAGCTTTAAAGGGAATAAACATTTCGAATTTAATTTGATAGAAAAAGTAAATATGACGGTGGAAGTAAAAACCAAATTATGAGTAGTTGCGTAACTAGTCAACACACAGAATAATGCATGATACAGAGCCCACACGCAGAACATAATACAAATAACACTGTTCATAACATGATTTACGTCACTTACGATATTTTCGCTGATATTTATGACTAAAAATAAAAAGACAATTAATATTAAGAAATCATTTTCCCGGAACATGGGAAGTAAGTTTTGAAATTTCCCTTTCTGAGCGAATGGCGATGGCAGCGGCGGTGACGTCGGCCCTGGCCAGTATGACTCCGTGCTTAATCCAGACAAACTTGTAACCAGTATCCTTGGCAATATCTCTGACTTGACGAAATAATTTCTTGTTTTGTAGCGTTAAATGTTCATTTAAATACACTTTCTGTGGGGGACCTTGTATATTTATTTGCTCAGATGTAATACCTTTGTTGAGGCGGGCAGCTGAGATGAAGTTGTCCCTGATAATTTGACTGGAAAATTTTACTATTATGTTCTTCGGTCGTGAGTTGTTTGGGTTAGCTTGTGGTACGCGGTGAATCGCGATCACATCACGAGCAGATATTGGTTGTTTTAAAACATTTGCAATATTTTCAATAACATTAATCAGGTTTTCCCCACGTTTTTCAGGTAGGTTACTTATTTCAAGATTACAGTTACGTGCTCTTTGTTCCATAGATTCGAGTTTCGCTTCCAGATCGGCGAGCCGTGGTTCGTATGTTTGTGCGTTTTGTTCAATAATCTGAACACGATTTTTGACTGCCTGTGTACTTTTTTCGAGGTCATCATATTTATCGCTGATGTATTGAATGGATTTTTTCACACATTCGAATTCCCCGAGTAATTTTGAGAACTTATCATCTTGTTTCGTGAACCACGTCTCCAGCATATTTAGCATACTCTCTTGAAATGCCTTCAAGTCTTGACGGAATTCAGAGTCGTGGCCGTGTGATACTCTTTTTCGGAACGTAATGTAAGGCGGTGGCGATTCCTTATCGATAAGTGATCCATCTACGCTCATTTCACCATGCACAGGTTCATTTTCGGATTCGTGGTTGAAGGTGCTATTTAATGTAGTCATCTTGATAACTGCAACCTCTCACTCGCAGGCTACTCTGTGGCAGATCTTTTCAATTATGTGGGTAAGTGCACAACAATCGCTCGATGATGTACGAACGCGAACGCAGAGTCGCTGTGTGAGCGAGTCGAAAAATAGCGATCGTACTTGTCCCGCGGGGGTGAAGCGCGTCGTCGCGCTCTTTGCGCGCTGTACAGATCACTTGCACTAGTTATTAAAGTCACAAATCACAAGAAATGTTCACACCACAATAGTTGTTATTATTAAAGTCACAAATCACAAGAAATGTTCACACCACAATAGTTGTTATTTGCTTCGCGATAGGTATCAGAATTGAAGAGTACTAATTAGTAGATTTTTATGTAAATCAGATAAACGTCTGCTCTGAACAGCGGTACGGAAGGATTTTAAGGTTGGAAGGTGTAAGTGTGCATGTGGACTAATCTTGATAAAAAATTGTATGGAGGTGGCTGATACCTTGGATTAACATATAGGCTTCTTTTTATCCCGATATTCCCATAGGATCGACATTTACGCGGGTAAAACCGCGGGGCGCAGCTAGTAAAATATATTTTCGAGAGCGCAAAAGTGATGAAACTATTAACAGGTGCAGTCACAACTGACACGAATGGTTTAGCTCCACAGAAACTGTACTTTTATAGTCACAAAGACATAATGTTTCAATTATTTCAAGCTGACAAAAGAGGGACTTTTTCCTGCACGGAGCCTTAGTAATATCGTGGAAACAAAGCACATTACTTATATTGTCGCATTCAGTTACGTGAACGTTTCAATACTTTTAATCTTATTTTCTTCAGTCGCTGCATACGAAGTTAAGAGTTGGGCTCTTACATCAGCTGGTATTGTGGACATGGAGATAGAAGCTTGGATGTTCTTGTTACTAGTCACACTCGCCAACATTAATTGGCACTGAAGCTAGCACTAGGCTGGTAGACGGCGCCATGTGATAAAATAAAGATTACTTCGAAAAGCCTAAAGAAAAAAGACCCTAACACACCCTAGTTGCGTAACACACTGTCGCACCTAAGCACCCTAATTGAGTAACACACTGTCGCACCTAAGAACCCTAATTGCGTAACACACTGTCGCACCTAAGCACCGTAATTGCGTAACACACTGTCGCACCTAAGCACCCTAATTGCGTAACACACTGTCGCACCTAAGCACCCTAATTGCGTAACACACTGTCGCACCTAAACACCCTAATTGCGTAACACACTGTCGCACCTAAGCACCCTAATTGCGTAACACACTGTCGCACCTAAGCACCCTAATTGCGTAACACACTGTCGCACCTAAGCACCCTAATTGCGTAACACACTGTCGCACCTAAGCACCCTAATTGCGTAACACACTGTCGCACTTAAGCACCCTAATTGCGTAACACCGTCGCACCTAAGCACCCTAATTGCGTAACACATTGTCGCACCTAAGCACCCTAATTGCATAACACACTGTCGCACCTAAGCACCCTAATTGCGTAACACACTGTCGCACCTAAGCACCCTAATTGCGTAACACACTGTCGCACCTAAACACCCTAATTGCGTAACACACTGTCGCACCTAAGCACCCTAATTGCGTAACATACTGTCGCACCTAAGCACCCTAATTGCGTAACACACTGTCGATCTCAATTTGAATCAATTTGAAGGATATTTTTATTGATAATCCATTGCTTCATATGTTCGAAACATGTGTTTGCTCAACAACGTAAATAACGCAATGAATGTTGTTTAACTGTCAAAATTAAACCTATTGATAGTGTCTTACGCAATTACCCCACAGTTTCATACGCGAACGAAATGGAACATTCTATTAAATGTTTTGTTTGTTGTTTGAAAATGTTCCATTATTTTTTTTCCGTTGTAGCAATAACGATGTAGAAACATTCTGTGGAGAAATAAGTAGAATAAGATTTTTAAAAAAGCCAGATAAAACTGTAGAAATATTGTAATCTGAAACAAAATATTACGTTGTATATTAAGGAGAACAGATGTTGAAATTAATGCAAAGACAGCCAAAAAGAAAGGTTTTATATAAAATTCAGCTAAAGCAAAACAGACCAGGCAGATTACATGCCTACTGTAACTATATATCTAGCATTTTCCCAATTATGTATGAAGGCAAGGGAGTTTGGAAAAAATTCTTTCTGCATATGTGGCTTTCGGCATAACTATGTAAATGTCTATTAACTGTTCCCAAATTACGATTTTTTTTTGTACTTCTTTGACATCATTTTCTCATTATTTGAAATACCTACAATTCTTATTTCAAATCTTTATTTGTACTTTTAATGGCAATCATGTCATTTGGTTTAAATAGGTTTATTTATTTATACCTTTTAGAGAGATTCCTTTATTTATTGTTAATATGAGAACATTGGAGGCCTTGTAGACTGTAGATTTGTAGACTATTTTCTATTTTATTAAGCACCTGGTATAGGGATATCATATTACCCAGTAACTGGGTTGTGGAGGTCAGATAGGCAGTCGCTCCATGTAAAATACTGGTATTCAGCCGCATCCGGTTAGATTGGAAGCCGACCCTAACATAGCTGGGAAAAGGCTAGGCAGATGCTGATTAAGTACAGGGTATTTGATGACAGGCCTACACTGTCCTCCCATATCTATTGAGTATAAACGTATAGTATTATATACTATATCTATGTATTGACCAGTGATTTGAAAACATCGTAAAAACCGATAATTTTTATTAAAAGAGGAGTTTGATACTGGCTCTTGGAACCGTGCACCAAGCTACTGATTTTTACCTGTGCGCATGTAGAGGTATGTGAAATAAAATATTTTGAATTGCTTTTGATTATGTTAGAGTTGGCTTTCAGTCTAACCGGATCCAGATGAAAACCAGTGTTTTGAATGGAGCGACTGCCAATTAGATCTCCACAACTGGCTTCTGACTACCCGTAACGACTGTCAAAGATTTACGAATGACAGCCTGCTTACATTCTCAAAACAAATACAATTTAAAGTAATTTTCAGAGTGAACGAAAATCGATTGAACCCTTTAGTACTAACCTTAGTCTAGACATTTTAATGCAAATGACGGTAGGTATCATGTCTACAAATCCGATGCGACAGCTTTATAATTACATATTACTCGTACATTTTAGCTGTAGAGGTTGAAGCACTTCGCTTTGTTTACGATATTAGATTTATGTTTTACTGTTTATTGGTTTACTTACCTGACTTTTCCAACATTCAACGTAACTATTTACACTAGATATTAGTATGTGTGTGTATGTGTTAGTGTGTGTATGTGTGTGAGTGTGTGTATGTGTGTGAGTGTGTGTGAGGGTGTGTGTGTGCTGTATTTATTGGGTAAAGATAGTTAGTCATTTAATTTATATTAAATGACTAACTAACTTTACCCAATAAATACAAAGTTTTTTTTACATAGTCCTAAAATTATTTTGAATTCTATGGTGTAGTAAAAGCTATGCTTTATAGTTTAGGGGAAAATGAGAGAAAACTTAAGTGAGATTTATTTGCGATTAAAGTGGTTTAATTCCTTGAGAAATACAAGATGGGCGGGCGTATTATATTATAGTTTAATTTAGTAGCAAAATTTAAACGTTTATAGTGTTGGATCAAGTTTTTTGAGCTCGACTGTCGCAGTGAAAAGATAAGCCAGTCAGCAAAGTGTAAGTTGATAAAAATCTATGTCTCGTATTGTTACTTGTGGATTTTAATACTTCCTGCTTAAATACAAACTTGTGAGTAAAAAAACAGAAAAGAACAGAAGATAAAAAATACTCTTTTTTTATAATGTAGATAATTCCATTATACCAAAAGATTATTTTGCCTTTTCATTGCTTCAGTGCAGCTCAATGAATTTTCCCCGTTCATGTGCACTCGTGCTTTGGATGCCAATGCATTGTAATTGGTTCAGCTATTTTAGTAACTTTTGTTGGCGAAATAGTAGACAAAAGGGCCTGATAAAGTTTTTGGCACAGAACCGACCTCTTTCGATTTAAGTATTGTCATTACAATTTATAGATTAGGGTCGCTCTTGTATGGGAAAAAAATGACCCACCAGTGACCAATCAAAACGTGACCCTCCTCCAATAATGAAAAAATAAGCAAAAAAAAAAACTTTCTAAGTAGTCTCTTTCTAACCCGCGCATCGACTTTGAAAAACTGAAATATTCAGTTTTTTGGTGAATTATTTGGACTACTATTTTTTGTGACTTAAAAAGAAAATCAAATATATGTATTTAGATATTAAAAAATACGAAACGAAGCTAAATAAATAAGTAGATAAACGCGCGCGACCTTTCACCTTGAACTGGGCGTAGGTACTAGAACAATTACGCGCTGGAACGAGATTTTGCGTCACCCCTCCGCCTTACTCCCCTGCAATTCTCGCCCGATTAGTCTATATATCTCTAACTAATTGTATCTTTTATTATTTAAGCCATATAACACCATTTTATATAGTTTGATTTTTAACGTAAACGCTCAAAGGAAAGGACAATTATTTGAAACTCGTAATGCGCTGGCCAGGTGGCGGTGAACTTTGCATGCCCGATGTAGAATTTGATTTGTATGACGTCAAATGATATTCGTAGTTTGTATTGAAGCGTTATAGCTGCCGCCAACCTCATAATAAAAATGGAGAAATCACAAAAGTTGTGATTCTTGAACGGATTCTTTCAAATCCGCGTCATCATTCATCAACAACAGATTTGCGATACATTTTGCCCCATCCATCTTTGGGGCCACACCACGCCATTCGCGCACTGAATACCAAGCTTTACCTAAACTCGCTGTGCACGCTGTTAATGTGTTCAACAATTTATCTGTCGTAGCACCCGCCGACGTCACGTATTGCCGTGACAATGTAAAGTAAGCCATTAATGGTGAGGGCTTTTTGTAGAAAATCCGGACGATTTTGTTGGTAAGTAGTGTTGATAAATTGGTTTGGGGTTTGTTTGAATATGATTTTGAGAAGATATTTGTATCTTTTATAAAATCAAAAGTCATTTATTCAAACTAGGCTCAGAATCAGCGCTTTTTGAACGTCAAAATTACTAAAGACAGTCCTCCAAAACGTCCGCCCTTCACCACTTCCTAGTGCTTTCACTATAGACGGGTCGTGTTACCCAGTAAATGGGATGTGGAGGTCAGTCAGGTATCACAGACAGTATATTTATATGGTGTACATAATAAAGAGTATTCTATTCTATTCTATTCTATGTTTTACTAACATAGTTTTTAAGTCATTGTTACTAAACGATATATTATTTATTATTATTATGTTGAAATTCTCAGGAACTCTTTGGACAGGAAAATGGTTTTTATCACTACAGGTTTATATTTTAAACAGAACTTGGGTATTATTCGTGACCTATTGTTCACATTTTTCCAGTAGTCTTTTTCAGTCTCTTTTCCAAAAAGGACCTTTCCGAAAATTATGTTTATAATAACAGTGCAAACTTTTACCACGAAAAACCCGACTACTGAAAAATCACGTTCTAAAAAGTATGAAACAAGAAAATATTCTCATCTGAAATTGTTATGTACCTACAAACTATTCAATATGTATCGTGTACTAAATACGCAACTTACCTACACGCAATTAAATAAATACATATTCATAGTAATGTTCAGAGGATAGGCTATGGTCATATGCCACTTTGCTAATGTATTGTTTTGTTAGGGTAGGTGGCATACGACCACGGCTATCCTCTGAGCATCACTATGAATATGTACTAAATACAATAAAATATATTACGTATGAATTTCAAAGAAAGACAGCGTGGACAAAGAAAGACGAGTGAATAAGCGCAGAGTGAGAAGGACATCGTAGAAGACGATTGTTGGTGAAGAGCATGAATATTGAGCATAAGTATTGAATACTAGCTGCGCCCCGCGGTTTTATCCGCATAAGTGTCAATCTCGTGGGATTTTCGGGATAAAAAGTAACCTATATGTCAATCCAGGGTGTCAGCTACCTCCACACAAAATTTTATCAAAATTGGTCGAGCCGTTAGAGCGTTAAGAAGTAACAAACATATAAACACACACACACAAACCCTCACACACACACTCACACACTCAAAAACTTTCGCCTTTATAATATTAGTGTGATAGGAAGTCAGGTAAGAAGGTGAAGTGAGTTTGTCGAGAATAGAAAACAAGATAAACAGAGCCCGTTCGCAACGTTCCATTCCGTTGAATTGCGCATTGCATGTTTTGTGTGAACAAACTGGAAAAAACACACCGATATCATAGAAACATTTCTCTGCTCGTAAAAAAAGAAAGAAAATACGACATAGGAATACGCAGCAGATTTGGTAGTCCGTGCACCAATATCAAATAAAAGCGATGTGCATGCGATTGATGAATGCAATCTTAGGCATGGGCCACATAATAGCTTAAATAGTAAGTCATCGCAGTGTAAAGGCTCCTACAAACAGGCGTGACACGCGATATAATCGCGCGCGACACAAAGGCACCGCTCGTTGCGCGACTTGCGGTGCCTTTGTGTCGCGTGTCGTGTCGCGCCTGTTTGAAAGAGCCTTAACTCTAACCTCATTATAATAATGTATAAATTAGAATGATGCCGTGACATTTATAAAAGTTGACAAAAAAAAGTGAGCCGTCACGGGACGCCTGGCAGATGTGAAACATCGACATTATTGCTTTCTTTGCAAGAGGCTGATCACTGTCACTCTCTAAATTATCACTGTCAGACATATTTTATTATTCAAAATAATTTGTTTTCAAGTAAAATACAGGTTATGTGTACCGCAGTAAACAACACTATGGAGTATACACGTGGCGAGAGAGAGATAGCTTAACGCAGGATCGAGTGGGAAGAGAATCGCAGTCGATTGCGCATGGCGACGCGTCGCCACACAGTACACAAGACTGTGCCTGTATACATATATACACCATCATATAGCGTGGCGACGCGTCGCCACGGCATGCGTCGCCACGCCAGAAATTTGTTTTACGTGCGGCTATAGATGTTTCACATCAAAAAAAATAGGTATGTACACTTTTATGAGGACTATTTTGAATGTTATTGAATGACAAACAAACAGCCTGCACACTTGCCTTTTTATTCCATGCAACATTTTTCGGTGAATGGTTGTCTGGAAGATATCGCTGTCAGCCAAAACACCACCATTGTACCCATAGAAGTAGCAATATTGTAAGAGAGCTGTGTAACAATTTAAGTGAACAGTAAAGCATAGTACATCTATCTATATAAATACTTTTGATTTAGTTATCTGTCGATATGACGAAGATCAACTTTTACAGACTTCAAAGACTTTCACATGACTGAATTCATGTCGAGTGACGTCATATTTAAGTAAACAAAGATGAATGGCACTGCGGATGTCGTTTGATATTCTGAAGATCGAAATATTGGAGAGAAACTTCATCAAAACTCTTTGGTTTTTTTTTGATTTTTGTTTTTGATAAACAAAAGTTTTTGAGAAATATAGAAATCAACAGATGAATTCATTCTTAATAGGTTCAAGTTGTTTAAGCTAATTACTGCCATAATATTAATGGTGAGAAATGTTTTCGTTTGGCAAAGTTCAACATCAAGAGCAGTAGAAAAATATTTCAAACATACCTACGGTTTCCTACACACTAGATGTAGCTAGGTTACCTATGATTTGATAAGAAAAATATGAAAACTAAACATCTAGATACTTAGTACGTAGAAGTTGTGAATACTTTGTCTCTTAAGATACAGGTTTTCGTAGTTTAAGAGGTAGGGTTTATAATACTTGAGTACAGATTTTAACATAGAACCAGATGTATACAATGTACAGTATCTCATAATAAATGAATAGGTTCCCATCTGTATTTTTATGGCAAATAAATTTATTATTATACTTCTTAACTTAAAATATTTATTCTATCCGAGAAGAGAGTTGATACATATTTGTACATGTACGCCTAGTTAATTCAAGTATATTAACATTCTTTTTCAACATAATCCGACCCACATGTCTCTAGAGACCCAATTACAGTCGTGAAAGTATAAAACGAGGCCATTTGTAAGGAATACTTGTAAAAACTTACCTTTTCAGTCAAATCTTTTGTGTTCATTCTGTTTCCAATGGTATCTCACAATATGACTAAGGACATTATATCTATCCTTGTCAAGAAGGTGGAAAACATTTTATTTAGCGTTATTTCTTTTTCAAGGGGACTAGAGGACCGTCGCTCCATTTAAAATACCTACTAGTATTCAGCTGCATCCGGTTAGACTGGAAGCCGACCCCAACATAGTTGGGAAAAGGCTAGGCAGATGACATTATACGCCGACCTCGTCTAGTTTTTAATTAAATATACATATGATTGACGTGTAAAAGTGTTTGTAGGCCCGTGCCGGACGGTGCGTACGTGTTCCACGCGCGCCTCAAAGAGATGTCAGCAACAATGCAGGGGCCCGTTAGGACCGAAGCCTACCGGGTCAGCGGGATTGTCCGAAAGGGTTACCGCTGGCCCGGAACATAAAGGGCTAAAGAAGGAACATGGGTGGGTTTTAGTCAGTAAGAGTCTGACACTACCTTCCGCTTCACCCAGAGCGGGAGAAATCATTTCTTTATTTCACATCCGCAAAAAAAAAATGTGTGTGTACAAACCTACTTACAGAAATAAAATCATTTATAACTAACCGATTGTCAGAATGATATAGCATAGAATGTATAATACTAATGTACCAATTTGATCATTTATCTAGAGCAGCCAAGCAATTAGGTCATTCTAGATGAATTGTAATCCAATCCAATGCGTTTCGATACGAGGTACTGCTTTAACACGTAACATCACACCTTGTTTCTACGAAGTTGGCTCACATTTATAGTTTATAACCTTTTTTTTATCGTGGAGAAATGCTCATGCATACTGCACTACCACGGGGAGATGGTGCAGTTATGTGGAACTCTAACCCACTAAAACTCCACGGTGTCCTCCTCTGCCGCTTACAGCGGGAACACGGGCACGCGTTAGCACTCATCCGTGAACTCGCCGCGGCTGTCCGTTACCGGACCCTCCTCTGGGGAGTACTCCCCATCATCGGCGCACCAGAACACACAGCACGCCGCGACCACCCCAGGGACCAAACCAGCACATGGGCGCCAGACGACCCTGTGTCTGGGCACCCTTGGTCCCCCTGTGACGGGTCAGGACATTGGCCCCGCCGCCTGCCAATTTTCGGTTGCAGAGGATAGGGAGAGCGGCCACCGTAATACCGACACGCCTCCCCCCTGCAGCCCCACCGTGTCCGCCATCATACGGTGGCGACCCCGTCAAGGCCGCGGAAGGTAGGGAGAGCGGCGCACCGATACCGACACTCCTCTCCCGCCGCGGCCTCCAATCCTCAGCCGCGATGCCTCCGATACGACATCGCGGCCCGCCTCAGTTGCGATGTCGCCCAAGCGGCACCGCAACCTACTTTTGGCCGCTACGTCGTTGGCTTGGCAGCAAATGCCCTGACGAGCGGGTTCCTCTTCGCTTCACCGTGATTGTCCAAGCCGCGGCTACTGAGCACCCCCGCCTCGACAATGCGGGAACCCACCGGGGGGGACAGATAGTTTATAACCTAGATTAACACAAAGCGTACTTTTAATCTCGGTTACTAGCGGGACTAAAAGTACCCTATCTGTGCGGACCTGTGATCCATGTGGGCAAAGCAGCGCAAAAACTAGTGTTTTATACAATTCAAAATAATTTTATGAAAATATTTATCGAAAACATACCACAATTTTATTTCATTGTTTGAATAAATTAAAACCCAATGTTGAATATATCATTGAATGAAAATAACGCAAAGCATTTACAATACCTACCAATAAAATTCACGAAAACGCGTTTTTTGCAGAAACGAGTTATGATTAAAAATGTTTCACCATTTTTCGGAGTCAGCTAATTGGAAAAGGTTATTGGAAGAAACCCAGTTAATATTCGTGCGAAGTAATCATAAAGTTGATTGAACTTCGGGGGAATCTAGTCACACCCCGATGAGATTAACCTTCTCATGAGAGAAAGGCAAGTATTAATCAATTCGATTTCCGAGAAAAGCACTGGATTGAAGACATTTATTATGATTGTATTTAACTATTGTATAAACTTATAACACTACTCTGTAGCAGACTGTACCACTTTTATTAAATAAATTATTATTATTATAATATAAAGCAACTACATAAACAATGTGAAAGGTCTGTAAGTGATAGAGATTCTTTTGTCATCACGATGCAAGAAAAAAAAACAAGTGTCTTTTATTGAACCTGCAAATTGTAGGTAGGTACTTTTTTCGTCTAAGAATTAAATATTCTGTTTTGATCATAACTTAAAGTAATAAGTAAAAATTATATTAAGAATATTTGTATGCCAAGACATAGCGTTCATTTTATTAATATAAACGTCTACATTTTTTGTTCACCTATTTTAATTTGTAGTTTTGCATATAAAAATATTTTGTTTTTGAACGCGAAATAATTTTCTTAGGTATGCTTTAAGCAAATATTTTTATTCCTGGCAAAGCTGCCTTCTCTAAAGAACTTCAATAAAGTAAGTCCTAGTCGGCACAAATATTTATTACGAAACTGTATACACATCTTCTAGACGTTAGCACTAATTGCGTCCTTGTTAGTGCTGAAACATTATGTTATTTCATCAGAGTAATGTTTACAGACATAATTATACCGCGAGCCACGCGCTTCCTTGCCTCTTTAGAAAATTAGATGATGTATTTATCGTGATAAATTACTGCACGGTTATTATAGTGAATAACTCCTTGTTAGGCAAACGTAAGCAGAAGTTATCACCCATCTAATTAGTGAGAGAAAACCAAAATCATCGAGGTAATAATATTTTCTTTTAAGGCACCATCGAGGTAATAATATTTCCTTCGTAATAATCACACTAATATTATAAAGGCGAAAGTAAGTGAGTGTTTGTGTTTATATGTTTGTTACTTCTTCACGCTCAAACAGCTGGACAAATTTTGGTAAAATTTTGTATGGGGGTAGCTGACATCCTGCATTAACATTTAGCCTACTTTTCATCCCGATATTCCTACGGAATCGACATTTACGCGGGCGAAACCGCGGGGCGCCGCTAGTGTTAAATGATTTAGTGTTTCTGGTAAAAAATGAGCGATGAGGCTTCTTCCATCTTAATATAGATTTCGTAGAAGTCAAGTCAAGAATTTATGTCAAGAGTTAATTTGTTTTGAAACTCCGCAATCGCTTCAATTACTTATTTAGCTCTTGGTCTGGATTGATTAAGATTTTAGGCTCGTACACACAGGCGCGACGCGACACAAAGGCACCGCAAGTCGCGCAACGAGCGGTGCCTTTGTGTCGCGCGCGATTCGCGTCGCGCGTCGCTCCTGTTTGCAGGAGCCTTTTCAGGAATGGCTCTAAACTTATTTATTTATTAATATTTACCAACATTTTGTACACACCACAGCAATTACAGGAAGCCACAGAAAATGAAAAACTAAATGTAACAAACATTTATAAGTAAATACAGTATTTTCAGAAGAGCAGTTTAAAACAAAAAATGAAAAAAATAAAATAAAAATGAATGAATGATAATTGCAATGCTGGTAAAAGGCTGCTTGTCATACAACTTAAACATAACACCAATTATATTGTACACTTAGTTCGCAATAAACGTTTTGACTTTGACTTCTTATATTATTGAGTTATTCTGGTCTGATCCCCTGAACCCCCCACAGAACACGTACACAGAACAGAACTGAGTACGTACACGTACACGTACGTGAACAGAAGACGTATAAGAAGGGGATCGAGGAGGGCCTCAATCCCCTCCTTATACGTCTTCTATTTGAATAATCTCTGTCTTATCCACTATGAACTTTCTCATTCTGAGTCCCAGTTACATAACACTCCTAATAAATTCCCTGCCAGCGTCAGTGTTTCGTACTACCTACCCGTTAACCTTTTCATAGACCCCATCCATTATTTCTCACCAGGCGAGATAAGGTCAAACTGGACACAAAAAAAGCGTAACTTTTTTGGACGGATTAACTCTTACCTTACGATATGTTCCCTGATAAAACACACAAGGTTTACTTTCAATTGTTTAAGACTTTCTTTTCTTTTTATCAGTTAGTTACTGCATATCTGTTATTAAATCATCTAGTCGTTCAAAGAACAAGGAAAACTATTCTCACGAAATTAACTAAAACATCATAAACATATCCGTATCATTGTAATGTTTATTCAGTATCATTAGGAACCGTTTCCGACATTGATTTGGTGGCACCGAAACGTTGCTACGTCAGAAATCAGAGATTGTGGCCTTTTGTTGTAAATCGATTACAGACCAAGTGATTGATGAGAATTTCCACATGAGTAACCCAGTTAAATACGAGCTTTCTACCAAAGCTTCTCGATCAAACATCACTGTTTGCAATAAGTCTTTTCTTTGCTTAATCTTGCCAAATGCGATTTTTTGTTCTTTTCTTGAAACATGCTTGAAATTGGCATTATTTCATATAAAGAGAGCGCTGGCTCTTTAATGTAAGCCAAGTAGTCTATTGTCAGACTACCCAAATGGTATTGCCATGTGTGTGAGTTCACCACCTTTTATCACTCATAGTCTGGTCTAGTTACTGTCGGTTTTAATAATGAAGAGCTCGGGATGTTTGCATACATGACATCACAAATGAAATGTAAACGGTCTACTGCGTTTTAGAATTCAGTGTGAGTAGAGAGATTGTTATGTGGTGAATTTATTTTGCACGTTCTTAATTGCCTAAAGCCGAGCGTGGTTTTAGGAGCTAGATAAACTTTTAAGGTAGGTAGTGCCTACTAATATATTTTCATTTGTATTTTTTAGACTCGCATTATTTATTTTTATCGAAAAATAAAATCATTGTAATATAAACTGTGTAGGTAAAAAGCCACTTTGGCAGAATCATAAAAGGATAACATTATGAATCATAATATGGCGAAGACAGTCTGTGTTTTCTTTTTTTCGCTGCACTAAGTAGGTATAATCAAAGAGATTGGGATAATATTTGGATTGGATTGATTGGTATTTTAGTACAGACAAAAAAAATAACTGAAAAATCCTTCACCGATGGGATTTGATACGATTAACTTAACAGTTAACTAACTGTCCATTATGGTTCAAAATGTTATCCTTTTATGATTCTGCCAAAGAGGCTTTTTTACGCCCCCAGGTTATCCTCGTAAGATTTGATCTTTTCGCAGAAAGCTATACGGCTTTCAATAAACATAACCTGACCTGTATGCATATAAAGCTAATTAAACAAACAAATAATCTTGTGCCGCATGTCTCTTGTGTCTGTTTGTTAGTCAATTCAACGGTTTGCTTTCACGAGTTCTATGAAACCCTAATACGGACAGACTGCACAAGCAGTGAACGTGAATAGTTTCTACTCAGTTACATAGAGGACTGTTGATGAGAGAAAGTTTGATGAATTCAAGCTAGATTGTTAAAAGCGTTATTTTATAAAAATAATTTATGTATAAATGGTACAAGTAGTGGATACAAACAGTTAATGATTTTACTAATTTATTTAGGTATAGTAGTATACTAAAAACAGACAGTTTATTATACAAATAAACACTTTTCTTAACATCATAGTAATGGCTCATAATGTTTGAGGCTGTGGATGTTAGTACCGGCATTAAAACGAATTAACTTTTGCGAATTCGCTACTTATTTATTTTCTCAAACTAAAAATATATATGGAAATAGTACATTATTTCCATAGGTATGTTTTTTTTTTATTTTACTTCGTCTATTGACGAAAATTACGACTTATATATTATATAAGTCGCAATTTTCCGTCCACGATAAGGTTATAACGTGCACGTGTGGGCATACATTATATGGACGCGGACGTCCAGGATAATGTCTTAACGTATAATTTCTATTATAAAAGCGAAAAATAAAACCTGTAATAAACAGTCTGTCAGTGAAAGTAAGACTCAAACAGATGATCCTACAACAAAAACTCGACAAGTAACATTGTTTGTTTACAAAATTAATCGATAGAAAACTTTAAAAAAAAAAAACAACCGACTTCAAACATAACTCTACAAAGTGATAAATAACTTTAATTTCAGAAGTCGGCGTCGTTGGTTCCGAATTTTCGTTTTTTGACACCGAGTTCCGAAATTAAAGGTATTTATCACTTTGTAGTGTTTTTTTGAAGGCGGATGTTTTTTTTTGTAAAAAAGTTTTTATTTCTCACTTTTCAGTTGTACGTACCCCACACAAATTCAATTAACACTAGTGCATTGAACAAGTGAAGACACCGACTAGAAGAATCATCAAAATTCACATAGGAATGCCGGAGATGCACATTTTCCCATATAACTTCTTACATAAGAATAATTAGCTAATTTATTATATACTAAAACCTTCCTGAAAGTATGTAGATAACATTAGTGTGATCTACTTACTTTCAGGAAGGTTTTAGTATTGTTTTGTATGTCCGGGATCAAAATTGCTTCATTAGTTTTTGAGAAAATCGCGGACATACAAACATACATACACACGAGTTGAATACAGAACCTCCTTTTCTGAAGTCGGTTAAAAACACTATTTCCTTTACTAAGTATCCTGTATGTATACACAGTACATAATGAACCTTACAAAGCAAAGGAAATTGGATCACCTCACATACTTCCCTTAAGGAAAACGCGAGGTGCGTAAAAACTTTATGATTGAGTTAGTTCCTTGATTTAAATTACTTTACTGCTCCTCTTCCGCCCTTTTTTGCTAAGGAGAGTAAAACAAAATGGCTGTTTTTGTTAAGTGATGTTTTTTTACCTTTTTATTTTGTGTCTTTTTTTTTCGAACCTGCTTGCTGAGTGTGGTGCTAAATATAAAGTAACTGGTTCGGCAGTAAAATAATATCGTGAAAAGTTGTTTGACCGAATGCTGAAAAATATTCCAATATCTTTACAAAAATTGTGTCTCAGGTGATGATAGGTACTAACAAGAAAATGAAATTTTTGTGACTATGAAAACGAAGATTATCGTACACATCAAATCAAATGATTCGCCTCTGTAGTTTCAGTAGTTTCAATCTTTTATCTTTTCTTATAATCTAATTCTAATATCCAAGATTGTTATTTTTTTCTATTTAGTAGGTGTTTTCTATTAATTCTAATATATAATACAATAATAATAGGCGACCTTTTCTAAGTTGTAAATGTCAACAATAAGATACTTATTATAAGAAAATAATGATTTATTTTTGGGTTTCTCTATGACCGACTGCTTAGGCTGCATGTTGGATTTCTTAATATTTCATCAGAAAAACACAGCCATTCGGTATAGAAATATTATAATGACAGACAATGAAAAAAACAGTCACGTTTAAAACAATAGGTACTAAAAAGAAAAACAAAACAGAAGACAAATCTTCCTAAAAGTTCACATTATATCGTTAACATCCTCCAATAATATGAGAACGTATACACAACGTAGATATATCAGTATACGGCTACAGACAAAACTTAAAAAAAAATATAGTTAAGGGCCGGTTGTTTGAAACGGTTAGTTAACGTAACAGACGTACGTTAAATAATAACGATTACGTATTTGTAATTATTTGACGTACGGCAAAGCTATAATTTTGTAATTGTAATTTGAACAACACTTTTTTTAGTTTAACGATAGTTAGCGCCATTTTTGACGTATACGCGTGCGTCAAGTGGACGTGAAATAGCCCGCCTTTGTCTTCAGTTATTGGAGTGATTCTTTATCGTAACAAAGAAATGAGCCATTAAAACTATAAAAAACGAGAAAACTGTAAATACGCAAAAGAAGGGATACTCAATTTTATGCATTATCACCCAAAATACCCGCTACTCAACTGAAAGCCGGATCAACCGTTTACTTAATGTCAATACCCACCCCATAAAACTTGAAGATGCGGCCCCTTAATGTTTTATATGAAGGTATCTTAAGGGGCTTACATGATCTAAAGCGCGGTTACTGTTAGTCTGCATATAAAAGAAAGAGAAGCGCGATGACACAACCCTGGTAATTTATTGCAAAATAGCAATTATGTAATTACAAAAAATCTATTGTTTGGACTAAAAAATTAAAATACTAGTATTTTAGTATGTTGCTTGTAGAATAATCTGACAAAAAATCAGAATGATTGTATTTATATTAGTATAGTTTGTATTGTAAAAATTAAGTTTTCAGAGGTATCTTCATGATTTTTTTCTATCGTATCAAATTAGTTCTATTATGTTTTCAACACAATATCTACCTAGCACATATCCTGAAGAATATAATTTATTTTTCTGATTTTGCTTACTGTAGTCGATCATATAGTTTTATTATTTCTAAAACTTGCGTTTTTTGTGTTTAGGTCCTGTAAGCCCCTTAAGATCCACTTATGACTGAGACAAAAACTCATCATCTCATAATATAGAAAATTACCTAAGTAAATATACTTAGGTAATTTTCTATAATTATGAGATGCTTGTCTCTTACGTTATCTTATTGAGGGGCTAATGAAAAATTCGTGTAATAAGAAGGGTAGTTGTTAGGGGTTCTTCCGATAGAGATAATAATTAGAGAGGTATTCATTGGTCGTTATGCCAGCCTAGGTTTTGTTACGTGAGCGTTTCGATACTCTTAGTCTTATTTTCTTCAGTCGCTGCATACGAAGAGTTGGGCTCTTAAATCAGCGGGTGGCATTTGGACATGGACACGATAACTTGGATGTTCTCGTTCCTAGTAGTCACACTTGCCAAGATGAATTTTATTGGACACAAGAAAGATAGCTTAGTAGACGAGACGTCGCGGCGCCATGTGATAAAACAAATATTTATACTTCAAAAAACCTAAAGAAAAATGCCCTAAGCTATTTCGTGTTCGTAATTGTCGTAAGTATTTTGTAAATGAAAAATTCTATAGTCTTCAGATGTTTTTTAATGTAAAGTTTCAATGTTCAGCGATTTTTATCCGTTGAAGCAATAATAATTTAGGAAAAGGCCGTGGAAAAACAAGTAGAATTATATTTTTTTAAAGCCAGATGAAACTATAGAAATACGAAACAACATTTTATGCTTTATATTAGAAGTCGTACAGATATTGAATTGAAAGCAATAAGACAGTCAAAATGAATGGTTCTTTTAGTCTTAATTCAGCTAAAGCAAAAAAGAGTCGAACGAAACTTTTTACATAGGTACCTACTATATCTATTTTTTAACTGCCCCTTTTGGTCTCGTGGTCGCAAGCGCGACTGCTGTGCGGTCCTGGGTTCGATTCCCGGGTCTTGAGTTTTTCCATTAGTATTTTTTTTGTAATTGCCCGGAGTTTGGAAATTGGCGGTGTGATACCCCCGTGCCTCGGAAAGCACGTTAAGCCGTTAGACCTGCGCCTGATCTCTCTCCTGTCGTGTCGGATTGCCGTCCCATCGGACTATGAGAGTGAGGGAAGAGGGAGTGCACCTGTATCTACGCACACACTTGTGCACTATAATATCTCCCGCGCCGAAGGCTAGTCTCCGTTGAGATTGACCGCCGTGGCCGAAATACGGTCTGGAGGACTTTATTTATTTATATCTATTTACCTAGCCTTTTCTTAATTACTTATGTATGTTGGGGTCGGCTTCCAGTCTAACCGGATCTAGCTGAATACCAGTATTTTAAATGGAGCGACTGCCTATCTGACGTTAACAACTGGCTTCATTGTCAAAGATCTACTAATGCCTGTTTACATACTTTAAACAAATAATTTACAGAGAGAGGGGACCGTAGCTAAATAATAACAGCTGCACAGGTCGATCGATCAGTTTAAGCTGCGCTTGCCGCGGTTGGTCTGTGGATGGGTGACCATCTTTACACACCGTGACCCCTCCGTGTCTCGGAAAGCACGTTAAGCCGTTGGTCCCGCCTGTCATTCGTGGATCTTTTACATTTGTTACGGGTAGTCAGAAGCCCGAAAGTCTGACAACCAGTCTTACCAAGGGGTATCGTATTACCCAGTAACTGGGTTGCGGAGGTCAGATAGGCAGTCGCTTCGTGTAATATAGTGATATTCAGCTGCATCCGGTTAGACTGGAAGCTGACCCCAATATAGTTGGGAAAAGGCTAGGCAGATGATGAGTTTACAGAGTGAACGAAAATCGATTGAAGCCCTTTAGTACTAAGCTTAGTCTAGACATTTTAATGCAAATGAGGGTGTGAGTATCATGTCTACAAATCCGATGCGACTGCTATATTTTAGCTCTAGAGGTCGATGCACTTCGCTTTGTTTACGGTATTAGATTTATGTTTTATCGTTTATTGGTTTACTTACTAGCCTAAGTTTTACAATATTATTCAACACAATTACAGTACCCGGCGATAAATATTGCAAATAGACCTTTGGAAAGAGACAATCGGCTAATTTCGGCTTGTGGGCTGGCAATGCGATGGGGTGGGTCGGGGGACCATAAATTTCACGTAGATGAAGTTGCGTGCATAAGCTAGTACTAGGTATAAAAGGAAAAACTTCTTTCCAGGCATGGAGGGGTCTTCTTTCCAAAGGTCAATATGCAATATTTATCGCCGGGTACTGTAACTATTTACCCTGGGAGCTGTGGTGGCCCAGTGGTAACGGACCCGACTTAAGATTTGTAGGTCGAGGGTTCGGACCCAGGCAGACGCTTTACTTGGTGTTAATTTATTTCATCACTATTGCTCTCAAAAACGGTAAAGGAAAACATCGTGAGGAAACCGGCATGTCCTAGAACCAAAAATTTCGTAGACATGTGACATCTACCAACCCGCACTGGACCCGGGTGGTAGATTACGGCCCATTCCCTTTCACAGAGAAGAGGCTTGTGTCCCAGCAGTGGGTATTTACACTAGATATTAAATTAAATGACTAACTAACTTTACCCAATAAATACAAAGTCTATTTGAGATTATAGTAGTTTATTTCCTTGAGAAATATGAGATGGGCGGGCCATATTATATTTTAGTTTAATTTAGTAGCAAAATTTAAATTTAGTCTTGGATAAAGTTTTTTGAGCTCGAATGTCTAGTGAAAAATTCTAGTGAAAAGACAAGCCAGTCAGAAAGGTGGGTAGAGCACTTGACGGTCCAAGTTGCGTCGCAAGTTGATTAATGTGTATGTATGTCTCGTATTGTTACTTGTGGAGAATTTTTAATACTGTCACAAACTTGTGAGTTAATAAACAAAAGAACAGAAGATTAAAAATACTGTTATAATTATGATGTTGATACACAATTTCATTATACCAAAAGCTTATTTTACCTTTTCATTGTTTCAGTGCAGCTCAATAAATTTTCCCAGTTCATGTGCACTCGTGCTCTGGATGCCAATGCATTGTGATTGTGTTCAACTATTTATTTTTTGTTGGCGAAATTGCAGATAAACCTGCCTGATATTTTTTTGGCACAGAACCTACTTCTTTCAATTTTTCCCTGGTTTCCGAGTTCGGAAATAATCGATTTGAGCGTGTTTAACCCGTACCGAATTAGCGTGAGCGCGATAACGATGTCCCGTGAATCGTCATAGATGACGTCATGACATGCGCCATCTTGCGATAACGCCGACCATGCCTAAGAATAATATCACCGTGAGCGCTGTCAAAAATGACAGGTGTGTGAGGATGTGTCAGTGTGTGTTTTGTTGTGAGTTGCATCATCTTTAAATTAATCTAATGTGGCATTTTCGAAATTGTGCTTCTGGCTGACAGTCGCCACCTAACCAAAGAAGAAGAACTGAAGAAGAAATGTGGTGTTTATACAAGGAAATATTGTAATAATATCGTTTTTACATTGAGTAAGCACTGTGAGCCGAATTGTTGACAGCTCACAGCTGTCATAATCGTAATATCTAAATCAGAACGCATGTGAGATGATGTGAGCGCTGTGAGCGATTATAGCTAATTCGGAATGCGGCCTTTGTATCGATTTTAATTCACTTAACTGGTTGTTAAAACAAGAAAAACCTCATAACTTCATTTAGGCTGCTTTTCCACCAGAGATGAGCGAGGATGCGTAGCGAGGGATGTCCCCTAGGACAGTAGGGTAAATTTTAAATAAACGCCGTGGTCACTGAAAGGCACATGCCATTATATTTTCATTCACAACTTCGTAAACACTTGATAACAATATAAATAAACTGTGCTCTAACAATGGACGCGATGGCGTTTTTCCTTTTTTCCTAAATATTCAGTTATTCAAGCTATTCATAGCTGAGGAGAGGATGGTAGCTTGCTAAGGACCGCTGTATCGAGAGAAGTTGGGGTGCCAGACTCGAGACGTCTGTTCTTGATGGTCGCGTTGGCGTGAATGAGCCCCGAGCGCTGTTTCAATCGATTTTTATTTTTTAATAACTGAAGAATATTTTTTACTATAGTCTAGAATCATGTGCTAAATTAATGGTTGCAGTTTGCGCGTCGATCTCCCTGCCAACCTGTATTTACCAGAGGCATCGCAGATGCATCGCTTTCGCAAAGCCAAAATGTCTCATAAATGTTAAAAGTATTCTCAATAGCAATCAAAAAGTTAGCCATTTACTTGAACCTTTCCTCTCAAGTCACTGCCATCATTCACCATCATCACCAACAGATTTATGCTACTTTCCGTCCCATCGATCTTTATGGCCACACCACGCCATTCATGCACTGAATATCAAGCTTTACCTAAACACGCTATGCACGCTGCTAATGTGTTCAACAATTTATCTTCCGAAGCACCTGCCGTCGTCACGTATTGCCGTGACAAATTTGTTAAGTAAACCATTAATGGTGAGGGATTTTGGTAGAAAATGCAGACGATTTTGTTGGTAAGTAGTGTTGATAAATTGGTTTGGGGTTTGCTTGAATATTTTTTATTGCTGAATTCTCTTGACTTCGATCACAATTTGATTTTGATTTGTGTTATAATTGCATATTCTTCCTGTAGCTGTGGAGGTCAGATACAGTCAGAGGCAGTAACCATGTTAAGTTCCGGTATACAGATGCATACGGTTAGACAGGCAGCTGACCCCAACATAGTTGGACAAAGGCTAGGCAGAAGATGAGATGGGTGGTGGACAATGCGTTTTGAGATAAAGTCCGTCCTAAGCACATTGAGGTAATATGTCCTACATATTACCTCAATGCTTACGCATAGTGTATTTAAGTGTAAAGAGATATTTTTAATAAATCTGTTAAAGAGGGTAAGTTGCATTTTGTAGCTAATAAATTTTGCATCATTTTATATTTCCTTTTAGTGCCATAATTTTCCAACCAACTTTGCATGTGGTACACTGTAAGATCTAATCAAAATTCTGCAGCACATACAAAATATTGGTGTTATGCAAACTACTTACTTTACCAAAATGTTCAAACTTACTGTTAACAACAACAACGGTGAAACACAAATTCTACCTTCATCTAAAGGGCCATACCTACTGTTGCGCCATTTTGAAAATGGCGGCCACGCATAAGACCTATATAAAATTATAAATCAATAGCTGATATCAATCCAAACAGAAAACATTTTAAGACCGAACCCCGTAAAGTGTCACGTTTCGAGATATTAACGTTCAAAGTTCATAATTGAGACACGTGATCAACTTTAAATAATTCTCCCCATTATCACATAATATATATAGTACTCAAACCTGGAGGCCTAAAAATGCCACTTTGGCAGAATCGTAAAAGGACATTATGAATCATAATATGGCGAAGACAGTCCGTGTCCGATTGAGATTGAATTCGGATTGGATTGATTGGTATTTTAACACAGACAATAAAAAATTACTGAAATTCCTCCACCAATGGGATTTGATACGAATAACTTAACAGTAAACTGTCCATTATGATTCATAATGTTATCCTTTTATGATTCTGCCAAAGTGACCTTTTTAGGCCTTACTGCAACTTACCTAACACTACTTGGGCAGCAGAAAGGAGTATGAGGTATTATTTCCTCAGACAAGGCAAGCTGCGTCACATAGACTTCTAATTGACAATGGATTTTAAAATACAATATTTTGAAAACAAAAGCCGGTCTGTCAATTACTTCATACCTAGTAGTTAAAAGTTACCTATTATAGCTTGTTTGACCCAGAGTTTAGTTTGTTTAACAACTAAAGTTTTCCGTTGTTCCAGTTAGTAGAGAGTTCAGATGAAAAGTGGAACATGGATTTATTGAGTGCATTGGAAATGTAGGCACGGTTTAAACATAGCCTAAAAGAAGTCTGTGAAATGAAAGTGGAAATGTTTATTTGCTGTCTTCTTCTCTTGTGAAAGGACATTGTAAAAAATGGCCTATGAATCAACACGCATGAAACATTTACTATAATTACTAGTTCTTTTAATAATATACATTACAAATATTTTAACAGAACGGACACTTCTTAATTTCGAAAACATTTTAAAAAGTATTCACTTCAGTCATAATCATCGGTGTTATTATTTTTTGGTTCAATTTGAGGTTTTTAATAGGCAAAGGTATTATAGCTCATACAGCCAAGTCTTTGTAACAGTACAGTACAGTAACAGTACTTAATAAGAGTTTGACACAGACAAGCGTCAGTATTCTCAACGCTTAATATACGATAATGGTTTTTAGTTACACACGTCCGCTATGATGTCGCGGAACCATAATACGGCTCATCAAAAAACTCGATTGAACGTTGTTTGAAACGTCAAACGAGCAATAATATGGACACTGACAATTGATGAATTGACAGATGACATTTTTCATTTGGTAGTAAAGTCACTTGGCGCGCGCCTTCTGTTATTGCTACATACCGAATGTTTTTATTGACGTAATTATAACCTCAAAATCCGAAAGTGTTTTGATTTTTTCCGAATTCTCAAAAGTGTCCGTTGTTTTAATTTAAGTTCAATCGAATATATACATTATCTAAAACCCAAAAAGTAAATACACCTCCCTGTTGGATCTTAGGCCAACTATGTATGGACGACGAGCAATGTCCTTTAAATTTTTTTAATATTTTGAACTAAACTGGAAGGTAGCTTTAAAACTGGAGGATGATTAATAACGTTTTGTCTTCAATTGTTGTTGGGAACTCAGAGGCATAATAAAACGTGTACAAAAGTCGTCTGCTGTGCAACTCCACATCTTTTGCCGATGTTCTCTCGTTAGTAATAACAATATGATGGATAATTTAAAGCTTAAAATGCCAATGCATTCTACAACATTTTTCGTAAAATCCTTTTCTGTTCAGGCCACTCGTTTATGGAATGCATTGCCAGTTCAAATAAAACGCGCGCAATCGTTAGCTGTATTTAAGAGACTCGTGAAAGAACAATACTTGTTGTTGTGATTTTGTTTTCGTAGCTGTATCTATTATAGTATATTATGTTGCACCACTGACAACCCCATTTTTATCACAGTCCATTCCAAGGTTGCCTGGAAGAGATCGCAGAAAGCGATAAGGCCGCCCATTGTGTGTTTTGAATTCATAATCGTATTTTTTGTTGTGTATTTTATGGTGTACAATAAAGTATATATAAATAAATAAATAAATATGGCTTACACCCTCGTTAAGTACTTAAGTCGTTCTATTCTATAAATAGTGTAGATTGGTAGTGTTGTATCACCTAACATTATAAATAAATAAATAACTAAATAAATTAAATTAAAATTGTTATATCCTCAGTCTTTTTCTAAAAGTAGGAACAGTTATGCGCAAAACATTGTAAAAAAACTGGCCAAGTGCGAGTCGGACTCGCACACGAAGAGTTCCGTACCACAAGGCAAAAACGCCGAAAAAAACACTTTTGTATGAGCCCCCTTAAATATTTATTTTATTCTGTTTTTAGTACCTATTTGTTTTATAGCGGCAACACGCCGGGGGGAAACTCCGCTTCCGCAGCAAATCGCGGCGGAGCGGACGGACCTCCGGCGCGATCTCATGGCGGCATGGAAAGAGCGACTGTCGCAACCCAGCGCAGGGCACGCCACGATAGCGGCGGTAAGACCCCTCTTTGAGGAGTGGTTAGAGAGGCGTCACGGCGCCCTCACCTACCGCCTGACGCAGGTCCTCACCGGACACGGAAGTTTCGGGAGGTTCCTGCACATAATCAGGCGGGAGGAAACGCCCGGGTGTCACCATTGCCAGGATCGCCCAGAGGACACGGTGGAGCACACGGTGGAGGTCTGCCCCGCTTGGGCGGAGCACCGCCGTGTCCTCGTTGAGGCGATCGGCAGCGGCGGCGACCTCTCGCGTCAGGGCCTGGTTCGAGCCATGGTCCGGGGCGAGAGGGAGTGGGGGGCAGTCGCCTCCTTCTGCGAAGCAGTCATGCTAGCGAAGGAGGCGGCGGGATGGATGAGGGAGAGAGCCTCCCGTCCCAGCCGCCGCGGGAGACGCTCCGGGCGTCGGGAGCCGCGCGACGACTCCCGGCCACCGTAGGCGCGGGCCTGCGGGCGGAGAGTAATGGGTAGCTCACCGTCCGATCAGGACCAGGCCCGTGCCGGACGGCGCGTACGTGTTCCACGCGCGCCTCAAAGAGATGTCAGCAACAATGGAAGGGGCCCGTCAGGGCCGAAGCCTGCCGGGTCAGCGGGATTGTCCGAAAGGGTTACCGCTGGCCCGGAACATAAAGGGCGAAGGAAGGAACACGGGTGGGTTTTAGTCAGTAAGAGTCTGACACTCCCTTCCGCTCCACCCAGAGCGGGAGGAGTCATTTGATGATTTCCCATCCTGAAAAAAAAAAAAAAAAAAAGGGATACTTCAAAAAACGAATAAGCAGTTAATACGCCAAGGAATTGCCGAAGAAGATCTCAATAACATTACCTATTTTATGAGGGATACTAAATTTTATGCGTTCCCACCCACTATACCCTACTGCCCAACTTAAAGTCATATCAGCCGATTACTTTCGTTCGCTTAATATTATACACCCTTACATTTTGATCGTTTTAAACCTTAAAGGGAGTCATTGTAGTCATCCATTATGAACAACTTTTACTATGGGACCAACCCTGAAATCGAGAAAAAAAAATCAGTTGATCTATACATTTATGTTCGCATAACTCGACATCGTATGGAGCAATATTTATTTTTTCACGGGGTCATTATACTCATAATGATGAGTATAATGACCCCTTTTAAGGATTAAAACTTTCAAAATGTAAGGGTGTATTTATGAAGGTATCTTAAGAGTCACTTATTACTGAGCCATATTTACTTAGGTAATTTTGTATATTATGAGATGCTTGTCTCTTACGTTGTCATAAGGAGTTAATAAAACAAGGGTGTTGTATTAAGAAGGATAGTTGTTAAGGTGCCACTAGTCGACATTTTTTCCATACAAATTTCGGGAGAGTATTCCTTCACTGTTTGACATTGTGCATCTAAAGTTAAACATAATATCGTTTTGTCATATTATGTATTAGTTTTGTCTGTACGGAAACAGAATAGTAAAATAAAAAGCCATTAGAAGTTATGAGCCAACAAAGTTTCGTTTTTCTTGCTTATTTTAACGTAAAGTTGGGTGCAAATAAGTAGTGAAAGAACTGTAAAATCTTCAAAACAAAGTCGGTACCGACAAAGCTCAATTATCAAAGAGTTCTATAAACATTATTTATAATTGATTTAAGCAGTGGTGTTTTTCATAAAACTCGATTTTCCAAAGCACTTTTCGAATTTTTTTGCGCGCCTTTCAGTTCGGAACGGTTTTTCTGTACGTGAGAACTAGACGTTGTGCGTGAAGACTAGCGTCTAACTGCTCATCACTGATACTATCTCTGTCGGAAACCAGGCCAGGTGAGACAGCGTGCTTTTTGGCTATGACCACCAGTGAGATCGAGCTCGCGACTAGTTCCACCTTAAGGGTTTTACCGATAGAGATAATTAGGTAGGTTTTTCATTGGTCGTTATGCCAGCTTAGGTTTTGGTCCGACATAATAACGTGAACGGTAAGTGTACAGTGCGGCATCTACGCACAACTTTGTAACGCCTACGTAACTTCCACGATTTTTCAAAGCAACCTAACGTCTCCGAGCCGCCTACGATGCCTATACGCGATGCCTACGCTGGAGAAATTTCCAGTGCGAAGACACTATCATGGCTTCTTTTTACGTCAATTCTAATTTTATACAATTTTTTGTCTGGAACTACAAGAAAATAATTATGTAGCGAACTCGCAATAGTTGTTTGGCTTTCATGACCGGTACTAACATCCGCAGTTTAATAGCCCTGAGAGGTAAAAATATTATGAGCCATTATTGTGATAGTTTAGTGAAGTGTTTATTTAGATAATAAACATTTGTTTTCAGTACATGATTATACCTAAGTACATTCGCTTTTAACAATTTAGTCTTAATTCATGAGGCTATTTCTCTTCAATGGTCCTCTATATCTCAGAGTAGAAATTATTCACTACCCTAATACTTACAGACTTGTCCGTATTAGGGTTTCATAGAATTCGTGAAAGCAAACCGTTGAATTGGCTAACAAACAAGAGAAGTGTGGCACAAGTCCGTGTGTCTGTTTTATCAGCTTTGTATACCGGTCAGGTTATGTATTTTGAGAACCGTTTCGCTCTACAAGTTACATGTTATCCAATTATGAACTTTTCTATACAACGGAAACGATGATAAGTTCTTGTCATCTACAAAACTTACATTTTATCACAAAATGTAAGCTCTTTCGTTTCCTCAAAACATGATCACTGATGGGGATTGTCCAAAATTTCTAACCATTATATTTTATTTTATTTTTTACAAAAAATAAAATAAAATATAATGGTTAGAAACTTAGAGCATTTTGAGAAACTAATTTGAATATTTTGATGATTGGCTCAATAGTTATTTTAATAAAACTTATTTAATTATTTTAAGTTTTTAAGGTAGGTGACGTCATCCAGTGGCATAAAGATTAAGTGCCGTTGCCTTACTAGTACATAATTAAAAATTTTAATCTGTCAACACAACGTCAACAATGTCACATCTGTCAAAGTGTCAATAGGCCGAAAAGACGTCTTAAATAATCGAATCCTAGCTTAGCGTATTTATTTACAAATGGTTTTTTATGTGTAAGTGTCCTCCAAGGAATATATTACTCTCTATCGTCACTAGAACAATCGACGCGGCGACTTAGAAATAGAATAATAACGCACGCGGCGACATTATTACTATTATTGCTGCAAGTTGGAACAAAGCACTTCCTGTATTCCATAACTCTTCCAGTATATTAAATATTGTCGAGTGTTGAAATAATGTAATAATGAGATATAAACAAGAATGTTTATATTTTTGACATATTTACAATAATTTGACATTTGACAGATTGTAGACAATACTTGCCTCTTACTTTTTATTTTCTGAGGCAACGATACAAAACTGTACGGCCAAAGTCGTACGTAATTTGAAGGGCAAAGAAGGTCAATCGTATTTTATCAAAAATATCAATAACATATGAATATTTTTCAAAATTAATTAGTCCGTAATGATCAGTAACGCTATTCCTCGAAATGGTTTTTCAATTACAACATTCAAAAAATATGAACAATGCCCATTATTAAATTAAATTCTTTTATCTCTAAATAGGATCAGAATCATGACTTTCACACGTCAAGTTTAAAAACCAAGTAAGCTAAGTCAAGATTTCCTAGCTGACTGCACCTGGGAAGAAATTGCGAAAAAGCTCAGGGGTCAAGGTCTCTTTTACAGCTCAGAGATTAAAAATCAAAATTATCGTGTACCTGTTGTGGAAAGTGCCAGAAACAGTTTGAGTTGACCGAAGAAGGAGTCGTAACAGAAGGCAAGCTAACAGTCATCCAAAGCGCAACTTTAGCTTAGGGAGGTGGGTTCATAATTTTTTTTTGTCTCGTCAATGTCTCTAAAATTCGTGTTTCTGTCTAAAGCCGGTGTATTTTTTGAAATGATTATCATAATCATCCTGATTTTGATTTTTAGGATTCCGTATCCAAAGGATAAAAACGGTACCCTATTACTGACTCCACTTTCCGTCTGTCTGTCACCAGGCTGTATCTCATGAATTTTGATAGCTAGACAGTTGAAATTTTCACAGATGATGTATTTCTGTTGCCGCTATAACAACAAATACTAAAAACAGAATAAAATAAATATTTAAGAGGGGTTCCCATACATCAAAGTGTCTTTTTTAATACAGTTGCTCAAAAAGTGGCGTATTGCAGGGACGTATAGCGTTCGGGAAGTGGGCTATTACATCGCCCACTCGCACATTGCTCGTGCTTTTTTTTTACCTTTCCCGAACTCGTGCGTTCTCTTTCCCAACTGTCAAAATAATGTCTATTAAAAAGAAAAACCAACCATGAAGTTTTTACTAAAAAAAATCATAGAAGTTTTTATGATTCATGCAAATACGTATATTTCTAAAAAGAAGCTACTAATTTGTTTCAATATCAGTTTTAATGATTTGATTGAAAAGAATTTTCATTTCATATCAATAAAAAAATTCTACTGAGGACTTGGCTGTATGGGCATAGTTCCCTTTGCCTACCAGAATGGGTGAAGAAAAAATAAATCTCTGCTTATATTTTACGGTTGGCGCCATTAGTTAGTTGAGTTTATTGTTTTTATTATTTTGTTAAATTGCTTCATTTTTTCGCAACTGTATTAAAAATAGTCGTTCAGTACACGTGCGAAACCGTCATTGCAACTTGTTCCGACTGTCAACCCTCGCCTTCGGCTGCGCCTCGGCTCGGGTAGACATTTGTCGGAACTCTTTGCAATGACAACCTTTCCGCACTTGTAATGAAATATACTATTTCAGCATTTTTGCCTTGTGGTACGAAACCCTACGTGTGCGAGTTCGACTCCACTTGGCCAGTTTTTGAGTCTTAACCCTATCTGTTATTAAAACTCCAAAATTGAAAACCTTGGTTTCACTCGTTTATGTATATGATAAAAGATTGCAGTACCTACATTTCTATTTACACCTGCATATAATATGATCTTAAACTCAGACTCAGTAACGTGGTTTACTCTCAGTATTTGCGTTTCACACAGAGCAAAGCAAACGTATGTTCGTCTTCTAAATTAATTCTAAATCTTTGTCTTCGTTATGTAAGTAAGTTTGAGTTTGTATTTAATACTAGCTGCGAATGTGGCTCCTCCTGTTGAAAATTTTTCCACCGAACGGCTTTTTCCTAACACTTAGTGCAGAGTACCTTTGTATCGTAGAAATTGTAGTTAGTTAACGGTGCTTTTTGTGAGAATTAAACCCTCTAAAACATTTAATTATTTATTATTTATTTATTTAATAAATAAATAATAAATAATTAAATGTTTTATTCAGTACTAGCTTCTGCCCGCGACTTCGTCCGCGTGAAATTTCTTGTTACTCCGACCCACCCCGTAGCATAGCATCGCCTGCCCGCGCTATTACTTCGTTTTTGCTTGGCGTTCTTTCTGACTTTTTTTTCTTTTTGCTCGGCTTCTAAAGGTCATAGCGTGAGTTTATAGCCTTCCTAAAGAATTGGGCTATCAAATGCAAAAAGATTTTTTCAAATCCGACTGGTAGTTCCAAAGATTAGCGCGTTCAACCAAACAAACAAACAAACAAACAAACTCTTCAGCTTTATAATATTATAGTATAGATTAAAATTGCTAAAATTATTACATAGAGTCTTAGAAATTATTTACATATGTATTAATGTTAGATGCCTGTACTAGGATAAACCTGTATCACAGGCGGCATGAGCATACTTTATGGTAATTGTAGGACTATAAAATTCTTTACAATATTTAACATAAGAAGTATTGAAAAATTAAGACGAAATTAAGACAGTATTTAATTTTACAAAAAAAATTATAAGTGGCATCCAAGCATTCTATTTTTCTAAAGGAAAGCTGGCCGTATTTGTATCTAAAACATGTACAGGGTCCGATTAAAATAGATGGACAAATTTTAACACAGCGCTCAGTACGTCTAACTATAGATATCCAATCAAAAATAAAACACTGATTAAAGTGATTTTATTTTGACCTAAAATAATAAATTGCACATCAGTGTATTTTCGTTAGCTGATTATTTTTGTTGTAAGTATCTATGCGTTTTTCTTATGTTTTTTTACCATTGTCCTTATTTTGGTGGTTTAAATGATTTGTAAAAGTTTATCCATCTATTTTAATGGGACCTTATATGGTTAATCTATTGGATAAAAAACAGGCGCAATATAAGGTAAGATAAGGCATATATTAGAGAGCAAAAACTCCTAAATAGTTCATGCGAGTCTCTAAAAAAATGTTAATGAAAATATTTTAGCTGGGACTACCTACCTAAAAAGTTTACCAAGCTCCTGAAATCGAGCGTTTAATGCAATTATGAAAGAACATAATTATTATCCAATTACATTATTACATTTTTTATTTTATTGGTTTGTTAATAGTCTGTGAGCCTTCTTTAAAATGAAATGAATAAATAAATAATTCACCCCATAACAATCTCTCCACTAACACTGAATTCTAAAACGCAGTAGACCGTCTACATTTAATACGTGACGTCATGTATGCAAACACCCGCAGCTTTTTATTATTAAAAATGACAATAGCTTCACCAGAATATGTAGTGATAAAAGGTTATGAGCTCACATGTGAAGTGTTGGTTTATATTAGTGAACTCATTCGGAATGACGACGATAGCTTTTGGGTAATTGGACAATAGACATGAAAGTGTCAGCGCTCTCTTTATATGAAAGAACTTTAAGCATATTGTGTCAAGAAAAGAAATATCGAACGTATTTGGCAAGATGGGACAAAGAACGAACTGAATGCAAACAGTGGTTTTGATCGACAAGCTTTGGTGGGAAGCTTGTATTGGAATGGCTTATTTTTCGTGTGCAAATTCTCATCAATCATATACGTATGTATATAAACGCACGCTTTATTCCCATGGGAGTAAGCAGACACTACAGAACGCCACCTGCTACATCCTTACATACTCCTTTTACTCTCGTTTACGTTCATACAGCATTCTGATCATACAGTACGCCGGTTGCGAATACTACGCACCTGACTTTTCTGAAGTGCATCACCATGTAGGCCAGTACTACTTTATGGAGTTACTAGATGCGCTCCGCGGTTTCACCCGCGTAAATGTAGATCCCGTGGGAATATCGGAATAAAAAGTAGCCTATATAATATGTTAATCCAGAGTGTCAGCCACCTCCATACAAAATTTTATCAAAATTAATTTCATACATCTTGTCATACACGCACGCCGCTGACGATTACTAAGCACCTCATCAATCACTTGTTCTGAAATCTATTTATGATCACCAAACTTGGCAAAATGTGTAAGCATAAATATTACATCACGCCTAGCCTATATTCCCCTATGGGTTATACAGAGGTGTACCTACAGTACACATATTTCGCCAGTTATGTCTAAGCCCCATGTAATAGAGAGCGAGCTAATTGCCATCAATAGGGCACAGATCCTCTGGGCTATATATTATATTATATATATATTATATTATATATATATTATATTATGTTACACTATTATGTTGTCACTGTGTATATTATGTTGCACCATTGACAATCAATCACTGGCCATTTCAAGGTTGCCTGGAAGAGATCGCAGAAAGCGATAACGCCGCCCATTGTATATTTCGTATTCATAATCGTATTTTTTTGTTATGTATTTTCTGGTGTACAATAAAGTATATATAAATAAATAAAACACTGCCCGATCCAAGAAGCGAACCCAGGACCTCATGCTCAGCGGTAGCGTTCGCGACCCTACTGGTAGGTCCACACTATACAGACTTTTGGTCGTACAGATATCTGCAGAGTTTGAAGTCTGAGTAAAAATTTTTATGCGGACATCTCCACAGAATGTTTGCGCAGACAGACTTTTCATTTGTTCAGACTTAGATTTACGAAAATCTGCAGTGTAAAAATGAAATGAATATATTTTATTAATTCGTTTATCAATTTATTTAAGAATTGATTATTTGGCTCCGACAAATACGCAGACATATGCAGACTTTAGACTTTTCTGATACACCGACATTTGTCTTTACTGCTTTGTTGCAGAGACAAAATTCTATAGAAGTTGGTGAAAGTCTGTATCGTGTGAATTTACCCTTAGACTAACGAGGCAATAATGTGGTAGCAGTAGGCACTAGAAAAGTTAACATTTCTAGTAACGGATTAATTTTTAAGTTAACTTTTAAAATTGTTAACGTATACATTAACTTCCGTCAACTTTCCATATGTCCGTTGATCGTTATTCCATATGTCCGTTGATCGTTAATCTATACTAATATTATAAAGCTGAAGAGTTTGTTTGTTTGTTTGGTTGAAACCGCTAATCTCTGGAACTACCAGTCGGATTTGAAAAATTCTTTTTGCATTTGATAGCCCAATTCTTGAGGAAGGCTATAAACTCACGCTATGACCTTTAGAAGCCGAGCAAAAAGAAAAAAAAGTCAGAACGCTAAGCAAAAACGAAGTAATAGCGCGGGCAGGCGATGCAATGCGACGGGGTGGGTCGGAGTAACAAGAAATTTCACGCGGACGAAGTCGCGGGCAGAAGCTAGTTAAGTATATACTGCAACTGCATTTGATCTAGCATCTGTCTGGCATTAATGCTGAAATGGACATTTTCGGCGCAGCCGTGAGGCACACACTATTGTTGTTTGAAACATTATTTACGTTGCTAATTATATATTTATTTATGTTTTCACGAAATGTGTCGAAATAAACTTTATTCTTTCTTTCATTCTACTATTTGCCAAAATTACACCACGCGGACCGTGCCGTGCCGCGAAAAACACGTTCTGACAATCTCTAAATAATTATTATTACAAACTCTATTATTCATTTTATACACCCTTCTTTTATTAATTTTTCATGTGCAGCTTAAACTTCCATAGCCCATACCAAAATGTTTTTATAAGTAAATCACTAACGCATCGATATATAAAATGCAATTTCTATCATGAGTTCACGATTAACTTTAACATCCGTTAAATATTCCGAAATATAACGCTTTAACGTTTAACTTTTTAGGAACGGAGTAGCAATCAACGAAGTTAACTATTTAATTAACGGTTCCCATGTACATATAGCAGTAGATTATAATTAGATCAAAAAGAGAAATATTGTCTACAAAAAAATATCGACCGTGTAAGGTACATAAAACCCATTTACAGATATTTTTATCTTAAAAGCAAAGACAAAATTAAATGGACACAAAAAGCTGTTTCTTATGAAATTTCTTAAATCTATATGGTTAAATCTTCCGAAATGTAACGATTTAATGTTTAACGAAGTAAACTTCTTTAGTAACGGATTATTGATTAACAAAGTTAACTATTTGATTAACTGTGCTACACAAAACAATATTGTTGTCTCTTAATAAAAAATCTAAAAAGACCTTGTAAGATACATAAAACCCAATTATAGTTATTTTTATCTTTTAAAAGCAAAGACAACAAACAATAAACAGACACAGAAAGCTGTTTCTTTCATTTTGATTAATATTTGAGCTTCTAATTTTTTAGGTATCAGAACTTCAGGCTGACATAAGATGTTCTTATTGGGTATTAGTTACTAACTTTTGGGAATACCTACTGTTTCGATATTTTTGCTGAAGCAATAAATTCTGTTGTTATTTTTGTATTTCATGCCAGTGGTAAATAAAGAAATGGTATTTTCCAGAGGCTTTTTTTTTCTATTGTTGATCTTTTGTATTTTTCGTGGAAATGATGTTTTGTTTAAATTAAAGTCACTTTTCGTGTATGACCGCGTTGTTCTTCTGAACTAAGCGACGGATTTTTCCGCTTGTCATATTAAGGTTTACCATTATTTAGATAATTTTGTAATCATTTTATTATAATAAATTATAATGTTCCCACTGCTGGGACACAGGTTTCCTCTTTACAAGAGAGAGTGAACTGTAACCTACCACGCAGGCCCAGTGCGGGTTTGTAGAAGCCACATGTCTTCAAATTTTTTGTTCTAGGACATGGCGGTTTCCTCACAATCTTCGCCTTCACCGTTTTGATCTTCTTGTTTCATTTTTATTCGTCGGAACAAATACTAGCTAAATTAAATGCTTATAAGACTTTTCGAGTTGTTAATGTGTTAACCTTTGATACAGTACCCGGCGATAAATATTGCACATCGACCTTTGGAAAGAGACAATCGGCTAATTTTGGCTTCGTAGAGCGTTATCTCTGTCGCACGAAATACAAACAGTCCGGTATCTATTAGGAGCTGTTAAAACAATTATGATTTGGTTCTTTTGATAATTATTTTTATTCTTTGTATAAAATGGTTTTGTGTAAAAAGGTCGATGTGTAATATTTATCGCCGGGTACTGTAAATTAATATTTACTAAAGACTAATGGCAAATGTTATGGCGGCAGGCCCAGATGGAAATGGCGGGATTAGCTAGACTCCTTTAATAAAGATTGGTGTTTGGCAGCTCTGGATAGAGAAGGAAGGAGAAAGAGTAAGGGTTGTGGAAGGAGAGTAGGAAGGACTTTGCCCAACAGTGGGACATAAAAAAAAACAGTGGCTCTCCGGGAGTGCCGACAGAAGTGAAAACTTGAACAATTACGTGTGTATTTTGTGAATCGTCTTATAAACAAAACAGGCGCGGTACCGGCTACGGCCATCCGTCTTACGAATTTTCGATCAGGTCACGTGTCCTGACGCGAGTTTAACATTTTATAAACATTACAAAAAAAGTGTACAAGCCACTAAAGAAGTTCTCACTTAAAAAAAATAATTGCGTCGGCTTTAATTAGGCTCAAGTTACCAAAATCAAAATTAGGTTTTAAGAGCTAAGTTAGTATCAACAAAGTTTTGACGGAAAGGCTCGCGATGGAACACTTTTTCACCTGAAGTTTTAGTTAAGTGACTAGATGAGGTCTTCAATGGTGCGAACTTGCCTTGGTGTAAGCTATTTAAAGGTCCGTGTATGAAAAAAACCTTCTTTTGTCAATTTCTTATCTAATTGTGAAAAAGCTAGAAATAATAAAATAATCAAAAAATGCTTCTTTTTCAAGGATAGCTGAAGACTAATTTGTGTGTTTTTTTAAACTTATTAAAAGTTTTCCTCAATAATAGAATGAATACATTATAGACACAGAGACTTAACTTTGTTACACGCTCACATAGATAACCAGAAGTTGCATAAATAACGGTCGTTAGTGGTAAGCCGCAGATAGTGGTGGACCACAGATGTTTCACACATTAATTTATGGAGATATTTCCCGATATTTAATGGAGAACATGTATCGTAGATTTGAAAATAATATAACATTAAGGAATTCATGCCATTATTTACTTATTTAGGACAATAGGTCCAGTAGGTAAATAGGTAAATAATGGCATGAATTCCTTTCTAGTCAGTTTTCTTCCTAACAAGGTAAAAAATATTATTTAAAAAAAATCAAAAGTTATTGTGAATTGAATCGAGAACGTTTCAGTAAGAACAGTCAAAAATAAAAATATCCGCAATTTTATTATTAAGCAAATAACTTCAAAATACATCTGTTTTAAATCAAAAACTTACCTCATTTATTAATTCCCAGCTCACACACAAAACTTCACAAACAAAACACAATACTTAATTCAAAATTCAACTGACACACACATTTAATTAGAGAGGAAAAAGTAATGAAACACTTCTTTTGAGTTTCGAATAAGAAGTACGAAAGCTCAACCGACGAGTCGAGCCAACAACCGACGACGCGTCGCGTGGTGTAAGTTCGGAGGCTCTCGAGCTACTGAGGGTAAACTTCAGCCTGAAGGTATACTGGGTAGATTTTTGCGGCAGGGCAGTAAGGATAAGTATTTTGTCCTTTGTAGCTACAGGAGAATGGTCCTAGGAAACTGTCCTTAACTTTATGAGAAATAGTGATCAGTATTCAGTTTTTTTTCAAATGTACTGTCAGCCTTTTGGATGCCAATCCTGGTTTTATACGGATCAAAAAACTATTGTATCAACTGAGGTTTGAGTACCTACCTACTATAAAAGTCAGGAATTGCTAAAACCTTTTCCCATACATTTCATGAGGAGAGATTTCAACTTACTTTTTTATGATCGATAAAGTGGCCAGTACATAAGTCAGAAATTTTATTGCCTACTGTATTTTTTTTTTCAAACTCTGTTATAGGAGATCAAAATTTCGCAAAAAGCTAAAAACGGTCTCAAGACATTTTTCCTTTAGCTACAACAGTTATGATACTAACTCTTATCGCGGCGTATAGGTAAATTAGCTATGTGTTTTATTGTATTACATGCTAGAGCAATATTTATTATTGTTAGAATAACCATTCAATATTAAGAGTTAGAGAGTGTCGCTGAAAACCAGCGCTGGGGCTCTGTCTTGCATAGGGTCATTAGGGTCGCAGCATATGCTGAGCGATAGCCGTTTTGCGTGGATGTGACGCATGTCAACCTTTTTTTATTGTTTTTATTTGTTTTGTTCTTTTTTGCGTCATGTTTACCGCAAATAAACGTATTTTCTTTCTTTCTTTCAGTTAAAGTAATGTCGAATGTTCAAATTAAGCTTTTCTGAATTAAAATGAAAATGAAAATTGCCACTGAAGAAATTTTTTTCTTCGATGCCAATTTTCTTTTTCATTTCATTATTTTCATTAGATTTGTTTTAAGTTGAATTTACTTTTAATAAAAATGTTATCCATTTAATTTGATTTAGTAATGTTCTACGAGACAGTAATGTTTTTGTTTTTGGAAAGGCAGTATCGAAATGTCATTACTTTTGTTTTCTGCTTGCTTAATTACTTTTTCATTAATATCAAAGTCTGATGAGTCTGTCTGAGTCTGTTGTATCTGTAAAAGTCATGAATTATACTATTACATTGAAATTGGCTTTTTAGATTGGATTTTGAACATGTTTATCGAATCTTATAGGGCTTTCTAAGATGCTAGTTAAGCTTGAATAGCTTATCTAAAATACGGGAATTGCCCCTCAAGTGTCCGTTGTATAAGTTTACAAACATTTTAAGAGAGAAACTACTATTATTAATTAAGCTTATTTATTTTTATGAAAATTCGCATTTCAATATCAGTCATAATCTGTCAAAAATGCAATCAATTTACATGAATTTTTGACAAGTTTTTGACATGGATTGTCGCTGAGATAAGATTGAGATTAGATTTTGAACATTTTTAATTAAGTACGAGAATAAATTGGCCTTCAGGTGGTACAGACGCCAGCACATCAAGCTACCCGAAAGTGTCAAATTTTCCCAATTAATTTTGAACCTTATGTTTTAGCGATAAAGTTGAAAATCTTTTAACGAAATTTGACAGATTGTAGTAGCTTGATGTGCTGGCGTCTGTACTTATCCATTTTAGGTACATAGGTAATGTACCTATAATGCTTATCTAGAACTTTTTTATTCGAAGAAAACGCATTGAGTTAAATGTATTGACGTTTTAAATATTGTGTGTTTTTAATGCTCTTTCTAGTTAAAAGTTAGTTTAGTCACCTACTACTGGATTCATTGACCTCCTATAGTTTCTTTGTCAAACCAAAATCTGCAAATGCATTCCTTCGGCTTGTATAAAAACATAATAGTTGTGGAAGGGCTAGATAATAGTAGACATAGTGTAATTAATGTACCTACACCACTGAAAGTGAGCCACTGAAGCATAATTTTTAGTTCAGTTTCATACATTTTTGCTTTTACACCATACTCGAAGCAAAATCAGACCGATTGTTACAGTGCGTGCCACGTAAGAAGAGACTTGACACACCACGTGGTCTGACATGCGCAGAACACGATTTTAGGTATCTTTAGCGGTATGAGGTCTGAGACTAGGGTTGCCACCCGTACTTTATAATAAAGTATTGTACGTTATTTAAGGTAATTGTACTCTATACTTTATAAGAGTAATAAAGTACACGAAAATACTTTATTTTGCAAAATTTGATTTCTATTGAAGCTGAAATCTTAATAGCACAAACTGGTTAATTACACTTGGTAAAATAAATTTAAAGAGCAATATAGAATTTGATGATATTGTAAACATAATAGAAAATTTAAATTTGCAAAAACTTAATGTGAATATGGATGATCTTTATAGCGAAATTGTTTTATTCAACAAACATTATAATCAGATAAGTAGGTACTTCTAAGGGTTTTACTGAACTCTCAACTTCAGAAAAATGGCAGCATGTATTTAATAAGAGTAATGATAATTTTTTGAACTTGTTTAAAGTAATTTCATTTTTATTGTCAATTCCCGCCACGTCAGCATTTACAGAGAGGGTTTTTTCTGTAATGAATAACAAATGGCGAGACGAAAGAAACAAAGCGTCTCTGAATTTGATAAAAAAACGAATTACTTGTTTACTTTAATTTAAATGTAGAATGTAAAGATGCTGTGCAATTTTTTAGTAAAGATACAAATTTAATACAAACTGCAAAAAGCAATAAAAAATATATTTTTAAATATAATACTAAAAAAGAATAAATTGTACTTTATTTTTATACTGTGTACTTTTTTTTCTTACCTATAATAATCAATGTACTTTAAATGCCAAAAAAAAAGGTGGCAACCCTATCTGAGACTCTGAGTGCGGGACGGGACCGGACGTCATAGGGGCGGCGGAAAGAGGCGGGGGAGGCGGGGTCAAGTCTCTTCTTACGTGGCACGCACTGTACACTCACCTGTAAATTCCACTACTCACTACACACTACTTTTGAGCGACGCAAATCACACCGAGTTACATTCGAACCCCACCCTTAAACCAAAACAAACAACCAATCCCTCTCATTTTAATAAATAGGTGCGTACATACGCAAACAGCGTCGCTTCTGAAACTATGATTGTTTATTTACGGGTATTTGACTGAGATTTGTACGCGAGCGTACGCAAAGTAAATTGTATTTGCGTTTCATAAGGTGGGTGTAAACTTTTGTAAGGAAATTTACTGTGGCTGTTTGTGTTCTGATGAACAATAAACAATATTATTGTTGTATTATTGTTGTTTGGTAAACAATATTATTGTTTTCTGAACTAAGTAAATGCTTTCTCGAACATCGATAGCAATTTATCTTAGCAACCAAAAATAACACACATCTTAGTGCCCTATCTCACTAAGATACCAGTGGCGGCCCCACAATGGTCGCATTAGCAAAAAAAAAAGGTGTTGCGTAATTGATCGGATGGCTGGTGAGATACCCACCACAAAGCTGTGTATATTTTGCTAGCAGCGCGACCATGGTTGCGCCGCCAATGGTATCCTAGTGGATAATCAGCGTATACTGTTCCCACTGCTAGGACACAGACCTGCTCTGGGGAATAGGTCACATGTCTTCAAATTTTTGGTTCTAGGACTTGCCGGTTTCCTCACAATGTTTTCCTTCAGCGTTTTTCAGAGCAGTGGCGATAAAATGAAATACACAAAGTGCCTGCCGAAGTTCGAACTCACAACCTACAACTCGTGAGTCGGGGCCGACCCACTGCTCACACTGATTGCCTAGTGAGATCCTCCCGCTCTGAGTGGAGCGGAAGGGAGTGTCAGACTCTTACTGACTAAACCCACCCGTGTTCCTTCCTTAGCCCTTTATGTTCCGGGCCAGCGGTAACTCTTTCGAACAATCCCGCTGACCCGGCAGGCTTCGGCCCTGACGGGCCCCTTCGGTTGATGCTGACATCTCTTTGAGGCGCGCGTGGAACGCGTACGCGCCGTCTGGCACGGGCCTGGTCCTGATCGGACGGTGAGCTACCCATCACTCTCCGCCCGCTAGTGAGATAGCCTTAATTCCCCATTGTTTATCTGTACAAATAAGTTCACGTCACTAGATTCCTTAATTAAATTAGCACAATTAAAAACAAAGTTACGGGAACATTTTGTCGTCTGAATTTATGCGTGTATATAACGAAATTTAAGATTCAAATTAGGTTCGTTCATTTTCTAATGAATAGAGCTTGTTGACATTGTCTGGTTTAAAATATTCTGAATGTTATTTCTTGTTGTCCTAAAGGTTTATGTTTTGGGGGTTTATGAAAGCCTGTTTGCGAAAGTACTTGAACGAAACAATGGTTGACATTCTGAAGTCTAGTAAACTTATAAAGTTCAAACTCATTCATGCCTAAATATAAGAAATATTTATTAGATTTAATTTAATTTAAGTATTTTAATTTAATTTAAGTATTTAATTTAAGTTACTCTTTTTTATATCTTCTTTTATTTATGTCCTTTATTAATTTAGTACCTTCTCCAAATGTTACCTATAACTACTACGACTTGCGTTATGGTGAAGTAAAACATCGTAAGGACATGGAGGAAACCTGCGGGGCAATTGCGTTATACACTATCAGTAGCCATGGGTTTCATTTTGATAGTTCAACAGCATTCATTGCGTAATTTACATTGTTGAGCAGACACATTTTTCTAACATATGAAGCAATGGATTAGGAATATCCTTCAAAATTATTCAGATTGAAATTGATAATTTGTTACGCAATAAAATTAGGGTGTTGGACTTTATAATGAATATACATATACCAGTAATGCTGCTTTACGTCAGATCATTCACATGGAGATTCTGCATTGAAAATTTTGTTAAGTTATCGACGTTATCGGGTTAAGTCAATCTACCAATAACACTTCAATCAACCGATTTACTGATTCAATTAACAGATTTATTCATCGAAACAACAAATTGATTGATTCCGTTTTCAGAATAAATTGATTGTTTGAAGTTTCTATTGGTTTACAATTTCATTTGTGAATACGGAGTTATGAATTCCGATTTTATTAGTTCTGGTATGGCGGGTGTACTGAACCATTCACACAGATTCAATAGAATAGAATAGAATACTTTTTATTATGTACACCATATAAATTACAGACATTAATATAGAAACTGTACAAAGGGTGACACAATGGGCGGTCTTATCGCTAAGAGCGATCTTTTAAAGACAAGCTTAGGATGGATTTAAAAAGGGGAAGGACAGACAAATAATGTAGGTAGTCCGCGGTGTAACATTTACATAATACAATAAATACATACATATAGTATATTATAATGATCTAACTAAATATATACACATACATATAAATATATCCATATAATAATAAACATGAAACAGGAGCAAAGAAAATATAATGATGATGATATTCAATTATTTGGCTTCAGTTATAAATCCAGCTACAAATTCCGAATCAGCAATTAGTGAAATTGTTTGAAAGTATTTAATGCTTTTCAACTACATTTTCAATTCGAATAAGCAATAGTTTTCAATGCAGTCAGAGTTGCAAAACATTTTTAGGGTCTCATATCCAAAGGGTGCCAACGGGACCCTATCACTAAGGCTACACTCTCCGTCTGTGCTTCCTTCTTCAAAGGGCTGTTTTTTGAACCGTAATAGGTAGTTACTTGAAATTTTCACAGAGTATGTTAATACATACTCTGACGCAGATGGTGCTGTTATAGAGGCCACAGTAATCTGTGCCGTCCGTGCTTTCCGAGGCACGGATGGGTCTTGGTATGTAAAAATGGTCACCCGTCCAGGGACCAACCTCGGCAAGCGCAGCTTAACCTGATCAATCGATCCGAGCGGCTGTTATTACTTAGCTTTAAGCTCCCTCTTGGCCACTATAACAACAAACAAAAAATAAATTTAAAAATTAAAGGGGAGGTCCCCTTTAAAGGCTCATTCAAACAGGCGCGACACGACACGCGACACAAAGGCACCGCAAGTCGCGCAACGAGCGGTGCCTTTGTATCGCGCGCGATTATCTCGCGTGTCGCGCCTGTTTGTAGAAGCCTTAAATTTCAACTAACAAGAAACGTGTTATTCAAATAATAATGTTGTGTTAAATATTGTACGTGATACGTAAACATTCGTGTGCGAGGCCGATTTTTAGTATTTAAACAATATATAAAACTGTCTATCACAAAATTCTTTCAATACAGAGAAACCATTCTTCTTTAAAAAAACATTTGTGAGTAAAACGTAGATTACTTGTGTTTTTTCAACGAGTTGAGTTGTTGAACCCTGAATGTTTTCCTTCTCTCTAAAAAAGCAGACTGTGTCTGGCCATGTTTTTGCAGAGCGATAGTGCGTACGATTTAGAGTTAAATGGGCTAACTGTTTGTCCTGCACCATTTTATTGAACGTTAAATTTGAACAAGCTATATATTTTGAGTTTACATAAGGTAGTAAAATATTGCCTGTTACTGAGTGAATAGCGGTTGGTATACACGACCTTTTAATTGAGAAAAACTGTTCTGAAAAATTGGACATTCAATAGATTATAATACACTGGGCCGCAAAGAAAGCGGGTCGATTATAAAAAATGTGATAACTTTTAAAATACTCCAGAAATCCATTTAAAATAAATATTAAATTAAAGTTTATTTAATTACAAATATAGGAAGAAGTAAATCTATTTTTTTTCTTTTGGTGATTGTATTAAAAACATTAAATAAAAAATACAGACGATTTTAAAGATGATTGCAGGCTCCATACACGGTGTGGGCTGGAATTTCTTTCGAAAGCCGCGCCGTGCTAGTGGTAATAGAAAATGGCACGTTAACTGCAGAAAGATACGGGAAATAAATTTGAGTATGAGTACTTTGGCTCATTTTTAGTGAACATGGGCGAGAACGCCATCTTTATGCAAGATAACGCTCATTCACATACAGCTCGGATAGTGTTTGTATCTCGATGATGTGATGTGTGAACCCAGACTTGAACTCCATCGAAAATGTCTGGGACGAGCTGGGACGACGTGTACGCCAGCAAAAATTCCTCTCCAATCACGCTTCGTGAACTGAAAGAAGCACTGATAGAGGAAAGAAATCTGGTGGAAAGCATGTCAAACCGTATAACAGCTGTATTAGCTCGTTGTGGCAAAACAAAATACTAAAATGTGTAAAATTGCATATTTGATATCATAGCACATGTTTTCAAAATCAAGTGAATATGGTCATTTTTACATAACTTACTCTTATTCAAAATAAACTTCATAATCTTAAACTTTTATGACATTGATTTAGGCACTATTACATTCTCTATAATACAATCTTTGTTTCATGGGAGCTAGCTTTCTTTAAAAGAAAGCGGGTCGGTAACAAAAGCCTCAAAAACATCGTATATCCATATTTAGATGTTATTGAGGTTTTTGTTACCGACCCGCTTTCTTTGCGGCCCAGTTTAATTATCAAGGTTGCTGATAGTTTGGACCCTGTTCCCGACACCGGCATACCTCTATTTTTTATATTCGTAAATATTTTTTCTAAAGTAAAGCCAAGATTCATTATCTTAGCATATCGATGGCAAAAAGTTGAAATATTTTTGGCCCGAAATTCAAGTGCGTGAACTCCGCTCACTGACGCAGTCATAAAATCATCAAGTGCACAGGTGACAGACCCAATATGCGGCGCAGGATGGAAGGTGCGCCGAAAAAGTTTTCTTGGGTGCGTGTATCGAGTTAGTCCAGCCACTAGAAACGCCTCCACAGCAAGATGTTTATCTATGGAGGAGGAGTAAAGCCCCCTGACAATTATATCGAACCATCTGAGAGCCTTCCACCTGGACACGCTTTACTGTGGCCGACTTGAAATTCTCTAAATAGACTTATAACCCAAGTCGGCCGGAAGAACAAAGACAATCTCCACAGATGGGGGTCACTGAGATTGGAGTCACATCCTGGGAGAGAAAAAAAAATTGTTAAGAAAAACAGTCACACGAACAGTATACTGACTTGAGAATTAGAGAACAAAGATTATATTAGTTAATCGAATCGCAGATAACTACAAATGTACCTCGAAATTTTCAATGGTTAAACCCAACGGTCTGCTAGACAAATTCAGAAATGAGATAAAAGATAATTCTACTAAAGATCTTGAAGATGAAAGTAAGAATGACTGATAAAGAGTTAAATCTACATCTAATTTGTAATAAAGTGGTGAATAAATCTAGAAAGCCATGTTTTAATACCAGCGTGTCGGTTACAGAGATTGAAATTGTTCATAAGCAATTACTGTTTAAGTGTTTCTGTGAGACCCTAACCGCTACAATTATCTTTGTTCCAACCTAAACGTCTACAGATTTAACTTAATGTTTTGAAAGATAAGATACCGCTCTTCATAGTATTTTGAAAAGAACTTCACAGAGTAGAAGGTCGCATCTAAAATTTTATGACGTATGACTTATCAGGTCATATAAAGTAAGATTGTCGGTTTGGAAACTTGGAAGTTTGGTAAAAATTGGTTTTATGGCTGTAAACCTTTTGGGTGTAACTATATCAATGCGTCTTCTGCTGGAATCATAATGAAGTCTGAACTATAATGATTCTTAGCTTTCCCGCAAATATTTTTTTTAAACGAGTCTATTAATAGTTGGATTACGTCCGTATGTACAGACGCCAGCACATCAAGCTATTTACAATCTGTCAAATTTATTTAATAGATTTTCAACTTTATCGCTAAAGCATAAGGTTCAAAGTTGATTGGGAAAATTTGACAGCTTGATGTGCTGGCGTCTGTACAATATTTTATTATTAGTTTATTTCATTGATTAAACTAAATAAAGGAAAGAAGAAGGAGGAGGAGTAGGGAAGTTTTTTTTGTTATGTATTTTCTGGTGTACAATAAAGTATATATAAATAAATAAATACATATACATTATATTTTTAAATATTAGTATAAATAAATATAAAAACATTTAAAAATACAGAAAATAGTAGCCCAACGGTATCGGGAACAGCCGGTCGATTCTGTAAAAATCTCACCGTGAAAACTTAGGTGATGTGAGTTTGTTTTTGCTAGGAATTGACTCTATTGACAGCTCACTCCACGCTCACTTCGCCTAAGTTTTCACGGTGAGATGGTTACAGAATCGCACTGCAGGGTCCAAGCTACCGGCGGCGCGGCGCGAGCGGGATGAATTACTTCCAAATATATTAAAACGATTAATAAACGTTTAAAGATGAAGTGAATAATCGTAATCGTGGTGTTTTAATTACTCTCACAAACTAATAAACTAATCGGCGGTCAGGGCTCCAGAGAGAACCTTCTAACAATGCGGGCTGTGTGATATCCAGAAGTAACGCTTTCTGGATCAAGCCCTTGATCCAGGTGCCCAAGGTTGGTATTTCTATTATTTTTTTATTATTATTATTTATTATTGTATATATCTTAGTACCTACTTAAGATAAATTATACATAGAAGCTGTTCGTGTACCTTAATAAATAAATATTCTATTCCATTATTATCTTCAATTTCGAAATATTATTATTGTGGAAGTAAAAAAAACTTTGAAGAACAAAGCCGTTGAACTATAAATTATTCGTAAAGTTTTCAATAAACTTCAACACAACTATTTTACTCAGTTGATGAGTCGTGAAAATTGTATCGCCCACGATCGTCAAGTTATTTTTTATTCAGTAGGTATAGATTTCAACAAATTTAGACTTCAAGAAAATTTTAAGTATAAAGGTTCCTATAAACAGGCACGACACGCGATATAATCGCGCGCGACACAAAGGCACCGCTCGTTGCGCGACTTGCGGTGCCTTTGTGTCGCGCGCGATTTAATCGCGTGTCGCGCCTGTTTAAAGGAACCTTAAACGACAATTGAACATTTTAGGGTCGCCTATTCCCACGTCAATAATACGAAAGGATGTACAAAATAATAAAACGACGGAACGTTAATTAAATTTGTAGAGAATTGTTCCGAAATGTGATTGTTTCAGAGACTTTGCAAAGTATGTGTTTGATTAGATAACAATTCGTAAATTAACATGGGTTTATGATACACAAGAAAGTTTTCATTTTCGTAACGGCCTATAAATACAAACAAAAAAATTAACACAAAACACAAATAACACAAATAAACAAACACACAAACACACACCCAAACACACACACACACACACAAACACAAACAAACACACACACAAACACACACACACAACTAAAAAACACACACACACAAACACAAATAAATTATCATGTTATTTATAGCTTTGTTTTGTTAACTGGATGGATGGTAGATGGTTTTGTTATGAGGAAGGTTTACTATATATAAAACATTGATATTGTTCTTAGCGTGTCAGTTCTGAATAGAGTGAACCCAGAATTTTGCTACGAGCTTAGCACGTTTAGTGGCATCCATAAGCGCTTTAAGACCTTGTACAAGAAAGGGAATTTTGAATTTTCAAAGCCATGCGTCTTCCGCATCTGCAAAATCAACGCTTTACTTTAAAGTGGCTTAAAAATTCCATATAACTTTTCTTTTAATAACGTAGTTTCTCTTATACTCTTTTATCTGTGGAGTTTTATTATGAAAAGTGACGTCAGCTGGAAAAAATGTTCCTGCTTTGTTGTTATAACGCGGAGATGGGAAGTGGTCTCGCTTTCAGCAACGCTCCAGATTAACGCTATATGATGCGAAACTGTACAGATTTATTATGTGAAAATTATCTAACAAAGTAGAGCTACGTGGAAATTTCCATAAGTGCTTATTTATATAATGTGTTTTACCGAGAATACTTTTAAGATTACCTTGTTGGATAGAAGAAAAAATAAACCAATTTTTTTCTGAGAATGTAAGGTAGGTGACCCGGCGATAGTCTCACCCCCTGATATAGGGGACTTAAGGCTCGTACACACAAGCGCGACGCGACACGCGACACAAAGGCACCGCTCGTTGCGCGACTTGCGGTGCCTTTGTGTCGCGTGTCGCGTCGCGCCTGTTTGTACGAGCCTTTATGGCTCCTACAAACAGGCGCAACACGCGATATAATCGCGCGCGACACAAAGGCACCGCTCGTTGCGCGACTTGCGGTGCCTTTGTGTCGCGTGTCGTGTCGCGCCTGTTTGAATGAGTCTTTAAACATAACTGGCAAATAGGTGGGTATATTATAGGTGAGTGTCTACCTAACCGTTCGAGAAATACAGGCGTGATATTATGTACTAGCTTCTGCCCGCGACTTCGTCCGCGTGAAATTTCACCCTCCCCCCATTCACTCTCTTTGAGGTGGAATTTCGAAAAACACTTTCTTAGTGGATACCTACTCTTCACAAAGAACACACCCTCCAAATTTCATGTCTCTAGGACCAGCGGTTTAGGCTGTGCGTTGATATATCAGTCAGTCAGGACTTTGAATTTTATATATGTAGATGTTAGGTAGGTAGGCACTGAAGAATTTAAGCTACGGCCTACGCGAGGACAGAGGTTTACGCTTCTCTCCTCGGAGCAGGCTCCTTTTTTTTTCTTAAAAAAAAATAATTTCAAATGACCCCTCCCACTCTGGGTGGAGCGGAAGGGAGTGTCAGTCTCTTACTTACTAAAACCCACCCGTGTTCCTTCCTTAGCCCTTTATGTTCCGGGCCAGCGGTAACCCTTTCGGACAATCCCGCGGACAGAGGTTTACGCTTCTCTCCTCGTAGCAGATTAATTGTAAGCTGTGTAGCAGATATGAGGCTCTAGTACGATCGCACGACGCAAACGTGACGTAAATTGGAACGGAAGCACCCTATTTTAATAACCAACAATTAGTATCTCTTATAATATACTAGTTGCGACCCGCGGTTACACCCGCGTGTATTCCCGGTGAATCCCGCGTAAATCATGATCCAGTGGAAATATCGGGATAAAAAGTAGCCTATAGGTATTTTAATCCATGGTGTCAGCTACCTCCATACAAAATTTTATCAAAATTGGTCTAGCCGTTTGAGCGTGAAGAAGTAACAAACATAATATAAACACACACACACTCACAAACTTTCGCCTTTATAATATTAGTGTAATTTCTCTGGTCTAATTAAAATTCAAATTCAAAGCATTTATTTCAATTAATTAATTATGGTCTGGAAAACTAAGTAAAATAATTCCTCTTTTTGCACCTAATATACGAAAAGAGAAAGTATTTTTAATTATAAAATCGCTCGAATTTACTCTGCGCGTTCTTTCATAGCTTGTGTCTTAGCTCATTATAATCACTGTCACTAATGCTTTTAATAAAGGCAAGTCAAGGTGAAATACACATCACTCCCTACATAAACATACCACGTTACAAGGGTGGTAGATGTTAATATTTGTTAACGACTACGCTCCAATTTCAGGATGTTGTGAGAAAGATTTAGTGTGGATAGAATAGAAACACAAAATGCTAGATAAAGAAGGTCAGGTCTATACAACGCGTGAAAATAAGTGCACGCACACATAGACGCACACGTAAACCTACGAGACCTCAAACTATCTCAAACAAATGGCAATAACGAATAATCGCGAGAGTCCGCTCGAGTTCATCCGGATATCTGCGGCTTTTTGGCCCTCCTTCCGGCCTTTTTCGGGTTTGAGTTCAGGGGATTTTTTTAATCAGTATAAATAATATTGTGATAACAAAAAAAAAAAAAACCATAAAACGAATCTCTTTTTATTTTAAATAGATACGTCCAATTAATGTTAGGATTTCCGAAATTTGGAAGTGATAACGTGACTGGCACGAGTGCAATTGCACTCGCTGCAGTAGTCGCGTGTCTGTATGTGCGTGTGTTTTCTCTCGTTGCATGTAACGAACCTTCTATACCCGTTTATTTTGTGGTAGAAACCTGATAGTAATTAATTTGTGCCTAGAGGTGGGCTTATTATTCTGTTATATTGTTACTCTAGGGTCCTGTTTGTATAAGATTAGCATGCAGGTAACTTTGTCGCATTATGATTTGACTGATTTTGAATCAGAAATGAGGAGATCAATCCGCAGGAGAACCAAGGTAACCGACATAGCCCGAAGAATTGCCAAACTTAAGTAGCAGTTCGCAGGGCACATTGTTCACAGAACTGATGGCCCATGGGACTGAAAGGTTCTGGAGTGGCGACCGCGTACCGGAAGACGTAGCGTTGGAAGGCCTCCCACAAGGTGGTCCGACGACCTTGTGAAGGCCGCAGGAACCCGTTGGATGCGAGAAGCACAGAACCGGTCGAAGTGGAGGTGCTTGGGGGAGGCCTATGTCCAGTAGTTGACGTCTTTCGGCTGAAATAATGATGATTTTGAATGTAATAAAGAGGATTATACAGCAAAATTATGGTTGAATATGTTTTGCACGTAGCACTAATGTACTTTCTCTCATTTCTTTAGCAAGATAATGACTACTTGAGGTAGAAAAGAATTTGAGAAAGGTTTTTCTCGGAAAAAACTATTGCTTTTGCAGAATCTTTTCATCAAAATGTTTTTGTCTTCAAATCAATAGAGGCAATAAGTTGAGATTTTTAGCGCAACTTAAAAGACGTCAGAAAAGGTCGGCGCAAAACGAAGTAAGATATCTCATAGTCAGCGAGACGTAATTGTGACACGTAAGTGCTTTCAAGAATGCACGGTGCTGCCATATGTCAAAAAACTCCATTGAAATGAAGTCCAACTATATAGTTGGACTTAGTTTCAATGAAGTTTTTTGCCAGTCATCTATTTTCTTGGTATCAGGCAACCGAAAATTTATGACACTTTGGTGTCTTAGCGGACAATGGCCGCACAGATTGACAGATTTTCATGACGGCACTTATAATGAAAATGCGTACTTGACATCTGTCAGTTTCATACAGAGCGAATACGTTTTTGCGAATTTGACGTTTATTAGCTACTAGAATTGTCGCACTGACAGGTGTCGGGAACACATTCTTTAGACAGCCGGGCTGTAGTTAATTAATTTCCCTGTCTCTACAATAGAGTTAATATGACATATTGAGCTTTAGAAAGAGACCGTCACACGGGTATAAGTGACAGAGACGATGTTCTACAGATCCGAACTTTTTCTAAAATTTGATGTGCCTTTTTTGCTGCCAGGTATTTTTAGGAGACTCACCGAAAACGGTGCGCCAAACGTAGTTATCCCCGTGGATGTTATTTTCACTCAGAAGCCCGAAAGTCTGACAACCAGTCTTTCAATATCTACCTAGCAACTTGGTTGTGGAAGTCATATGGACAGACGCTCCATGTAAGATTCATTTGTTGCATTCAGTTGCATCTGGTTAAACAGGAAGGTAAATTAATGCCCTTTCACCCCCTTAAAACCCCACTAGATATAAACTTCACGTACAACGGCAAAACAATAGAACTTGTTAATGAATTTACATTACTTGGCCTGTCTATAGACACAAACATGTATTGGAAATCACACATTAAAAAGATAAAATCAAAACTATCCAAATTTGCATACGCCCTTCGTGAAGTCAAAAGAACCACTAACATTAAAACTGCACTTGTTAGTAAGTTTAGTTGTTAGTGGTTTTTTGGCAGTGGTAGGTAGTGGTGGCATAATAATGCCTACGCATATGATGTGTAATGGCGTGTTATTATGGGGAAACAGCACAGATGCGCCGAAACTATTCACATTGCAAAAAAATACTTATAATAATCCTAGTAAATATAGAAAACACCGACAGTTGCAAACCACATTCCCAAGAACATAAAATACTTACCAACACTTTTACACAACAGGGGAAAATATACAGTGAAAATATACATTACCTACGCCATAAAAATAGGTTAAACTTACCAAGCTCTAAGTTAAAAATGCACTCAACAAGTACACTAGTCATGTCAATTAAAATATATAATAAATTACCATAAATAATTGAAGAAAAACAAAAATTTAGTACATTCATAAATAAATTAAAACAATTCTTTCATTCTTTCTTTTTTTTTAAAAAAAAACGTCCCGCACTAGGAATTTCTCCTGCATTGTGGGTGCGTTTATTTAAACTCACATACACAAACAGCCAGACCCGGAACAACTTCTAATTTCTTATACATAAATGTTAATATAATATAAATGAATATTTAAATGAAAATTTTTAAATTACTAACATGTTACTATTCTAAAATAATTACAATATACATATTAAAGGAACTAAATGTAGTCAAATAAACGCCTTTCTCTCTCCTAATTTTGCTGTGCCCGACAGGGTTTACAATGATCATATTCTGCAAAACTTACCACCTAAGTTCACATGTGGAAGCAATAAATACATATATTGAGTATTGAGTAAGCCGACCGCAATTCAATTGAGAAAAGGCTTGTTGTGGTTATTTTAAATGCCTCTAGAATTGCTCCTAAAACTAATTTTAGATATTGGGTGCATTTATTTCGGTGGCCTTGCCGTGTTTAGAGCTAATGAAATAGAACAAGAGCTTCATTCAAATTGAAATTGGTTGATTATGCCCGAAATTATTTGCGGCGAGGAGCAGTGACGAAGGCAAATTAAATATTTATTAGACTCAAGACTCCTTTTGGGTACCCGTTCCGTAATAAAGTAAATTAATAAACGAATATTTAATGGCTGAGTTTATGAATTTTTGATTCGAGATTCCTTATTATAACTAAGTTTTGACTTTTTGTAGGAATAGAATTCACAATTATAATATTATTGAGTTTTCTGGATTTTTGGCCATGGAACCGTGCATTTAGAAACCACTTTTTAATAAATGCCTGGAAAGGTTATTCATTCTTTTTTTTGCGTATTTATTTTTTTTCACGATTAAATATTGGAGTCAGATGATGTAAAGTTGTGGGCGTTCGACTTAGATCTCTTACGTTTTAGTTTCCTAATTGGAAGAGCTCCATTGTGTCGCTGCATCGGTCGCTCGCCCCGCGCCCTCATTTCCTCGCGCCACCGATACAAAGACGCGAGTACTTTCGCCTCGAGGTCCCAGGGCGGGGATCCGGCCAATACACAAGCCGCCTTTTAGGAGATCGTGTGATACCCGCTGACGACTCTGACGGCCATTGCTCTCTGCGGCTTCCGCAAAACTGCGATGCTACCGGCCGTCAGGTCAATCACCCAGACCGCCCCTTACACGGCCATCGATCGCACGATCCCCACGTAGAGCCGCCTACAGGTGGCGCTCGGGCCCCGCAGATTGGGAAGCAGCGTGCGAGTGCGTCAGCCGCGCCCAGCAACTTGGGCGTTAGCCGTCGGAAGTGAGGCCCGAAGTCCCACCGGCTGTCGAGCACCAATCCCAGGTACTTCATGGTAGAAACGACACGAACGAGCCCCCCCCTCCTCCCCGACCACGATGTGTGAACCGGGTGGCGGCACCCGTGAAACACCATGGCCTCCGACTTGCTGAGGACCACCTCCAAGTCTGGGCGACGTATGCGGGTCACCACCTATGAGACCGTAATCTATTGTATCTCATGCTGGGGTGGTGCAGCAGAGAGCTATGCTAAAAGTGGCTATGTTCAGACTGATACTCTCCCCAACTGTCAAACTATATCAATCATGTAGATTACTTAATGTAAGGCAACAATATATTTTACATAATAATTGTAGTCCTTCTGCAACACCATCGAACACCATTCAAAAACATCTCCAAACGCCGCAGACTTAATCTGCACAATGCCACCTACACGCACAGTTTTTATAAAAAAGTATGCTCTCTTTGACCTATCACTCTACAATAAATATACCGCAAAAATTCAGATTGACGGCATAACAAATTTTAATTGCAAAAAGACTGTTCGCACCTTCCTTTCAAACCTAAACAACCGAAGAATTCCTAAAAAGGTGATTACTATAACACATACATGCATCATATCATACACTACACTCACCACACTAACAATATATACCTACAACATTTAATTATGCTAGATTATCTAATAGGAACTAGCTGACCGGCAGAAGTTGTACTGTCCAAATTACAATAACTCATTTAAACGAAGCCCTTTCAGGTTTTTGGACGATAATGAGGAAAAAATTACTGAACAATTTTTTCATTTTTTTTTTTTATAAATTTGCTTTTCCGAAATTGCTAATTTTAGATTAGATGTTTTGTTTTTTGTTTGTTTAATAACCTAATTTTGTTTCTCATTTTGTAGCTTACTGTAATAATATTTAACACGTGCTGTTATAAGTCAACCATTCTTAATGGGGATCGGAACTGTTTCTCCTAAACATAGATTATTTTGTAACCTATCTAGGAGAGCAAGACGGCACCCATTAACTAGATTAAGAAACTTTATGCTTGTGCTTTATATTATACTAGCAGCGCCCCGCGGTTTCTCCCGCATAAGTGTCGTTCCCGTGGGAATATCGAGAAAAAAACTATCCTATGTCCTTCCCCGGGATGCAATCTATCTCTCTACCAAATTTTATCGAAATCCGTTCATTGGTTTAGGCGTGAAAAGGTAACATATAGACCGACAGACAGAAAGACCGACAGACAGACAGAGTTACTTTCGAATTTATAATATTAATAATAATTTATAATATTAGTATGAATGTCAATCAAAAGTAAGAAAAAGGTAGCGAAAGCATAACAAAAGGCAAAATATCAAAAAGAAGAAAAGACTTGCATAAGATCTTTATTTATTATTATTATTATTTAAAACGATGTAGATATCTTCTTCAAACATAAATCTTCTTCAATTTCTTTTTTGACATCATACCAAAATTACTTCCTTTGAACTGTACCCTACATGTTTCACTTCAGCTCCCGTCGACAAAATGTCAGTCCCGAAGATAAAGAAATTTTTCAGATGTTCTCAGAAGTGTCAAGCATGCGGACAGCATTTAGGTTCATTCAGAACACTTGAACAGTTGACGGCCTCAATTCCGTTGAAAAAGACTTTAAAGACGGAAAAGGTATCGTCAATTTCTATTCGAGATGTATGTCTTTGCTTTTAGAAATTGTCGTACATCTAAAAAGATAATATGATTGTTTCCTATTTAACTGGTACTTGTCTTTTTTTAATTAATACTGGCAGTACAGTCTTCCATCAAAAGTTAGTGTCTGTGCTGGGTGTGTGAGCTGTGTGAGTGGGTTCACCGCATTCATGCAATATGCCTTGTTCAAACTCTTAAGATTTTGCTTGTTAATCTATCGTGTAAGCCATTGGGCTGTTACCGCTAACAATTATACTGTACAAAAATTAAAATTTCATCTTATTACGACAGCTTAAAATTCAATAGATTGAAATTTTCCTCTTTCTCTAGAAACATCCATCTCTCCTACTTTTCTGTGACTGATAATGATCATGCCTTTGTAAATGTTGTTATTACTACTGGCTAATCTTAATATTCCTATTAAGGTTTACCTTATCTTCTTTATACTGACAAGTATTTATTTTCTAATACATGACACGTTACTTCAAATAAAATCTCCTACAGAACAATATGTTACTTATTTCTATACCAAAAATTATCAAGTTTCCTTTAATTCCAACAGTAAACCTACTATTTAAATTCACATTGTGTAATGAAATATATATCATCATTGAGTATTTAAAAAAATTAACTGAAATGCCATGTAAAGGCCTTCATGTTTCGTCTCCCAGTCTGGTAGTTCCCGGTTCCGAGTTGGGTGCCCAGAAGATGGCCTCCAGTTTGTTTTCCCAGGTGCTAACGGAACTTCTCAATTACGTTGTTATTGTAGAATGCCTGGATATAATCGACGAGGATATTAACAATTAAAAATCATAGAATGCCAAAAAAGCTAAGATGGCGAGACAAGCGTCACTCTCAAAAGGACTATCATGCATTAGAAGAAAACAGAATTGTGTGGAAAAGGAAAGTCCTTTCCCTACAGTGCAGTCTAGATAGATATATTGACAGACATAACTTAAGAACACGCGGTGCAAGTGTTGTAAGTCACCATGAAATGATAGAAACGCTGCTTAGACATCAAACGTAATATTTTTATAAAACTTTCTCACAAAACTTCACTTTTGTTTAATCTAACCAGCCTAATAAGTAATTTAAAGACACAGACATGTCCCATCCTTTAGCTATAATATGAGGTCAAATGTCACTAATGAGACACAATTACCTTTTCCATTGTTACCGAACATAATAAGCTTGTCTACAGAGATATAGAGCAAGCAAGATTACCAACCTTATTACACGTTATTCTCTTTATGTTTATTTTTTGTTAGCAATCATTGTCACAGGTCACAAAATCTTATGTTAAGGTTTATGTATACCTACTCATTAAGGTATGTTTACATAATATGAACGTGTTTTGACAACGCTATATTTATTATGCGCCTGCCTGTAGAATATTAGCAAGCAAAAACGGTAGTGAAGAATTATTAACTAAATTATTTAAGGTGTAATCCTACCGTATTAATATTATAAATGTGACAGTTTGTATGTTTGGATGCTTGTTACTCAATCAATCAATCGTTTTATTATCGGATTTGCGTGAAATTTGGCACACAAATATTTAAAAAAACAGTATACATTTCTAAATATTTTTGGCATTTACTACATTACCAGAAGTTTTGACGCATGGATATGTTTTGAGGCTAATAGGATTACTTTAATACTAGCTTCTGCCTGCGGCTTCGCCCACGTGGAGGGATTTTCTATCCCACGGGAACGTACTACCGGGCTAAAAGTATCCTATGTGTCCATCCAGGATGGATGAACTGTAAGAGAAAATGCCAAAAATATTTAGAAATGTTTGGAAATCGCTTCCCAATAATTTAGAACAATTATTTTAAAAAGCCTCTTGAAATGAAATATTCTTTTAGTTTCCCCTCGCAAAACATCCTATGAAACGAGTAGACGATTAGAAAAAGATAACACTATTAAGTCTCTACAAGAAACGATGTAGCTTATTGGCCACGAAAATATTTTAGTCTGCAAATTACCTCCTTAAACACAGGCGGCCATATTGATTGGCCTGCTACAAAGGAATCAACTTCCCGCTGTGTTACCACTTCTGTATAATCCCTTGTGAAGTTTACCTTTTTGTTGGCTTGCTACAATTTCCGAGGTTTTGTTTACCCTACCAGATGTTAGCATGTTCAAGATTTATTATTAATGATTGTTACAAAACACTGACTGTGTTTTGTTCAGTAACGATTAAAGGATTAAATATTTGATGTATTTAGGTAAACACTATGCCATTTGCATATTAGGTTAGGTCATCCATCGACCTTTTGTAGTCCAGCTTGATTAATAGGCTAGCTCGGTTCATGTAGATTGGCTAAAGGATTATTCAAAGTGGTTGTTTGTCCTAATTTAGCACCAAGTATTATCTCTTATGGTAAATCCCTTTTTGTGAAGTGTGGCTTTCCTCGATAATAAATTGCCATTGTGAGTTTATCTTTGGATTTTTCCATTATGATGGTGGAGTGTGTCCTATTGATAAATTTTCAAGACGGATGTATAATAATAATATTATACAGGGTTAATGGTAAAACATTAACAACCTCTTAAGAGGTCATTGTACTCATCATTATGAATAACTTTTACTATGGGACCAAACCCGAAAACACGAAAAAAAAGTCAGCTATTCCCTACATTTTGACGAGTTATACGAACATAAATGTAGGGAACAGCTGATTTTTTTCCACGATTTTAGGTTCCAACAGACGACGTTGGCCTATTTTTTATTCGAAAGACACGTGGCGCCATCTATTATCATAATAGCGTTAACGTTGCATTCCTCGGAACAGCACTTTTTTTCGGGATGAAAAGTACCCTATGTCCGTTTATGTACACCCGACAACGTATATGCAAAATTTCAGCACGATCGGTTTAGTGGTTTAGGCGTGAAAAGGTAACAAAGAAACAAACATACTTTTGCATTTATAATATTAGTTCGAATATTAGATAGATGAATGAGGGGGCTGTGGCTAAGTTATAACAACCGCACGGTTCTATCGATCAAGTTAAGCTGCACTTGCCGCGGTTGGTCCGTGGATGGGGAACCATCTTTACATACCAAGACCCCTAGGGCCGTGTCTCGGAAAGCATGTAAGGCCATTGGTCCCGGCTGTCATTAATCATCTTTGACAGTCGTCACAGGTCGTCAGAGGCCCGAAAGTCTGACAACCAGTCTTACCAAGGGATATCGTATTACCCAGTAACTGGGTTGTGGATGTCAAATAAACAGTCGCTTCACGTAAAGTACTGGTATTCAGCTGCATCCGGTTACAATGGAAGCTGACTCCAACATAGTTGGGAAGAGGCTAGGCAGATGATGATGTCATTAGACAGATATTACTTATTTGCTGTTATATACGGGAGTTAAACGCTATTCAAAGCTTTAACAATGCATATTCAATGATTTCTATGTAATTCAGGGTTTCAGGTTTAATATTGAATTGGTAATACCGTTTGTTTAATTAATCTGGATACTGGAATCATTACAGATTTAGTGGTATTCATGAACACCGCAATTGTTGAGCAGTTGATTGATTTCAATTATTGTTGCATGAATTGATTGATGTGATTATTATACCATACTATGTAATAATGTTAAATGCGCAAAACCTCTTGCGCGACACAAAGGCACCGCAAGTCGCGCAACGAGCGGTGCCTTTGTGTCGCGCGCGATTATATCGCATGTCGCGCCTGTTTGTAGGAGCCTTAAAGCTGTTTATTTCCGTTATTTTTTTAAGAAGGTATAAATTCAGGGTTTTGTTACAAACTGGATTTTAGTTATCAAATCGTCTCTTGTACAACCAGTACAAGGTTATTCTGAAAGCACATTTGAATACCAGCAGTAGATTATTTATAAATCATTTAATTTGACAAATGTGCTTGTAGAATCAAACCGAATAAATACGACTATTGCTACATGTATTGAAAAAGTCTTTTTACTGCTGCGACTATTTATATAAAGCCATGATAAATTATCTCACTTCAGGGGGGGCGATTCTGCTAACAAAATTATTTTCTTTATTTCTTTATTTTTTAAAAAAAAACAGAGTTGCATCACGGCTGATAAGCGTTTTCATATTCCACTAATGAACAACGATTCAAATGCGGTTATGTTTTGATTTAAGCCAACGATCGATCGAAACAATTTCAAAACCTATTCTACTAATAAAATCGAACATGAGCGTGACGTTTAGTCACATTCTACTATTACTTTGACACTTGTTAGAATCTAATCACAGCTGAACTTCAGCGGTTCATCTGTCAAAATTCACGGTTGAACATAAAGGCTCCTTCAAACAGGCGCGACACGACATGCGACACAAAGGCACCGCAAGTCGCGCAACGAGCGGTGCCTTTGTGTCGCGCGCGATTATATCTCATGTCGCGCCTGTTTGTAGGAGCCTTAAGTTGGTAAAGTGCAACTTCTACCGCATCGATCTAAGATTGCTATCGTTTTCTTCCTTAAAAAGATGATGTTTTATGTGGATTTCGTTGAACTTGCCCATGAGGTTGACATCGGAAGCGTAAGAGGAAGAAATTTTGGTCAGTGGGTCGTCTTATGGGCGGATTCCTCAAGAATAATCATAATGCTTTTGACGTTACGCATCGTCAGTGCGATAAGACGTACCGACTCTCCAAAGACCTCGTAATAGCTTTGATTGACCAAACTTCCAAATGACCCTCCTCAAGGGTTCACTTTAGCGCAAACGTTACGTACGCAAATGCTGATGACCCCCCCGAGCAATGATGTGTCATTGCCCCCGAGGGTTAGAACATTCTTACTGGTCATCTCTTATTGCCCTTTAATTTGCCATTTCTTTTTATCCATAGTCCATAGGAATCTTAACTTTGGAAGAGGCAACAAGCTTAAATTTTATGAGTAACTTTTTAAGAATTTGGCATGATTTTAATCTCTCAATTGTCGATTAATCTTATTAAGATCGGTAACAAAAAAAAGTAATTGTGTCTCATTAGCGACATTTGGGCTCGGCTTTTATTTTGGATTTAAATAAAACATACTTAATCTATTGTACCATAAATTATTTATTAAAGTCGAAGGATTTGGTATGTTTTTATTGAAATAGTTGCTTTGAGTTTAATATAAAATATAATTTATCGTAATATTATTAAAGTTATTTTTATTTCAATCAATTTCATTATCACACAATTAAGATTCTTGTTGTGGGTCAAGTCAACAATCAGTTATCAGTCTGAAACAAACAGAATATTTCCATTATTATAAAATCATAAAGCGAAGACATGGGAATCACAGTCGTTCAGTCTATGAATATTAAAAAAAAATGCTAACAGACAGCCTTCGTTTTTTACAATAATAATAAATACGTACCTACTATCTATACATACTAATATTATAAAGCTGAAGAGTTTGTTTGTTTGTTTGTTTGGTTGAACGCGCTAATCTCTGGAACTACCAGTCGGATTTGTAAAATTCTTTTTGCATTTGATAGCCCAATTCTTGAGAAAGGCTATAGGCTACTTAACATCACGCTAAAACCCTTAGGAGCCGAGCAAAAACCAAAAAAGTCAGAAAAAAGGTAAACGAATTAAAAGCGCAGGTAGGCGATGCGACGGGGTGGGTCGGGGGAACAAGAAATTTCACGCGGACGAAGTCGCGAGCAGAAGCTAGTATACTATAGGTACACCTCTGCGTAACCCTTCGGAGAATACAGGAGTGATGTTATGTATAGAATAATAAATATGCTATGCTAAAGCCTATCCCTTAAGCCTTAAATTAACACGGAAACATTTAATAAGTATGTCACTACTTATTCTAAAACTTTTAATAACACTTGTAAGGCAGTCAAAGTCTTATTCAGGGTTAAATAAAAAAATCGTTTTGGAAAATTTTCAATAATGGAACGAACGGGAACATAAGGCATAATTCAGATTACGCAAAAGAGATGTCATGTGATCTCATTTGCGATGGCAAAGCAGTTCCCACTTTAAACTACTAAAACTTCAAGTTCCTCGGCCCCGGTCTATTTAGAATTAGTGAGGGCGACCGGCGACCGTAGCCAAACGCAGCAAAGGGTGGTCGTAGCCTGCTGGGTTTATTTTAACTTTAAGTGCATTAACCCATTAATAGTAATAAAGGCTTTTAGGGAATCAAGATCAAATTGACCGGAGATCTTTGGGGAATGTCCATTAAAATCTGTTCCTACATAATTGAGGCTACAGCGCTTTACTTAGCATTAATATTTAATTTGTGCGGATCAAGTTGTCTTCCCAGATTTAATGAAGTACAAGTACGGTAATAATACGTAACACCATTTTTTTAAATCCGGGGACAGTAAAAACACCAATAATTAAAGGTTCGTAGCCGTGTTGCCAGATCAAAAAATGCTCAAACATTTTATCACGAAAGGAGTGCGCGTCGATGCGCCGCGCCGCCGCACTCGCAGTCTTATCCGAGCTGACATAGCGACAGCACGCCTAAAGGCTCCTTCAAACAGGCGCGACACGCGATAAAATCGCGCTAGATACAATGGCACCGCTAGTCGCGCAACGAGAGGTGCCTTTGTGTCGCGCGCGATTTTATCGCGTGTCGCGCCTTTTTGAAGGAGCCTTATCGCAGTCATATTGGAAATAGTTAATTATTGTAGATGCCTAACCTAAACCAAGACACCACATGACTAGTAGCCGTTTCTTCGAGTAAAAAGTTTCCAAAATATGTAACACTAGCTTCTGCCCGCGACTTCGTCAGCGTGAAATTTCTTGTTACTCCGATCCACCCCGTCGCATCGCATCGCCTGCCCGCGCTATTACATCGTTTTTGCTTAGCGTTCTTTCTGACTTTTTTTCTTTTTGCTCGGCTCCTAAAGGTCATAGCGTGATGTTAAATAGCCTATAGTCTTCCTCAAGAAATGGGCTATCAAATGCAAAAAGAATTTTGAAATCCGACTGGTAGTTCCAGAGATTAGCGCGTTCAACCAAACAAACTCTTCAGCTTTATAATATTAGTATAGTATAGAAGTATAGATGTACCAGTCCGCACTGGTACCGCGTCGTGGATTACAGTCACTCCTTCTTGAAGAGGGAAAGGCCTGTGAGCAGTGGGAACATTATATGATTATGCTCTATGTTTGTGTAAAAGATAAGTACTTAGTTTTCCCATAATGATGGATCTCATAAAAGGGGATAATTGACATCGCCAAACTTCTTTCATCCATCAGCCTAAAAAAGCTGCAGGAGCTATCGATATTCCTTTATTGGCCAATAATTGAAATGTGGTGTTACTTGGATTTATTAAAATAAGGGACACAAAAATCAAAAACCCATATTGCTAAAAAATTGTATTCAATAAATTCGTAACAAATAAGTTATCAATAGTTACTTAATACAACATAATCATTAATTTATAAACTATTAAAATGCTAAGGCGACTTCGAATAATTAATTAATTATTCCCAAACAAATCAGCTGTACACTCAAGAAATTATGATTAACTTAATTAAGGCAATAATTATCTTATGAATTCTAATTATTTGGTGTTTTCTCGTAACAATATAAAAAGTGTTTCTTTTTTATTATAACTAATTATGATTATTGTACAAAATATTACTCTATAAGATTATAACATAATAATATTAACATTAACAAATACAGTACTAACAAATACATTACAATGTTCGTTGTTTTGTTCACGTACGTTAAAATATTTTGTTCAGGCTTACAGTTGAACGCATACATTTTCATTATTAAAAAAGTGGCTGTAGGCATGACTACTTCGTGCCTACAGCCATTTTTGCGAATGAAATATTCATTTGCATCTATTTTATGAGCATAGCAGGAGGATATGGCAATGGTTTTATTATCCGGGCCATACTTTTTCACTGTTTTGTTCAAGCGCTGTTGAAAAATAAACTTTTTTCGAAGAACAAAATTTGAACGTGAAAACCGCAATATTTGTCCTGGATAACCTGTCAAAATTGTACACGGTACAATCATTACTGGTTCAAAAAACGTATCCGCCCTAAATACCGTACAGAAATAGCACGATTTTGAACGTGTTCGGAGTGCTAGTTTCGAATCTATATGCATTATTATTTATTTGACGTTCAGCTGACCATATGTGGTGCGACGTACAGACGCCAGCACATCAAGCTACTACAATCTGTCAAATTCCTTTAATAGATTTTCAACTTTATTGCTAAAGCATAAGGTTCAAAATTGATTGGGATAATTTGACAGTTTCGGGTAGCTTGATGTGCTGGCGTCTGTACAAAATCGGTCAGAAAAGTTGAGAAGGTTGTAGCTACAACAGACGAAGTTGCTATTCAGCTTGATTTATCAAAAACTCGATACAAAACTATAAAATAAATAGCTGCTAATTTATGAAAACTATTTACAGAACAAATTATTGGTTTATCAAATATCCTTATCTTAAAATATTGGAAGACATGTAATTTTGTTGCTATAATTTTCCAAAAAACCATTAGGTAAGAAATTATTTCATCGGAAACAAGGTATTCAATTAATTTCAATTTAGTATCGTTAGTTACCAAATTTAATTTGAATGACAAGTAATGGATAGAAATACAAACAAATTAATGATTAGTTAGGTGCTCCATCGTTCCGATCATTAACAAAATCGAATTGACTTGGATTATTTGATATGCATTGTTGTTTTTGTTGAATGACAACACTATCGAATTTCTGTGAAACAGTGGAATTCGCAACAGTGTAATTAAGTTTATTTAAAAAATATTTTATCATTATCTACATTGTTAAGGCATAACTTGGTTTATTTTCTTGCATCATTTATACATTTAATAGGCACTAATCTAACATTTCCTAGATCACAAGTATTCTCAACTAGATGATAAATAAACAGGAACTAGATTAAAAAGCAATAAAAATCACGAACTTAAAAATTATCCTATCAAAAATAACTCTCCTGCCTGCCTTTTGATCTTGCGAAATACTTAACAGATCGCCGGTCTAGTCTAAGAAAACTATGTCTCAAAGTTTAATCTAAACTTGATAAAAAATACTATTAGTTTTCTATTCAAAAGCGTAGTTCCTGTATACCAACATCTTCTATCTACATCACAAAGTTATTCTAATAAACAAACCCAAAAAATCAGTCGTGAGCATCAGCTTTTAATCCACCTTTCTCGTCTTCTTGATCTCCAAGAACTTCAAGATATTCAGGCACCAGAACATGGCAGAGGCCACGAAGAAGGTTTGTAATGCCGTGGCAAACGCTGGACTGGTGATAGTGACACTCCTGGTGAGGAAAGCGAGGGCAGAACACCGGATGACCTCCAAGAGAGGGGCGTACTTGGAGTTGTCGAACGCCATTCCGATGATGGAGAGTGAAGCGATGATGTAGAGGACGCAGATCAGCACTGATATTGGAGTCATGCCCTGGAGAAGAAAAAAAATATTGTTAAGAAAAACAGTCACACGAACACATTACATTGACTTGAGAATTAGAGAACAAAGGTAACAGTTGATTGGCCGAAACGCAGATAACTATAATATCGACGGCGAAGTGCCAATACCTCCAAACTGATTTTTTTTTGAGAAATTTTCTTTTTTTTCGTTTTGAATTTAAAGGCGTTATTCGCATGTTTTAGTGAAATCGCCTTAGTGTATTTTTAGATGCAACAGCATTAAATTAAAATGTGGAAATATAAACCTCCCAACTAAAACAACGTGTCTATTTTTGAACGTTTTTTTCCGGTATGTGTAAATTTTTGACTTTGTCAGTTAGGAGTTATTGGCACTTCGCCGTCGATATGCACCTCAAAACTTTCAATGGTCAAGCCCAATGGTGTGCTAGACGAATTCAGATATGAAATAAAAGATAAATTCACTAAAGATCTTATTACTTAAGATAAAGGTAAGCATGACTATGTAAGTCTAAAAATATTGTTTTAATAGTTTTCCATTATCTACGAAGGTAAAGAATTATATCTACATCTAACTGGAGAGTAACTTAGAAAGCCATATTTTAGTACCATCGTGTCGGATACAGAGGTAAAAATTGTTCATAAGCAATTACTATTTAAGTGTTTCTGTGAGACTAACGGCTACCAATACTTTTGCAGAACCTTTCAATCGGAATGGTTTACAAAACAATAAAGGTAAAGAGCCATATTTTTGACGGAACTCAAAGGACGTCAAATGTCGGCGCAAAGCTAAGTGAGATGGTTCGTAGAAAGGCAGCGACACGCTATCGTGACCCGTCTTCAAGAAAGCATCGTGATTACGGGAAACGTGATAAGTAATACTGAATTAATTATTCCCGCGTAGTAAATCGCTGTGGTAAGAAAGCGGTTCCGTCATAATATTATAACTGCCGTCATGAAAATCTGTCATTTTTATCAGAATTTGACATTGAGGTGTCAAAAACGCTCTGGATAGCCGTTATTGTGTAACTGTCCCCCACATTCTTATTAAAAATCCCGCATTTATAGTCTCATAAATTTAGCTTTACCTGACACCAAGAAAATAAATTACCGATAAACTTAATTGAAGCGAAGTAGTAATTTAACGTAATCAGCGTATTTGATTCGACATCGCAGCGTATATAGACCTACATATATCTTGATCGTACAAATTGAAGCAAGATTCTAGCTTTGTGTTTGTGTCATATAGGTATACAAGACGAGTCATGTAGTGTGGATGAGATTTCAACCCGATCGTGTCAAAATCTGACTGTGTACTATGTATACTATAATCCAGTCACACGAAGCTTACCTACTCAAGCCCGCCTAATAGAAAATAGCAGTTGAATACAAAGTTATAACATGAAGCTTGTATTCGCCAAAGGGGTAAGTAGTCGGATGTACGAACAAGGAGTGAAAATGTTAAGCAAGCAATTTTCCACAAATCGCAAGCACGATACGTTTTTGAACTGTCGTTTTCATTCAAAACATTGGAAATACGTAGTCGGAAACACTTCTAAGGTGCAAGTTAAATGAATCTTAAGATAATTAATTTTTTTTCCATCCTTGACTGTACAGTTCACCTACATTTGATCAGTTATAGATCCATCCAGGTTGAATGCTGGTGACCATTAGACTAATAAGACTCTCTCTTTGATTAATTATGTAGCTAATAACACGAATAAAAAAAACAGTGGCACTCTGGGAGTGCCGACAGAAGTGAAAATAAAACACAAACAAAATACTTTGCCATCACTCATTGACATATCGGATATACATTAAAACCGAGTACGTCCCGAGGACAGCCGAATACATCCGCGGGTATTTTTTGAATCGTCTTATAAACAAAACACGCGCGGTGTCGCATACGGTAACAGTGGTGCGAGTTCAATGGTTTATTCCCATCTCAAAAAATGCCCAACGCGCATTAAGAAATTTTCACTTCAAAAACTCACCATATGCCTGGAAGCCAGCTCGAAGAATCCATATAACACAATAGTGTAATGTGCCACCAGGTAGAAGTTGCACCAGGCAGGTAACTGCACGTCGTATTTATCTCTGTTCTCCACCTGCAAACAAAAGAACATCTTAGTAACTTCTAGAACTTGTCACCTCATAAGATATTTAAACGACGGTGAAGAATATCTCATCAACATAGTTATAAACCACTCAGCAAGGTAGGTCCTGACAACCAGTCCTTCGAAACGGATATCGCGTTGCCCAGTAACTGGGTTTTGGAGGTCTGAAAGGCAGTCTCTCCATGTAAAACACTGGTATTCACACTGCATTCGGTTAGACTGGAAACATAGTTGGAAAATTGCTGGGCAGATCATGACTCGTCAAGGATAGCCTTGACGAGTCATGATCTGCCCAGCAATTTTTTTCCCACATTTTTTTCTAGAAATAATGCAATGGGTGCTAAATAGTTAGCACCCATTGCATTATTTCTAGAAAAAAAAATGGGTATTTGGAGCATTTAGTTCGGTGGCCTTGCCGTGTTTAGAAGGAATAAAATAGGTCAAGGACTCCATTCAAGTTGATATTGGTTGAGTATGCCCGAAATAATATGCTTTAAGCAGCAGTGACGACAGCGTCTATTCAGCGTGGCAGGAACATGGACGCGTAACCTGTTACCACGAATTCAGTACTTGATTCTGAACCTCCCTGCGTTGAAATTTTTATTATTACTTGCAGTACAAGTTTTCAATGCAAGTTAGTGCTAGTACTGGAAGCCTACTGTGAGTGGATCCATCTCATTCATGCAAAAAGCGCGTTTCGAACTCGCTTTTCTAATCTATCTTGCAGTCCATCATGCAAGCCGTTGGATTATATTACAGAAAACATTATCATCCCTGAATCTTATCATAGCTCGAAAATTAATAGATTGAAACATTCTCTCTTTCTCCGCCTCTCCTACTTTTCTGTGCCCGATAGGGTCCTTAGATAGCAGTGAGTATTAAAACAATTCAACTAAAAAGCCATGCAAAGGCCCCCAAGAAATACTTACATTTACTTTCATATCTTCATCACCCAGTCTAGCAGTTCCTGGTTCCCAGCTGGGTCCCCAGAAGATTGCCTTTAGCTTGTGCTCCCAGGTGTCCAGCTTACGGAACTTTTCGACTACGTAGTTGGTGTAGAATGCCTGGAAATAATGGACGAGGTTATTAACAATTAACCATCAAAGAATGGGAAAAAGGCTACGATGGCGGGACGAGCGTGAATCGCAAAAGGACTATCATGCATTAGAAGAAAACAGAATTATGTGGAATAGGGGAAGGGATGCCTTTTCCTCACAGTGCAGTCTATAAAGACCTTAAAAACATGCGTGTCGGTGGGGATCGTCAACGCGTGTCGGCGTCAGTCGTCGACGTGTCTGCGGCTGCCGTTGACAATACACCGCTCGTGTATTTAAGCATCGTAATCAAATACGTGTCGTCGACGACAGCAGTTGCCTGTGACGTCTACACGTGTTACTCGTTTGTATGCACACTTAGAAAGCAAACGTAAATATTTTTATAAAACTTTGTTACAAAACTCCAGACATCTTTAATCATACCAGCCTAATAATGAAAAGACACAAACATGTCCCAACCTTTACGAATTATAATAGAACAAGCGAGATTACCCGCCTTATTAAACCCCCTTATCCCTTTATGTTTATTTTATGTAGGCAATCATTGTCATGGTAGGCCACAAAACTTTATATTAAGGAACAAGGTACTCGTATATGTAGACTCATTAAGTCGTGTTCATACGTGTTCTGACAACGCAATTTTTGCGCCTGTAGGAAATTTGCGAGCAATGATGGCACTAAAAATATACATACAGTACCCGGCGATAAATATTGCACATCGATCTTTAGTGATTGGTGTATTTTATACAAAGAATAAAAATAATTATCAAAAGAAGCAAATCATAATTATTTTAACAGCTCCTAATAGATACCGGACTGTTTGTATTTCGTGCGACAGAGATAACGCTCTACGAAGCCAAAATTAGCCGATTGTCTCTTTCCAAAGGTCGATGTGCAATATTTATCGCCGGGTACTGTACATACATAATCAGCCTATACTGTTCCCACTGCTGGGACACAGGCCTCCTCTCTGTGAGAGGGAATGGGCCGTAATCCACCACGTGGGCCCAGTGCGGGCCAGAGCTGTGGTGGCCGACCGACTTACGAGTTGTAGGTCGTGGGTTCAAACCCAAGCAGGCGCTTTACTTTGTGTTAATTTATTTCATCACCATTGCTCTCAAAAACGGTGAAGGAAAACATCGTGAGGAAACCGGCATGTCCTACAATCAAAAATTCAAATAAGTACATGTTACATCTACCAACTAAAAATATACTAAGTAAATATTTTTTTGGTGTATTATAAAGATAACCTTAACAGGTCAAAACGAATCCATGTTTCAAAATTGCTGCGATGTAGGTGTGAAAAAATACCATAACATAAGCATAATGGGACTCAGGCTTCCTCTGTGTGAGAGGGAGCGGGTCGTAATCAACCACACACGCCCAGTACAGGTTGGTAGATGTCACGTGTCTTAGATTTTTTCGTGCTCATAGAAAAACTCTCTAGATTGACAGTAAGGCTGTTACAACTTCTGATGAACAAACATCATCAATATAATCATCATTGGCAGCCCTGTTCTATCCACTGATGGGTATAGGGCTCCTCTCTATTGTGCTATGCTTTCCTGGTATAAGCAATTATCATCTAGGTCTTACCGATAAACAACACATATAAATAAGTATGTAATAAATACCTGCAAGTACAGCGGGTTGAAGGAAGGCTGGTTGTAGATGAGGCCGTAGACAATCTCGATCTTGTCAGTCTCTGGTTTGAAGGTACCGAACAGACGGTCCCAGACAATGAGCACTCCGCCGTAGTTCACGTCCAAGCAGTATTTGTTGCTGCCTGAAGAGAGAATAAGAAGAAACGTGTAAATTGATGGAAAAATTTAGGACAACGGACATAGAGAAACTATTTCTGCCTTTAGATCTTCGTTTGAGGTGCCAAAGATTGAACCAGAATTGAACAGCATCTTTGTTTGAGGTGGCAAAGATTGAACCAGCATGGAACAGCAGGTAGACTGATGATAATACTAAAGTCATTTGAAGGAGTCCATAATTTAAGTCTCAAAATGATTTATGAGGAATATGTTTTTGTCAGACGTGTGAATGATCTGGCTCTGTTCTTATAACATTCTTTTTTCCATAAATTATCCCGCTAGCGACCTTTTTTCTCATATACAAAATGGTGCTAAACTCCAGAAACTTCCCCGTGGTTTCTTACACAACATAATATTGAATTTCATTTCGACTAACCATGATGAACTCTGTGATGGCTCGGAGTGTTGAGGATGTACTCCAACGGTCCAAGACTCTTGATAGCCTCCGTGTGGATCCAGAACATGTACAGGTAGCTAAACTGGTGGTGCATCACAAATTGAGCTGGAGGGATCACCAGCGCCAGAGGTAGGTAGAAGGCCTAGAGAGAGAGAGAAAAAATAGGTTACGTGGGTGTGATACAAAGAAACAAGAGTTTTTTGTTGAGTAGTCCATAGCTGGATCTGGCAATCGGCTATGTCGGTGTTAAATGGTAGACTTTCACTTTAACTTTTGCAATGCCTTGCAAAATAAATCGTGGTACCTATTATAAATATTTAACCCTGTCTGTGCTGTCCACAAGTGTAGACAACGAAAGATTTGCTAACTAGGTAAGTAGTAAGCCATTGTTTTTAAATTGATTGATTGTTTTTTTTTTCATTTACCTGTATTTGTGTCTTTTGTGCACTGAATAAACGATTTATCTATCTATCTATCTAAATTCCCTAGTTGCGGAATTGTTTCCACAGGTAAAGTTAAAGTTGTTGTGCTAGTATTTTCAAACAAATATGCTGTTGCAGAAATAGCTATGGTGAAAATGTACGTAGTCTTTTTAGATGGTGTAATCCAACACTAATAAAAAAGCTGAAGAGTTTATTTGTTTGTTTGAATGCGCTCTCTTTTGATAAGTCTTTATTTGCTTTAAACGTGGTATAAAGGTGTTACAGTCTGTTTTTTGTATATAATTTCCACATGTTTAGCTATACACAAATTGTATCAATTGCATGCAAAATAATTTCGATCAATTCGTCATAATATATCACAATCTGTAGAATAACCAGTCGGCATTTTTTTTTTTTTGCATTTGATAGCCGAATCCTCGAAGAACGCTACAGGCTATTTAACATCATACTAAGACCCTTACGAATCGAGCAAAAAGAAAAAAAAAACAAAAAGAACGCTACGTGAAAACGAACTAATAGCGATCTGATGAGGTGGGTCCGGGAAACAAGAAAATTCGCGCAGGCAGAAGCTAGTACTAATATAAAAAAACCGGTCAAGTGCGAAGTCGGACTCGCGCACCGAGGGTTCCGTACTTTGTGGGTATGTAAATAGTTTATCACGCGTTTTTTTTTTAATGTACCTACAAATTTACGGTTTTCGGATTTTTTCCTTTACTTTTGCTACACGATCTTGCTTTTTGCCAAATTTCATGATTGTAGGTCAACGGGAAGTACCCTATAAATTTTGATTCCCTTGAGAGTGTCGAAATGTACGTTTTTTGCGGCATAAACGGCCGTATCTTTTTTTACATTATCTTAGAAGTTTGATTTTTTCTCAGCTTCAAGGGACTGTAGACCTGAGTATATGGTGTTAATTTCAACTCGATACCTCAACGCGTTTCCGAGATAAAGGGTCTTGACAGACAGACGGACGTACGGATGGACAACAAAGTGATACCTACTATAAGGGTTCCGTTTTTTCCTTTTGAGGTCAGGAACCCTAAAAAGGTAAAATATAATTTAAACGTGTACAGCCTCAGTAAGTGTAAGTTTAATTTTGTTTTATGTACTACACTAGGTGACCGCCGGCGAATTTCGTTGGTACCGCCTCAGAATCAATAAGCCGTTTCATAAAAATTGTATGAGAAAACGAAGTGTCTTAAATTTGTTTTTCGTCAATGTTTTCCATTGCCAATAGTTATTCTGCTATTCGAGGCGGATACAAATCCAACAAATCAAAGATCATAATAATCGGTCCAGCCGTTCTTGAGTTATAAATGGTGTAACTAACCCGACTTTGTTTTATTTATAAAGGAGATTAGGATAATTACGGTTCTACGATTCTGATAACTTGTAAATAATTATAAATCTGTAAAAAACCACTCTAATACACAAGAGCTGTATTCCGTAGCTACTACATTAATATAATATGTATGAGCCCAGTTAGAAGCACTCCATCACCCCTGTCCCGCTCTGTGTTGGGAATGAGATGTTAAATAATTCCGAGCTCATTCCATTTCTAAATGCCTTTGTATGTTGTCTTTAGAAGAAAGAACTCAGGCGGTAGAAGTATGTCAAGATCTTTTAACGACGTAGGACGGTATCTTTACAATGGTATTTGTTCACAATCTTTTTCGTTTAAAAGTTGCTTAAGACTCTAAACAACTGTGCGATTTATTTTAATACTTCTTCAAACTCTCGCTAGTCGGTATTTTAATTTAGTTATACGTGCAGGCTAAAATAAAAAATAAATAAAAAAAAGTTGCGACAATAATGTAACACACGGGTAGAACTAGTGGTCAGGCATCATAAATTATAAAAAAACTTCGTCCGCGTCAAATTTCACCCTCTTAGGGGTGGAATTTCGAAAAACTCTTTCTTAGTGGATACCTACTATTCACAAAGAACACGCCCTCCATATTTCATGTATCTAGGACCAGCGGATTAGGCTGTGCGTTGATATATCAGTCAATCAGGACTTTGAATTGTATTTAGATAAAATAACTCGTAGTTTGAAAACTATCGTGTGAATATTCCACACGTTAGGCGCTAGATGGCGCAAAACAACGCGTAGGAACGCGTAGAAAACACGAAACTGTCGTCGTCAACGTGGTGCTGCCATCTGCGGATGTTTGCGGTACTAACGTCGGGTGTTTACCAATGGGGAGACGACATCATCGCGCCATCACCACGAACCAATCAGGCTGAAGAATTGATTTGGAAGAAAGAATAACGAGGTGTGGAGTTTTTGCCGGGAAAAGTTGGGGGCAGTTCATTTTTGTAATCTCACAGGATCAAGTGCCTAAGTAAATAACAATAGTGTAAAATATCTCCGATTTTAATAAGAAGCTAAGTATCTCCCTTATTTGATGTGTGTTCTTATTTAAATGTAATTATCGCTGATTTGTGTTTTATTTCTTGGGGATAGCTTTGCTACAGCTCACTGGAGATTTATTTGAATTGTAGGTGATTAGCTGGCATAAATTCTATTGTTTTATGAGGTTCCAATAACTTTATCTCTATTGATTTGTGTTTTATTTCTTGGGGATAGCTTTGCTACAGCTCACTGGAGTTTTATTTGAATTGTAGGTGATTAGCTGGCTAAATTCTATTGTTTTATGAGGTTCCAATAACTTTATCTTAATTATACCTATGTACACGCTAAGATGACCTAATTAAATACACATTTAAAGCTGCTATCGTTGTTTATTTAATACAATTGTTTTAATAGGTGTAACAATTTTCAGAAGTGGGATCGTGATCTGGAGCAGTTCTCGGGCAAGGCATGAGTTCCGATGGTCACAGCCGGTCTCGCAGCCGGTCTCGCAGCCGGTCCCGCAGCCCTGTCAGATGGAGTCGCCGGCGGATGGAACGACCGCAGCGGGAGCGACGCAGCTGCTCTCGTGATACCTGGCGGCCGAGGCGTTCGCCAGTCCGGGACTGTCGAGTCCGTTCTCCGCCTGGCTTTTCAAATGAACCTGGTAGGTCATTTCCATATTATTCGGGTGTGATGGTTAAGCCGGATATAATACCGGAATTTGATCCTGAAAAACCGGAGCTACCTGCATCTCAGTGGCTTAACAAAGTAGAGCAATTAGGTGCCATACATGGATGGAACGACAACGTTAAAAGTTATTATATGCAGGCACGTCTTGTTGGATTAGCTAAACTGTGGCATGGTGCATTACGAAGCTATGAATTTACGTGGCCGGAATGGAAACAAAAAATTCTGGAAGCGTTCCCTCAAAGCGTAGATTATGCAGACGCATTGAGGGAAATGTTAAATAGGAAAAAGTCTTATAATGAAACGATGACTCATTATTTCTATTCGAAATGTACCATGCTAACTAAGTGTGACATCATTGGAGAGAAAGCGGTGTCGTGTATCATTGAAGGGTTGCCGTTCCACATGAAGACTTCTGCAAGAGCTGGTAACTATAAAACTCCAGGCGAACTTTATTCTCACTTTCTGTGCATGAACGACGACAAAAGAATGAACCAAAGTCAGAGAAACGTTCCTCGAGGTCGAGACTCCGCATCAGGGTCTTCAAAAGAAGCAATCAGAGATCCAAAAGAACGAAAGCCGGGTGTAACTTGTTTTCTTTGTAACGAGTCTGGGCATGTTGTCCGATCATGCCCTAAAAATCCTAACGCTATAAAATGCGAAATCTGCGGGAAGACCAACCACAAAAAGGAGCAGTGCTATCAAAAGCCTGTCAGCATTGTACAAATACAGGTAAATGAATGTTATTTTAAACACGTCTTGATTAATGGTTTAAAAGCTACCGCTTATTTAGACACGGGGGCTCAAGTCAACCTTATCACACATGATTGTGTTCTAAAGCTTGGCGTTTCAGTGCAACCTTGTGTTTTTTTTATCAACGGTTTTGGTGGACCACCGATTAAAGCTCACGGACAGGTATCATTAGAGTTCGTTATAGATGAAGTTAAGGTTTGTTCAGACGTAGTTGTGGTCGACGCTGCCATGAACCGCGCCGACGTTTTTATTGGACAGCCTATTTTGAACAATGGAAAATTCAAGCTTACAATTAGTGGGACTACCGTCTATTTAGGATATGCAGATAGAGATAAAAAAGAAATTGAATCAGTTGAAATAAATTATATGCAAGTGGGTACATGCGTAGATAAGGTTAACATTTTGTGCACTGCAGACACTGTCGTTCCAGCTCTTTCATCCTTGTTTGTTGACACCTACAATGATGTTGAAATTGACAAGTCAACTCTACTATTTGTAGATACTCGTACAATTGCTTATAATGGTTATAACTATAGCATTCCTGCTTCTGTGCACTGTTTTCCAGTACAAACCATGTTCATAGTTAATCAAGGAAAAGAACCAGTTTGTTTCAAGAAAGACCAGATTATTGCTCGTGGATCGGTTACTCGGGAAATAGTTTGTTCTCCTGGTAATTTTGCAGATAATATTGTTTCGATAATGAGCATCGATATAACAAAAATCAAATGTGGATCCGGAGATCCACAGGTAGTTAAAGAGTTGGTAGAGATTTTAAAGGAATATTCAGATTGTTTTTCGATAGACACAGGAGAATTAGGCAGGACTGACAAAATAGAATTGAATATTGAACTTAACTCAGATAAGCCGATTTGTTATCGTCCTTACAGGCTTTCTTTTTCAGAAAAGGCAGTAGTACGAGAAAAGATTGAAGATATGATATCCAACGGTATTATTAGGGAATCGTCGTCTAATTATGCCAGTCCGATTGTATTAGTTAAAAAAAAAAATGGAGATTATCGGTTTTGTGTGGATTTTAGAAAATTAAATAGTATAACGGTAAAAGATAAATATCCTCTGCCCATCATAGAAGAACAAATCGAGAAACTAGGTGGTAAGAAACTTTTTACGAGTCTTGATTTGTCGCAAAGTTTCTTTCAGATTCCTGTAGCGGAGACTTCAATCCACCGAACCGGTTTTGTCACGCCTGAGGGCCACTATGAATTTTTACGCATGCCCTTCGGTTTGGCAAATTCCCCCGCTATTTTCCAGCGACTTATGGACAAGATATTTTCTTCGTTACGTCATGATAAGGTGCTTCCTTTTATAGATGATCTGTTGCTACCCACCAAAACTGAGCAAGAAGGCCTCGATCTACTTCGGGTAGTTTTGGAAATAATAAGGGACGCAAAATTAACGTTAAATCTTGATAAGTGTTTTTTCTTGCAAAATAAAATAGATTACCTCGGTTACGAGATCAGCGAAAAAGGTATTAGGCCTGGTAGTACGAAAATTGATGCTGTGGCCAACTATAAAGAACCTAAGAATGTACACGAGCTTAGGATGTTTTTAGGTCTGACTAGTTATTTCAGGAAATTCGTTAAAGACTATGCGTCTGTCACGTATGATCTGTACGGGTTGCTTAAAAAGAATGCACCATGGATTTGGGATTCACCACAGCAAAGGGCTTTCGATCAGCTGAAGAAGATTTTGACAACTCGACCAATACTCTCATTATTTTGTAGGAAAGGTGACATAGAAGTTCACACTGACGCAAGCAGTAAAGGTGTAGCTGGAATTCTCCTTCAGGATCAGGATGAGGGCATGAAACCCGTCGCGTATTTCAGCCGAAAAACAAGCAAAGAAGAAGCTATGTATCATTCCTACGAATTGGAAACATTGGCTGTAGTGGAATCGTTGAGGAGATTCAGAATTTATTTAGCAGGTAATCATTTTAAGGTGGTGACAGACTGTGCAGCCGTTCGAGACACTTTCCTGAAAAAGGACCTACTACCTCGAATAGCAAGATGGTGGTTGTCTATTCAGGAGTACAACATGGAAGTCGTTCATAGGCCAGGTAAGTCTCATGGACACGTTGATGCGCTGAGCCGATTTCCAGTAGACCCTCCCTTAGAAGCAGACATCAACGTGATTGACGTATTTGATTGGTTAGTATGTCTTCAAAATCAAGATGAGAAGATTCGCATAATTCGAACAAAATTAGAATCTGGGGATAGCGACCCAGATATAAGGAATAATTACAAGCTGAAAGATGGTCGAGTATACAAGATCGTTAAGGATGGAGAACAGAGGTTAGTAGTCCCTAAATATGGAAGGTGGAATGTCATGAGGAAGTATCATGATTGCATCGGACATCCAGGCCTGAAGCGTTGTGAGGAAATCATTAAAGGTAACTTCTGGTTTTCAGGAATGACACGTTTCATACGAAAATATGTCACCTCATGTTTAGACTGTCTTTACAAGAAGGGACAGTATGGAAGACCTGAAGGTGAGTTACACCCCATTGAAAAAGTTCCGGAGCCAATGCATACTCTGCACATAGACCATCTCGGTCCTTTCTGCAAAAGTCGAGCAGGTAACAGTTTTGTGCTGATGGTGGTAGATTCCTTCACGAAGTTCACATGGGCGGTACCAGTTAAAACTACAAAGACTCGAGAGGTAATAAAATCCTTAAATGACATATTTTGTTTATTTGGTTATCCAAAGAGAATGATATCCGACAGCGGTACGAGTTTCAAAAGTAAACATTTCAAACAGTTTTGTTTGGATAATCAAATAAAACACATAATAAATGCTGTAGCATGTCCACGCGCAAATGGCCAAGTGGAGAGGTATAATCGTACTTTACTAGATTCACTCAACACAAGCGTGGAAGATGAAAAGGATTGGGATACTCGGATCACAAACATCACCTGGGGAATGAATAATTTACAAAACGGTTCGACTGGATTTACACCATACAGGCTCATGTTTTCCGCGACTCGAAGCAGGTATCAAGGTATGGGAGATAACATCGTGGATAATGAGGAGACAGCTGCACGAACTAGGGCCGAAGCTACAGCAAACCTAAACCGGACGGGGGAGAAAATGCGCAAATATTTTAATACAAAGCATAAATCTCCAACAAAATACAAGGTAAATGATTTAGTATTATGGAAAGGAGCTGCTGACCGAAATCTGAACGTTCGACGAAAACTGAAGGAAAAGTACAGCGGACCTTATAAGGTAACGAAGGTAGTAGGTAATGACAGGTACATGATTACTTCGCTGAAAGGTGTGAAAGGGTATAAGCGATTCAGAGCTCTTGTGTCGTCGGACTCGTTAAAACCTTTTCAGGGGGAGGAGGAGTCGGGCGCTAGCTCAAACGATACAGAAGTGGACAGCACGGAGGAGCTGATCGACTTGCTTGAAGGTTGAACTTGAATGAACTTGATGAATGAATTCCAGGAATAGTCGGGTATGATACAGATTTTGATGAGTGGAGTAATGTGATGTTAATGGGATTTCACAATTTTGTCGAATATAAATATAAACAAATAATTTGAGTTGTGGTTGGAATTATTATACTTACTCGAGTGGTTTAAAATTGGAATTGGTGACTGAAATATTAGGTTGTAAAAATATGGTATTTTTGGAAACTTGTTTTGGTAAACAAGTATTTACTTTTGGAATGACTTTACCTGATGATAGATAATGATTTAGATAAAGGACATACTTATGATGTTATTTTGTGTGATGTTAATGGGATTTCACAATTTTGTCGGATATAAATATAAACAAATAATTTGAGTTTTGGTTGGAATTATTATACCTACTCGAGTGGTTTAAAATTGGAATTGGTGACTGAAATGTTGGGTTGTAAAAATATGGTATTTTTGGAAACTTGTTTTGGTAAACAAGTATTTACTTTTGGAATGACTTCACCTGATGATAGATAATGATTTACATAAAGGACATACTTGTGAAGTTCTTTTGTATTATGTGTGGGCCAAATATTATTTTATTATAGTTCATAGAATTGAGTTCCTTATCTCCTTTTTTTTTAGGACCGGTTATGCTAATTATGAACAATTATGTACCGTCTTTTGTTTTCTTCCTTTGCAGAGTCGCAAAGGCGTCAGGATGGACGAGTGTGAATATTCCACACGTTAGGCGCTAGATGGCGCAAAACAACGCGTAGGAACGCGTAGAAAACACGAAACTGTCGTCGTCAACGTGGTGCTGCCATCTGCGGATGTTTGCGGTACTAACGTCGGGTGTTTACCAATGGGGAGACGACATCATCGCGCCATCACCACGAACCAATCAGGCTGAAGAATTGATTTGGAAGAAAGAATAACGAGGTGTGGAGTTTTTGCCGGGAAAAGTTGGGGGCAGTTCATTTTTGTAATCTCACAGGATCAAGTGCCTAAGTAAATAACAATAGTGTAAAATATCTCCGATTTTAATAAGAAGCTAAGTATCTCCCTTATTTGATGTGTGTTCTTATTTAAATGTAATTATCGCTGATTTGTGTTTTATTTCTTGGGGATAGCTTTGCTACAGCTCACTGGAGATTTATTTGAATTGTAGGTGATTAGCTGGCATAAATTCTATTGTTTTATGAGGTTCCAATAACTTTATCTCTATTGATTTGTGTTTTATTTCTTGGGGATAGCTTTGCTACAGCTCACTGGAGTTTTATTTGAATTGTAGGTGATTAGCTGGCTAAATTCTATTGTTTTATGAGGTTCCAATAACTTTATCTTAATTATACCTATGTACACGCTAAGATGACCTAATTAAATACACATTTAAAGCTGCTATCGTTGTTTATTTAATACAATTGTTTTAATAGGTGTAACAATCGCCTGGGCAGCTCGCCGACATAGGACTCAATTCGATGTTATGATCCGCGAACCTGGTAAATGCACTACAATTCTTTTAGTACAGGTCTCTCTAAGATGCTATTAAAAAAAATTAAAATAAGTAGGTACATAAAGAATAATGTTTAATGAAATTAAAATAAATATGTTCATAAAACGAAAACGCTAAATCGTATACGTGTGCTAAATATTAATGTCGCTGTTAAATCGGCACGTTCTATACCCTATATACCTTCTAATATCAAACAGCACCACACAAGCCGATAAAAAACGTCTCCATATAAAGCTTAAGAACCCACAGTGTTAATACGACGAAGCCTTAATATATTCACTGTCACGATCCTCCGCCAACTTTCAGTGCCATCGTCTTTCCTTATTTATTATTTATGGCCAAATGACGGAAACCATTGGAAAATATAAAACAAAATTATCGGGACTGCCAAGATTGAGAGATTTATAAATGTGGAATACGTACGGAGGAAGCAAAACGCTTACGACCCTTCTAACGACATAATTTTTGTCGAGACGATTTTAAAGTCAGTAGGAAGTTACCTGACTATGAAATAAAGCTATTATGTTTGGTTTTCTAAACGGAATTTCAGTATTTACGCCAAAATACATCAAAACGATGAATTAAAACCCAAAAGGTGCCTTACACTAAAAATGGAAGGTTACGGTAAACCTACATGTAACAATATGATAGATTTGTTATGGACATGATTATTTCATTAATGAAATAAATTATGTGGGAGTTATTGTTTTCGTTTCGGTTCTATCTACCTGTTATTATTTCCAACTTTGCTGCTCCAAATCAAGCTGTACGTTATTTAATAGTTGTGTTTTCCCCAAACTAAATTAGAAATAGATGAGATAGTTAGTTACTTACAAATCCACACCATCCCTGTAGCACAGACTGCCGTATTCCAACACCCATGTTGAAGTCCTCTGATGTGTGATGTACTTGATGCTGTGCCCATAGTATGTGAACCTCTGTTGAAGAAACAAATATTAATGAATTATGGAAATTTTTATGTAAAGTTTATTCAAACGAATGTTTCAAATTGATGTTATTTCAAGTTAAACAAATATCAACTCTATTTAAGTTGATTTCAGAATGACTAGCACTACTGAAAAAGTTATAAAAATGTTTGAAGTTGTAGCGTAAACTGAACTTTATTGTGTAGGAATTAAAGATATTTTTCTATAAACTGACATTTGTTTACATTTTTGGCAAATAAATCGCGAATGCAGATTAGATGTATTATTTTAAAGAGTTTAAGATGAGCAGTTTATACCGCTGTTGGGATCAGAAAGTAATTTGACTATAAGAGTCTGTATTAAGGCTCCTGCAAACTGGCGCGACGCGCGACGCAAATCGCGAGCGACACAAAGGCACCGCTCGTTGCGCGACTTTCGGTGCCTTTATGTCGCGCGCGATTTTATCGCGTGTCGCGCCTGTTTGAAGGAGCCTTTACAGTCTCTGGATAAGCACTGTCTACCTAATAAATACTTGCTTGGAAATTATCTGTCAGATGAGTTTACCGCCAAATATCTGGAGAAAGTGAAGCAACCCGCCTGTTTTTTGTTCAAATACATATGAGAAGACCTTACCTTACCTTACCGTCCAGGCAAGTTTATTTTAGACAAAGATGTGGTAAATGTTTTTCTGATTCTATCAAAAACATTTAAAAATATTAAGTCTAAGGTAAACGTTACGTTAACGGTGTGCTTACCGTGACAAGCTCTGTGCATCCAATAGTAACAGAAGTCGACACCTAATGCAGCGGCGTACCACGTCACAGCACTGTCCCATGGCAACTCCACTAGCCTAAAGTTAGCGTATATCCACGTATATAAGAATGACTCCGCCCCACGCCATAGTAACCTGAAAATAATAACAAAATAAATAATAATATAAATCACTGAAAACAAATGGCACATCTCTAGGGAAATTCCAGGCTTTTTCAGTAACTCTTATATGATTTGTTGAACAATAACAATGGTTGACAAAAATTCTCAAATTACAATGTGAATATTCTAGAACGAAATTATTAGGGAATCGTCTTTGGTTGGATAAAATTTTAACATAATTTTAAAAGATAACATCAGTCTTAAAATAATAATATTGACAAGTATTTAAAAAGGAGGGGACATAAACAAGCATTAAAACCTTCGTCCGCATCGTTGTCAACGGGAAAAGTGCCCAAAAGACCAGCATTGCCACGTTGGCATGGCAATGCTGATTCCGAATACAGATTCTGTTGATACTGTTTCTAACTGTAATTTTACTAACAGAAAACTCTTTTACATTTTCCGACGGTTAAAAACTGGTCACCTTTTCCCTGGCGATTAAAAGCCAGTAACAATAGCTATACAATTAATTATCATGTTGCTATTCAAGCTAAGAGGGGGTGGTGTAATAATCCTAATGTCGCAATAAAGATAATCCCAGAGCAGACTACAATAGGTACGATGGCAAGCCGCCAGTGAGAGATGCTTAGTTGCGGTTTGCTAAATCCGATACTTATATACCCGTATAAATCCAAAAGCTTTTGCAGTTTCACTAAATTTATGTTCGACAAATTGATAAAATATACGAGTAATATTAAGAGGGCGCCGACCAAACGCCGATCGCGCAGTGGCGCCCTCATCGTTTGTTCGGTTATTTCTTTTATTTTAAAATGAAAATGCAGAAAATAAGCACGTTAAGTTGCGCTCCACAAGATCATACGTTAATATTATTATAAACGGTAGTTTTATATTGTTAAGTTTTATTATAATCACTAAAACGGAAAATAGTGGCCACTATTACCTATTATATTATCGTAGCCTTAACGATCAAATGGATATATTAGTCGCAATGTCTTAGACCTCTTAAGTCATGTGTTTACAATAATGCCAAGCTAGACAGGGTGTTATTATTACTTTTCTTAAAACAATGGCTTTCTTCAATATCTATCACGCTGTTTGACGAGTGACAGTGAGCCTTTTCCCTATGTTGGGGTTGGCTTCAAGTCTAACCGGATGAATACCTGATGGAGCTGAATACCTGCCTATCTGACTCCCACAACTCTGTTACTGGGTAACACGATACCCCTTGGTAAGATTGGTTGTCAGACTTTTGGGCTTCTGACTGCTCGTAATATCTATCATAATCTACGAATGACAGCTGGGGTCCTCACCTTCCACACTCCTGGAGGATTCCATGTGATATGCTGGTGATGCCATCGTTCAGTCTGATGCCTGGCTTGCCCTTTAGCCTGAGGACTATGTGTTCCAGGATCATGAAGATGAAGAAGTATGGCCATGACTGCAAACAAAAAGAAAATTTTGGTTTTAAATATGTAGGTAGATATTATGTGCACAGCCAGTGTGGAACTCTCTGCCAGCGTTTGTGTTCCCTTTTACATTTAGCCCGTCTGCCTTCAAACAGGCATCACAATACACAGAACAGGATAACAGGTGAACAGGCATCTTATAGGCACGCTTGTTTCATCATATACCTCATCCATTGCTTTTCATCAGGAGTAAGCGAGAGCAGGCACATTCAACAATAAAAAAATAAAAAAGATAGACAGAAATTATAGTAACTGGGAATTTCATTCAGATAAGTAGGTATTGATTTATCTCAGGAACTTGTTCCACCTTGGTAAGTAAGTATACAACCCTTAATTGAAGTATAAAAACCTTCAGCCGAAAGATATGAAACATTGATTGACCGAGACCAATCCCTTAGACCAAATAGACATCGCAATAGCCACACACCTTTCCATCGAGTTACCTTATCGCCATATATGACACCGAATTGATTCACTTGAATTGAAAGGCGCAGTATTAAATTTCAGTGATTCTCTTTTACGTTTATACTATTTATTTTAATCACTTCATTCAAGATAACGTCATTATCAGCCTGTATTTTATGACCCATTACAGGGCTCAAGGTTTTATCTTCGTGAGAGGGTGTGGGCCATTTTCGCAAAGCCGTGGAAGTGTTAGATTAGGCTTGCGAATTAATGCGCGTACTCAAACGATGCCTTTCACATTTCATGTCACATATGTTTTCGTTTTTTTTTCATTCAACTTTTTAAGAACATCATTATTCCACTTATTCCAATTTGTTTGGGTTCGACACATCGTCTCTATTTCTTCAAACTCAAAGCATTTATTTCAATTAAACCTTGTACAGGCACTTTTGAATTGTCAAAATTAAATTCTTCCATAGGTACTTCTATATTAGTCGCCATCCCCTTTCCAAACATAATTATCACCATTTATAGAACAGTGGTAATAAAGCACAGACGCCAGCACATCAAGCTACCCGAAACTGTAAAATTTTCCCAATCAACTTTGAACCTTATACTTTAGCGATAAAGTTGAAAATCCATTAAAGAAATTTGACAAATTGTAGTAGCTTGATGTGCTGGCGTCTGTACAAAATACAAATTGCATGTCTACCCACGACTTGCTCTTCATAAGTCGGGGTCCTTACCGTCACACTGCTCTCGAGCGGGCGAACCGTCTAATTCCGGCGTTAGTTAGTAACCACATAAAAATCAATAGGTGAGGTAACGTAATATCGTTATCCACACCTGTGTAAGCCTAAGTATCATTTTACCTATTCGATTCACAAGACGTAGTGAATGTTGGCATATCGCGTTCCGTCGGTTTTGTAACTATTGCAACAGCCAGAATCGTTGAGAAATATCATGTGTGAATTAACTTGTTAAGTTTATGATCTTTTTCTGTTATTATTTTGGCGTTTGCAAGAACTTTTAATAGTGTTAATGAGAGTTTCGTTTTGGCACTAATGACAGTATCATTAAATGCAGTAAATATTTGGAATTGCAAAAGTTTTGTTGAAACACCAATTGCAGTATAGTAGTCTTTCTTTGACAGTATTACCGACATGCGACATACATCTTTATTATATTTCTCTTTATGTTTATTTGTACCTACTTCGGATGGATGCTTTACCGTCGTGTGGAACAAAAATAATGTTTAACTCATTTACTCGAATTTTAATTCCAAGGAGCTCATCATCTGCCTAGCCATTTTGCCAATTATGTTAGGGTCGGTTTCCAGTCAAACTGGATGCAGCTGGGTAATACGATTATGGTAACAATGGTTGCCGGACTTTCGGGCATCTGACAACCCGTGACGACTGTCAAACATTTATTTATTTATTTTATTTTATTTTACTATTTATGTACACACATATATAAACAGATACGAAATAATCAGAACAGAAAAATAGGTACAAAGGTGATGCTTATTTCATAAGAAATCTCTTCCAGCATACCTGCGATAGGACAATATTATATAGATTCACGAATGACAGTCGAGACCAACGGCTTATCGTGCTTTCCGAGGTACGAAAGGGTCTCGGTATGTAAAGATGGTCACTAATTCAGGGACCAACTACGGCAAGCATAGCTTAACATCACCGATCGACTCGTGCGGCTGTTATTAGTACTGTAACCACGAGCCTATTGAACGGAGCTATTTGATGATATACTCATTTAGATATTTTAGTGAACTATATCTTCATCAAGACAAAAGCCATTTTAAATTCTGTACACATAAAATACAGATCGATAAACCAGAAATATGTTACCTTTATGGCTCCAATAGGATTAAATTTATTCGAAGCGCGTTTAAGTAATTGTTCTTCAACAATAAAATGCGAGAATTTGAAGGCTTTGAAAGGAATAAAACGAACGAATATTTAGTTTTATCACGTTTGTATCGTAAAATAAGGGGAAGAATGTTTTGTAAAACAATTTTGAACAGGTGTCACGTGTTTCAAATCACTGTATTTTGTCCTAAGAGAATTTTATATATGTCATTGCTTAATTTTAATACTTTGTGTTTGTACCTACCTTTTGTAATATAATACCTATTAACTCTGTTCTAGGTACATCGTCTTCATCATCTTGACATAATATACCTATGATTATGATGAACTAGCTAATGCCGCTGCAAAGTTTCTTTTTTAGGAACAATGTAACAACTTACCAAAGTTTTATTATAATCGGTCGAGCTATTTTCGAGTTTTTGAGAGACTCGAACGGTAATTGATTTTTATAAGAAAGAAAAAGCTGTCGAAAAGATGTCAAAAAAAATATTGTAAAACATTTTAAGTGAGTAACTACGTAGTTTCTGTCCCATTCTTCTCCATACGAAAGTATCTTTTGAAAGGGCAACTAGAATCAATTCTATTTTCTTGTAAATACGTTCAAAGGTGCCTTTTAATGGCCTACTTGATATTAATGATTTGACTTTCTAAAGCAAGTTCACAACAATATAGAACAAAACAGCAAAGACATCATTCTCTAATGATGAACACAAAATAAAACCCGTGCGAGTTACAATGCGTGCCACGAAAGATGAGACTTGACCCCGCCTCCCCCGCTCTTTCCGCCGCCCCTATGACGTCCGGTCCCGTCCCGCACTCAGACCTCATACCGCTAAAGATACCTAAAATCGTGTTCTGCGCAAGTCAAACCACGTGGTGTGTCAAGTCTCATCTTTCGTGGCACGCATTGTGACTTGATACCTGGCGCTGCGACGTTTGTCGTACAGAACTATTAAGCGGGGTAATTGTGTAACACACTAACAGTAGGAATGACTTTTATTTTGACAGTTCAACAACATTCATTGCGTTACTTACGTTGCTGAGAAGACTAATTTTTCGAACATATGAAGCAATGTATTAGAAATAAAATAATTGAATAAAAAAAAATATTTAAATAAAATAATTTAATCCCTTAAAATAATTCAGATTGAGAATGATATTGTGTAACGGAATTAGGATGCTGAAGACAATGGGTGTTAATGAATGCTCCAGACTGTCATCTAACAGACCAAGATAGAGAGAAATCGTAAGGCGCATAATGATTACACCTACGATTGGACACAGTTCATCGTGAACACGACCGTCCTGTCAAGAGCGAGGCGAAGAAGAAAAAAAAAATACAATGGATTAAGGGGGAAGAATGAGTGTTGCCGAAAATCGAGTTGAATGGCGTGCAATAGCAGAGGCCTATGTCCAGCAGTGGACTGCTGTATGCTGATGATGATGAAGGAAGCGCCAGGGTAGCCAGCGAAATTCAAATTTTCTTACGTGTTTTTGCAATTTGCAGGTCACAGTCAGGTTGTGTGTTGAACAAACTATGATTAGCGACCGTAACAAGCATGTATTTGCAGATTTATAATCATTCAAATCATCAATACGTAAGGAAATTAGAATTTCGCGATCACCCTGGCGCTTAACAAAAGAAGATGTACCTACCTAACAGTGGTGGCTAAATTAAGGGGACTACATGACCTGAAGCGCGGTCACTGTCGGACTGCATAGAAAAGAAAGAGAAGCGCGATGTCACAACGTTGGTAATTTATTGCAAAATATGAAGCAATTGTCTATTTACAAAAAATCTATTGTTTGGACTAAAAAATTAAAGCACTAGTGCTTTAGTATGTTGCTTGTAGAATATCATAATAAAAATAAAAAATATAAAATAAAATATCAATAAGTATAAAAATCATCATGATTTTTTTCTATCGTATCAAATTAGTTGCATTATGTTTTCAACACACCATCTAATTAGCATATATATATCCGAAAGAATATCATATATTTTAATTGCTTCTAAAACTTGCGTTTTTTGCATTTAGGTCATGTAAGCCCCTTAAATATTATCTACCAGGCCACTTAGCAATGTTTAGATTACAGCTATATTTAGAGAATAATATGATGACAAGGTGACACTACACAGAAGTCTGACCTCGATAGCGAGAGTCAAACTCCACAATTAATTAATGTCAACATGTCAAGTACAGACGCCAGCACATCAAGCTACTCGAAACTGTCAAATTTTCCCAATCAACTTTGAACCTTATGTTTTAGTGATAAAGTTGAAAATCTATTAAAGAAAGGAGACGGGCGAAAGTTCCTAGAAAGTTGGGCCTGATGTTACAGTAACGATTATTGCATTATTTTACTTATACACTAATACCATTAAAAAAAAACTAAATTATTTACGACTGCTCCATGGGAGAAAGAAAATATAGGGTGATATTGGTTTGTTTGAAAACAACCTCTAACCTAAGATTTTACACTGAACTCTCACGTAATACTTCAAGAAAATAACTATTTGACTATATTGTTGACTAGAGTTAAACTGAATTTATTGTAGGAAGATTCAGACGCCTTCCAACTAGAAATCCGGTATACGAAGCTGCGGTAAGTCGAATAGGCAAGTTATCCGAGTCCGTTGTAAGAAATGCGTGTGTCGTTCGTTAAAGCAATATCCGTCAGAATCCTTTATACGTAGCCAAAGTCGTTAGATCACTGATCGAATCATAATAATTACAGCACACGAAAACACAACAGAAAATATCCACTAACGTACCGCCGCAAAGACAACGAACGAAGCCATAGACATATTTATCTCAATGAACGAAGCGAATGATGTGATTGACGTTTGAGTTTTTGACCTGACATTGACGTAAGTTCCACTTTGTTGCCTGTATATTAAAACATTGACAATCGATTGTGAAATCGATAATGAATCAATTCATTTTTACGACCATTAATTAAACCATTATTTATAAAAATATATGTGTTTTATTTAAACTTATGTAATAAAGAATAATTATTAATATTTTAAGTAATTTATTAATTATTCAATCTATTTTTGTAATAATAATCGATTGTACATCGATTAACTTATCTATATCATATGGCAACATTGTTTTAATATGAAAATAAAGGAAGTCAGTATTAATTTGATTAAATAATTAATTTCATATCCCATGATAAAACTGCTTAATATTTTATAATTGACCACAAAAAAACTGAAACGAAATATTGATAAATATTTCATTTGTGTAACGTTAGGCCCAGATTCGCCCGTCTCCTTTGACAGATTGTAGTAGCTTAATGTGCTGGCGCCTGTACATTCAACAAAAATAGAATAACCATCCAAATCTAATATTATCAAACATTGCCTTGATGATATTGTGACACGAATATTTGGGAAGAAAATTTTGCAATCGTAATTAGATTTTGTAGACCATACGTGGTTTGATTTTAAGGTTATTTTTGAATGGCAATAAAGGAGTCAAGGTGGTTGAAGCTATTACAAATTTTGTATTGAAAAGTTGGTCAATGACCTTTTTAATAGATTTTTGGTATATCAGATTTTTAAATAGTAAGTATCCTACTTAAAAGTTAGATCGTTTTTATTTTGTTCGTTCCGTATAATGGACACTTTTATGTTTTGTCTCTAGATTACCCAAAAAACCGTGTATTTAGGAACGTAAAGGTTTTAAAGCACCATTACCTCCACGATGTCGGAAATCATTCCAGGGGGACGTGCTACCACCGGGACAAAAAGTAGCCTATATTTATGTATGTATGTGTGTGTAAAATTTGACAAGGAGATAGATGGCATTATGGGGAAGGCCCCAGAATGCCATCTATCTCCTTGTCAAATTTGATCGAAATCCATTTAGTAGTTTAGGCGTGAAAGGTAACATACAGACAGTTACATTCGAATTTAAGATTTGAAGATTTTTTTATTTTATTTTATTTTAAGTAGGTGATTCACTGAAGTATCAATCAATGGTTCATGATCAGCTTTCATAAGAAGTTACGTACCTTCATAAGAGCACCAAAGACAAAACGAAAAAAACAACTAAAAATCTTACCTGTCTAAAAAAATTAGGTACATCCTCCTTTCTTTCAAACATTGTTTCTTTTGGTGAGTGGAGGTAGAACATTCGTCCTATCCCTTTCAAATGGTCACTGACGAAGTCGGAGAGCCCATTCTCCTCTGTCGCGTTGGCGAAGGAAAAGTCCGCCATCTTGTACAAAAACTATCTGAAAATAAAATAAAAATAGCTTAAGCATAATTCGATTTTAATATCCCCACAGACCTCATCTTCGTGTTCGGAAGTGGGCCGGAATCCGACGCGCGGGCACAGTTGGTAGATGTCACAATATGTTTAATTTTGGTTACAGGACTGACTAAATAAAAATATTACCATATTTTTGTATCTTTTTCGTTTCGACGTTACATGTCATCGAGTTTTTAGTTTGGGCCCAGTACCTGATGGGCCACATTTATTGCGGCGACAGAAGCGTTGTTGTGAGTGACTGAATTTTAAACATTTTTTTTTTGTCCGTCTGTCACAGAAGTTTTTCTCGAGATCTATGCAACGTAGGTATTTGAATTTTGTATAACGTCAATATTTTGGCAATGCGCACAGAGATCGCCAACCAAAGGCTTAGGGGTCACTTCGATCTTAGGAGAAACAAAAAAGGTTATATTAACATATCCATATTTGGTAGGTATCGTTTAAAAGTTCTAAAAATATATTTATTAGAATATTTAGTTATAATAGCTGCCTTGTCAGACAGTTTTGTTCATAATGAATGTTTTGCGGTTTAGATATCGTACGAGTACCTACTAAAATTGTTGGGAAAACACAAATGAATAAACATATAGGTAGGTCAAACCGCAAAACATGAATAAACATTTAAATAATTTGCTTACTTAATAATAATAGGTACCTACTAATAATATCCTTAATCTTATTGTGGTTAACCCATTATTAAAAATAAAAAGATTAAAACGTTTTTATCATGGAAAATGTAGGTTCGCGAGCTTATTATGTATGTCAAACATTAAAGTTAATAATCTCTTTCCAATCTTTTAATATGACGTACTACTGTTTGGCGAGAGAAAATATTAAGGGGAAGATAAGTAGGTAAGTGGTTTATTTAGCAAAATAACACAATGGTTGTATGATTCAGAATGTTGGACCGCAAAACGGATGAATGAAAGGCCATAACATACATGCAACTGAGATGAGAATACTAAAAGGAATTTTACGCGAATGGAAAAAGAAATGAGTAGGGTGAGTGGGGGCAAGATCGAACGGTTTTTTGATGAGATGAGCAGTGTTGTATTTGAAGTCTTGTAGAACAGTACATATGAGCTTATGCTAAAAAATTATTTGTTTGAGTAAAGAGCAAAGAGTATATTTTTCTATCATATTGATAACATCCTGTTAAATCTGCTCCAAAGCATAAAAAAAATTAAATTAAATGTTTTTATCACGAAAATGAACCAGGGGAAAGATGAAAGGGTGATGGGGAAAGATCGAAATAGTTTCTAAAATCGTTTAAATGATTGTCAGACGCTGTTGGTGGTCACTAGTCTATAGTTTGAAGTGCCCTAAAAACTGAGAACTGACTGAAGTGTCTAAATTCCTTTAGTTTAGAAAGATATAACGTTTTTATATTTTTATATATTTCAATCTTACCCCACCGGGGGAAGATTGACAAAGAGGTTCTCAAACTTTCCACTTTAATTGCTTAAGGTTATACTGAAAATAAAACATTGCTATCAATCAAATTATATCCTTTAATTTTACTTTATCCTAATACTTACCGAGATATTAGAAAACAGAGAGTTTGCATTTTTCTTTCATCTGAGTCTACAAATGTAGCGCAATACGTAACAAATAAAAGTGACATAAAGATAAAATATTCGAAAATTAAATAGTTATCCAAGCAACATCTAAGAAAAATAAAAATGTATGGCTTCATGCCCATAACAAAAACATAAAAAGACTCTTCAAAGGCAAAAAAGCAATAACAAATCACTTATCTTACATTAATTTGCCATATTTAGGATCAATATCTTTAAAGATTCAATTTTAATCTTTATTACATCTAAAGGTACGAGTTCGTAGTCGACTGCAGACAGCAGCAGCATACGACGTGTCGCTGCGACACTACTGGGGTCTATGTATTTCTATGAAAACAACGTGTCGCTAGCTACGGAAGGTATTTCATAGAAACACATAGAAACCAGTAGTGTCGTGGCGACACGTCGCCTGCTGCTTGCAGTTAGCTACGAAGTTGTACCTTAATTCTTAACATAATAATCTCGACTTCGGCACGGATTTTTCGGGATGTCTTGTTCTTTCACACTATGACGTATTATATTATAAAGATTCCTTCCGTTTTACTTTCTCTATGGCGTTAGCAATATCGTCATGGGTGTAGGAAGTTGCGCGTAGAGATGTCCGGACGTAGTTACGTGGCATGGTGATTCTGAATTGACAAAATGCAATTATTATTGAATAGTCATTCGGTAGTCCTAAGTTGGTATTTATAATAATAATATTTGTAATCACTAATCAATTATACACAAAATTAATTCATTCAAACTTTGCATAAACGATATTCTATAAGAACATCATAAAAGGGTAGGTACCGATTAATTTATTTTGTATACTTATCTTATCATGAACAGTTTGAGAACATCTGACTATTTGTATGACTTTTGAAAACGGGGTAAGGTCGAAACTTTTAAATGTTCTTCTTACCCCGTCAAATATTGGTGGGTAAAGATGGAAAATTGAAATAAATCCTAAAATACGAAAAATAGCCATATTTGGATGTAATAACACAACTAAGAATTAAAAATAATGAGTAGATATTCCAATAAAACATTCGTACCCACCTCGTAAGTAAAGTTACAGGACACGGGGTAAGATTAAAACACTCGATTAATTTGCGTAAAAGTCACTGCGCAGAAATTTGCATTTTTCACACAACCATTCACTCAAAGCGGTAAACGCTGATTGAGATGTGCGACGTAACAAAATGGCGATCTTAACAATGTTGCCATCACTGCGAAAACTGCATTAAGTCTGACGTTATGGACAACTTTTTGTGTTACCCCGTTTTCTATCTTCCCCCCACTCACCCTACCTACATAAATGAGCGAGTCTGAAAGCACCAGTGGTGTGTGTGGATGGCAATCGGTTGTCATGTTATGAGCTGGCAATCGGTTGTCATGTTATGATGTGGAGGACTGAGGAAAACCTTGTGAGGGCAGTTTTGAGTATGAATGTGGAGGGGAAGACAAATAGAAACTACGAATGGACTGCGCGAAAAACGATATGGCTAGATATTAGTGACTAGCGAGATTACGACTAAAGGCTCCTACAAACAGGCGCGACGCGAGACGCGAATCGCGCGCGACATAAAAGGCTCCTTCAAACAGGCGCGACACGACACGCGACACAAAGGCACCGCAAGTCGCGCAACGGGCGGTGCCTTTGTGTCGCGCGCGATTATATCGCGTGTCGCGCTTGTTTGTAGGAGCCTAAAAGTACCGCTCGTTGCGCGACTTGCGGTGCCTTTGTGTTGCGTGCCGAATCGCGCCTGTTTGGAGCCTTAATAGAAGAACAAGTAGTATGGAAGAAAAAGACATATGTATACAATCATATTTTACATGAACTTATTGATATATGTTTAAATTATGTCTCATTAATCATAGCTTGATAGGTTCATCATCCGCCAATTGCGTTTCCCAACTATGTTGGGGTCGGCTTTCAGTCTAACCGGCTGCAGCTGAAACCAGTATTTTATCTTAAGCGACTG